>WAAB01004735.1:17325-36611 GCA_013389865.1 Piaya cayana | reverse complement strand
CTGTCAACCAACACCTCCAGGTTTTTCTCCTACAGGCAGCTTTCCAGCCAGGCTTCTCCTAGTCTGTAGCTCTGCATAGGATCGTTGTGGCCCAAGTGCAGGACCCGGCATCTGGCCTTGTTAAACTTCATGCCATTGGTCTCATCCCAGTGGTCCAACCTGTTCAGATCCCCTGGGTGCCACCTGCTACAGGGCTTTCCTCCGGCATGGGGGGAGAGGGGAGGCAGCTCTGCTGGAGGAGAATAAAGACGTGGCTTTGAGGTGGTTAATGGAGGACATTGGGTGGCATAAGGGCACCAGGGGGACAAAGCATGGAAAGCCTCGCACATTTGGAAAGTTAAGTGGGCTGTGGCAGCTGAAATCGTGGACCCACCTGAAGCAGCTTTCAAGGTACTTCCTTGAAATAGGTGAGAAATGGTAATGAAGTGCCTTCGAAGGCAGTGCAAAGAGATTGCCTTTTTGTGAGATAGCCAAGAGGAGACAGAGCATAGAGTTGGGTGACTTGGGTAGGAACATCCCTGCACTAAATCATAAAATAGTTTGGGTTGGAAGGGACCATAAAGATCATCCAGTTCCAGCCGCACTGCCATGGCAGGGACCTAAGGCCTCATCCAGCCTGGCCTTGAAAACCTCTAGGAATGGGGCAACCACAACTTCCCTGGGCAACATATTCGTGTACCTCACTATCCTCATCATGAAGAAATTCTTCCTTATGTCCAGTATAAATCTGCCCTTCTCAGGCTTATACCCATTGCCTCTCATCCTATCACTACAAGCCTTTATGAATAGTCCCTCCCCACCTTTCTTGTAGCCCCTTCTGGTACTGAAAGGTCGCTATAAGATCTCCTTGGAGCCTTCTCTTCTCCAGGCTGAATAACTCCAAGTATCTTAGCCTGTCCTCATAGCAGAGGTGCTCCAGCCCTCTGATTGTCTTTGTAACCCTCCTCTGGACCTGTTCCAACAGCTCCATATCCTTCTTGTGTTGAGAATTCCTAGATCCCCATTAAAGAGAAAATGTATATTAAAATTGGTGAACTTTGGGGTAACATGAATACTTTAACTGAGGGGGGATCTTGCTTATTTCTCAGTCAGATTGATGATCAACCAGAACCTCAGATCTGAAACACTTCAAACTCAGTATGCATGTGCATAAGAGAGGCAGAAAGACTCAGATCTTCAAAGGAAATCTTGCTAATGGGATTGTTTTGATCCAAGTTCGCATCTCTATTAACACTTTTTTCTTGATTTAGAGACAGTGTACAAGAGTGTTCCCAGATACCTAAAAAGACTCTCTCAAACAGCTATAGCAAGTATGAAGTCTAAAATTCAAGACTACATTTGGCTGTGGCAAAGTCCTAATCTTAAATTAAAGAAAGCTCCTACTGCAATGTATCTAATCCAGGTTTTGAAAAGGCCTCTTGTCTCCTCCTCCACCCCAATACTCCTATGTTTTGTACTTAGATTTGCATCAGGAGTTTCTCCTCTTTTAACAGCCATATACTTTGAAGTTGTTCACATATCACATTGAGGAAAACAAAATACATTTAGTGCTAACTGATACATTTTCCATTTCCTCCTTTCTAGTTTTGTTTTTGTACTTTGAGTGTTTTGGCACTAACTGCTACCAGTTCATATATTTTGAAACAAAAGCATTCTAGAAGAGAACATTGGCAGAAGCCTCCATCATCTGGCCTCATCATTTCTGCACTGTTTACAACAGCAATAAAAGTACTTTAAAGGGTCCATACTCCTCTTGATGTCAGAGGAATACATATACAGAAGGAGAGGAAGAACAGCCTAAATTTAGCTGGTTGAAAGGAGATGTCTGCAGCAGTTAGGTTGGTTTTGCTGACTGACAAAACTGTATTATTACAGAGAAAAAAAACAAAGATTTTTTTTTCCCTTGCAATTAAAGGAACCACCATAAAGAAATTACTTTTTCACAAGCAGGTTTTTATGTTTCCAAATCTTTTTTATTTTAAACAAGAGATAATCCCATTACATACGGTCATTGTGCTGGGGATAGAGAAATAATCCTGTATATAACACCCTGAGAGAGCATTTCTCACTTGTTACTAATGCTCCAGGAGGAAAAAAAAAAAAGAAAACATCAAAGAGGGGGTCAGGATGAGGGATCAACAAGCCAGGAAGCAATTAGGTGATCGTTATTGTACCTCAGAGGGCAGCATTGGTTCCCAGCACTTCTGTTTCAGTTCTAGGAGTAAATTTGTTGATTGAAAGTGGTTGAACCAGAAATAATTAAACTTCAGTATATAAAGCAGTTTTGAAATTCCAGTGCACACAGAAAGTAGCTCATGAATGGGAAATGACATTTTTACTAGCACATTGCGGTAAGAGTCAGTGTTGCAAAACTGTCCTGTAGTATACATCATCTTTCTTCAGGCTCCAGTTTTTAGGAAATTGTATAGAGGCGGGGAAAACCTGTGTGTGAACCAGAGCATCACTTATGCGGCAGCTTAAGCAGTATCATTTAAATCAAGTCGTTATAGGCAGCATACAGAAAGGCTGGTACTTAAAATGTGACTGGTGTGGCCTGCACACAAGTCAGCATTATGCAGTGCTCAACATGTTATGGCTGTGCTCCAGAATGACCCTCAGCATAGGAACTCCAGAGCAATTATGCCAAGAAGCAGCCTGTTGCTGTTGTAGCCCTCTTGGCAGCAGAAGCAGCTGAGGATCTGACCAATGGTCTCTTCTCCCTGCCTTCCGATCTCACCGCTAAAATCTCATCTTTTTAAAATGCTGCCAGCAGCCCATGTGGAACCCTCTGTCTAGGACACGACCTCTGGCAGAGGCAGACAGCTTGCTACAACACACCTATTGCTCTGCCTGATGAAGGGTGAGGTGCTTAGGGGGGCAAGTGCAATATGAGGGCAGGAAAGTGTGGGCAGCAAGGAGTGTTGTCCAGATGTGGAGAAACTTCCATAACAGCCACCTGACCCTAGCCTGTGCCAGCTGTGCAGGCCCTGTGCAAGAGGCTAACGAATCCTGTTTACAAACCCACCATTAAACAGAGACAGTGCCTTTCTATTTTGATAAACTACATCAGGGCTTGCGGGCAGCCTTCTCTGACAATGATTATAGTAATGACCCCTGTCAGGGATTTATACCTGATTGTACACCAGCTCCTACCACCTCAAGCAGGCAGCTGCCAGATGCCATGTTAAAAATGGCTCTTTCTGCTCTAGAAATGTCGCTTCTGTGGCTGGAACCTCACTACAGGGAATGGGAATTCTCTCAGGCTTCTTACGTCTTGCAGCAGTCATGCTTTGGCTACAGACAGGTCAACGTGACACAGAGAGGTCCAATTTCAAGCCAGAAATTCTTCCGACCCCTTTAGTCCCACTGGAACAAGTTGACAACCACATGGATGGCTCAAAATGGCAATAAAAGTAGATGTGTTGCAGCTGACAACCCACATAGCAGCTGACACATCACACAGAGGTGTGATGAACTCAGAACAGGGGACTTCAAGAAGCATTCACTAGATCCAGACAGAATACATCAATTAACACAGCAACAACCATTTGAAAAACAAGACAAAAAGAACAACAAGTATTATATTACCACATTGCAAGAGGTTACAGTTATCAGTATGGCTAAGAAAATAAGGAGCTCAGACAAACTGTTGCAGAAGGTGGGATAGACTAACTCAGTAAATACCGATACATGTTTTCATATTCAGGTTGGACACTGGCACATAAGGTAGCGTGTTACTAGAATCTAACGCATTAACTTCAGTAAAAACAATTACTCTTACATTGAAGAGTAATGGGTAAAACACAAGAGCTTTTAATATTGGAGTTAGTAATAAAAGAAAATATAAGAACAAGAAAATTGATCTTTTCTATTTTATGCTTGTCATTGGCTTAATGCCCAAAGTCACCGTAAAGTAAAGCAGTTACCATGTAGTATACGAGGCAGGTTATTTCCAATTTTTATGCAGAGCTGGGAACTGTTACTCAAAAAAGAATCTTTGACAGCTGCAGAAAAGCTTTTATTTCACTTCCCCTGCAAATTCAATGTGATGTTTCACAGCTAACTGAGGAAGCAATGAAACTAATGAAGCCTCATTTCCTCTGGCTAATAAGGAATGAACCCTGAGTAAATCTAAATTGTTCATTATGCCTTCATTCATCTGGATTCTCTGATGTCTGATAAGACTGAAGAGAGTGCTACAGGCTTGCGGGCCAGGAACTGTCTTCAGGAGAGCGCCTTTTCCACCTTTTCCTTATCATCTGTTGGTTCTGTGGGTTATAAGAGATGCAGGCAACTTGTTATAGGAGTGCTTTGCTTGAATGAAAGCATGGCATGGTAGTATATGCCTTTTTGTCTGCAAAAGCTACTACATATAGCTAATTTTCATGAGGCTACTAAAGATTAAAGCTGCTCTTTTCATTATATCGTGCTGTTACTGTGTCATGTAACCTAATGAGTCACATGACTGTTACATATACTGTTATCAGTCATAATACCAGCTTACTCTTTTCTATCATCTTCATTCTAGTGGGTAAAATAAGTTGCCGCCTGTCACACAGGGAAAGATTTGATCTTATTCCAGTCAGTAAAGTTTGATTAAAAATCACAGCTCATTTAATTAATCCTATTCCTTAGAATTCTTATGGGATCATTTTACACATCCCTGATTGTTTCAGTTTCCCCAGTAATACAAGCTTCACATTTTAATTTGTGTACTCTTGATCCAGTGTTTGCCCTCATAACTGAAACTTGGTTTAGGTTACTTCGATCTGGATTAAAATACAAGGATGCCTTTATTCTTATAGAGTCCAGCTGAGTATGATGAGTAGATAAACATGTTCCTGCTTAAAGGGAGAGTAAAAGAGTACTGGTTTGGGGGTTTTTTTAAATCATAAAATATATACCTTCTTCCCCTCCACCTCCCCAACAAATTTGTGCAAATTGTGTGCTCTGAAGTGTGATATCTTGGTCAATTAGGGATTGTGTGCCATGTGTAGAAAATCATCTGATCATTCTTTTTGTTCTTTTTCTTTTGTTTTTGTGACAAGGAATATCATAGAATCATAGAATAACCAGGTTGGTTCAAGGCAGTTCTCAGTCTTACAAAAAAGTGAGTTTTGTTATTTTATTTGTTATTAATTATTTGTTATTTATTATTATTTTGTGTGAGCAGCCTCGGGAAGTAAAGCATTATAGAAAATGGTAAGTGACTTATGTTTCATTATTTAGACTGTTTTATTTGAATATATTTACCTAACATGTAGCATAGTGTAACTGGAATTTCTATAAACATTTTAGGTTCTGTGCCTAGCTGCTAAAGCTCCAACACCTTCTGCAAGGCTGCAAGACATCAAAACCAAAAGCATACAAACCCATTAATTATAACCGCTAACAATTACTCCCAATATGACACACATCCACCTAGATCATCTTCCTCCACACTTTCTATTATCAGGGCTGGGTTATATAATATCAGCTTAACAGCTTCTTAGTTGACTTCCTGATGTAAAGATAAACATCATTATATAACCTGACTATTTTAACTTTCCCAGCCAAATTAAGCAGAGAGGTTGGTGTGTTGTACGGAATGAGTTTGTCTGTGTGAAAACTGGACCCAAGAAGTAAATCCCCAAAGAGTGGGATAGAGGCTCTTGAGTGGAGTTTTCCTGTGAGGAATGCAGCAGTTGCTTTGGGTTTTGCCTGATCCAGTGCTAACAGGCGTGTTTGGAAAGTTAATGTGGGAATTTTTCTATGAACAGATGTTACCAATTAAAACAAAATCTATAAAAAATAAATTTAACTCTTCATGTCATATGAGCATGTAACAATGCCCCCCAAAATAGCAAGGTTATCTATTTCAGACAAAACACAAGACAGTGCTATGAAACCTCATTGTGGGATTCAGATGCAGGCTGTGCAAAGTAGCACCTTATCCCAGAAAGTGCAGAGGTTGCTTTTACTCTAGTGCTTTTTCCTTACTTCTGTGGCACAGTCCACAGTCCACCTTGAAATGGAGAATGGAGCCGCTCGCCCTGGCTCTGCTTGCTCTGTACTAATTTTCAGGCAGCTGATTTCTGGAGGACAAACCTTGGCCAGAGTCCTTCCACTGTGCTGCTGTCCACTCAGACGTCCATACAAGCCTAACCACCCCAGACTAGAGAAAATGATGTGCCTGAACCATGTGATCCAGCAGAACACAGCAAAATAACATCGCAGCATATCACATCAAGATACCTTTGTTTTCCCAACCAAAACAATGTTGTATTTGTAGCAGAGAGAAAGATATTGTGCCCAGCCTTATGCCTCTTACACAAGGGTGAGATCTACATAGGTCCTGCTGCCACCACATTGTCCATCACATGCACCTGAAGAAATAAACAGTCTTTGTATTTGGGGATTACAGACAGGTAGCTAGAACAGGTGAATGGAAAAAAAGAGGTGAGTAGAAAGGGTGCTTGGCAGTGATTTTTGTAGGAATCAAATACTTGTCAGAAAGTGTCTTCTTTTAAAAGCTAAGGATCACTCTCCAAATAAACCGTTTTCTTTCTTGTGAGGTATTAAGACATTCTCATTCACACCAAATACCGAGTATTTCTAAACACTGCAGGAACACAATGAGCGTGTGGAGCTTTTAGAGTTCCTTTCTCTCCTGGGATGACAGGCACCTTGTTTAAAATTCCCTCTTCCTATGCTAACACCGTTTGAACTTACCAGATAACTGGAGAAATATGAGTTTGTGAGCTCCTATCAAGAGCACAGACAGCAGACTGCTGGTTTGCCCTTCACAAACCGTAGCTCCATCTGTAGCATTCTGTCTGCTGCTAGCTACAAGATATGCCAGATACTCAAGTCGCAAGCTTCCCCTCTCCTGCTCGTTTTCACTCCTTGCTGCTCAAAATTGTAAAAGTTTCTGCAAAGATATCAGATAAGAGGAGGAGTTACTGGAGCCAGAGTGTTCAGCTGGCCCTCTGGGTTACCACTGGTGATGAGCAGGTAACAGAATTATCAGGCACACCTTCCCTTTAATGAGTTTTCTTCCTTGTTTGTGTAGAGGCTTTGGGAGGATAAAGGTGAGTATGTTCCACAGCTGTGTGAAGGAAAGGAGCAGTGCTAAAAAGGAATGCAGCTGGAGAATTCTGGAAAAATTTTGTCTCATTTGGAATTTTGTAAATAATTTGCATTGTAGGAGGGAGAGGCTGCCAGAGACTGAAGCTGAGGGGTGAGTCCTCCAGTTAACAACTGCAGAGCTGGAGAAACTAGGTGAACAATGAGGAAAATTGGAAAACTGTGTCCAGCTATGCAGGTATCTACTGTCAAATAGGACCTAGGGGCTGCAGAAATTTCCCGCAGTTAATGCATCCTGCCCTTCACCCCAGGTCAAGCGAGCATTCAGTGGCACTGAGCTCCTGTTGATAGCGAGCATCGTGCAGTGCTTATGCAGCTTTCCTGTTAGATTTTCTTGTGTGTTCAGATGTAGAAAGTCCTTGTAAACTTGCAGAGAGCCCTTGTGTGGGTTTTGTAAAAACTACCCTTTAAATCCTAGTGGTATTCTGTCTACCCTTTCTGAATATAAAAGAGGTTGACCGGTCCAAAGGAACGTGTTATTGATTCACAGGCAGATTCCAGTTTGTACTTTCCATAAATCCTTTGTAATAGGTAGCTCATTTTAGCTTTGTAGCTTGCATGTCACTTATCTGGCTCCAATTTCCCAGTCAAATACAATCTCAAGTTGAGGTCAATGGAAGTTGTAACAGTTCCTGATGGTAAGTTCCCAAGGATTTTATATTAGACTCTCAGAATCAGAACTACTTCTGAACACACTGCCCTAAACATTTTGCTGCTATTGGCAAAGGCTTGCACTAACAATTAACTTCTCCATCTGGGTCCAAGGATCTAGCTGTGTGCTCCAGAAAGCCACAGGGAAGTTGGCTGCCATGATCAAACACGCACATTTGGAAACAAGTACTGTAAGGCTACTTACTAACACTATTCCAGTGCTTCTATTCCTTCCATTTATTCTTTGTCCTCACAATAGGGCATTTTTGGAAATAAAGTATCAATCTTCCTTACTTTCAGATTTTCATTTTGGGACACACACACACACACACACAGAGTACTCTTCCGTTTACCACAGCTGCAGTTATTGTAAGGCAGAAAGTGATAGCACCAGGGGTTGTAACATGCTCCTCTTCAGATCTACACTGCTACAAGAGCAGAGTGCATTGAGTAACTAGCTTGTCCAATACAAAGACTAACTCGTAAGTACAAGAAAACCTGGAAGACAGTTGCATGCTTGCAGTTCTTGTCTCATTTCCTCGATAATTTAGAAATGTGTCAGAAGGAAACATTAACTTGATGATGTGCATGCCCCGCTTCTGGAATGGTTTACATTTTCATTTTTACTTAATGCCAAAAGCAGCAAAGATCCTTTATTTACTTTTGATTGCAGAGACCATGTGGACTAGGACTTCAAGGTAAAATATTTATAGTTTTCTTTCATCAGTAAATATTTCACATTCTGCAGAGACAGACTTAGAGACAAAGTATGGGGTGGCATGAAGAGCCACAGTTAAAAAAAGAGCTGTGAACTTGAATGGTGTAGAGATCAAAATTATTCCAGGCAGGAGAGAGAGGCAAGAAATGCAGGTATTCAACACAGGGTGGCTGTGAGGTTTTACTGAGATGCAACCACAAAGTGGGAAGATGATAGATGTGGGCTTTAGGAGAGATATTTTTGCAGCAGGTAGGATTATCTCTATGGTCCTGTACAAAACATTAATGAGAACTCACCTCGGGTAATATATAATGCTGACCATCTATATTCAAAAAGTGAATTTGCACTAAAAGAAAGCAGAGGAGGGCATCTGGGATGATGACCAGAGTGGGGCATCCCAGAAAATATCCTAAGGTCTTTGAGGCCTAAGGGCTATAGAGAAAAAAGAACAAGGCTTCCCTAGAAAGCAGAAGGCTTTCTGACACCAGAGCAGTCAGACTTGGAGCTGCTTCCTAATTAGAAGAGTGCAGGTTAGTCACGGAGCTGGTTTCAAGGTGGGACTTGATCAAACCACATATCACAGTGTCCTTCCCATTCTTGTGATAAATGCTTGGTGCCTTTTATCTCAGATACTCAAAGACTGCACCACGTATCTAAAGAGCAAAAGTAAATTTTACGGCCAGATTCAGGCTACGTCTGCATTGAAATTGCTCTGTGATGAGGGTGAACTGTGTACAAGGATGTAGATATTGGGTTTGCTTTATCCTGGTAAATTCTCTCTCACACATAGTTTCTCTCATGCCTTCATTCTTGACATCTCTTGAGCCCTTTGGTAGGTGGTCTGGACAGTGTTGTAAGGTTCAGCACCTTCAAGATAGCAAGCTGCTTAAAGCCAGGAGTCCTGAGGACTGTGCTGGTAGCTGACGACATCTCCAGCGTAGTTTAACACTAAATATGCTGCTCTACTGTAAGGTGAACCGTACTGTAAGGAGGGGACAGACTAAAACGTCTACTGGTTTGGGTTTGTTGGTTTGTTGTTATTTTTATACTGCTTTATGTTTAACCGTACCAAAGAAAGGACAAAAATCAGCTAGTGAGGAGGAGTGGTATTCTTCTCATCAAAGCTACACTGAAATGATGATTTTTCTCTAGAATTCCTATGAATTTCCAGGCCTTCACATTAAAGTTAGACTCAAGAGAAGAGCTCAGTCTACCATTGTTGGTCTGGATTCCAGGACTCCTACTTGCTTTCCTAATCAGAAACATCCCAGTATTCTCTCAGATCTCCTGGCATCGTAGAGATGCAGGGCATGCCTCACGTTGCAGAAACTCACTAAGGATTTACTCAATTAAAATCTCACTTATTATGATTCTATCACATGCTGGAGGAACCATCCAGTTTCATTGCAATCAGTTGATTTAGACTCTCTGAAGGCGTTCCACCATTTAAAACAAAACCAGCAGTCAAAAGAGAGAACCATATAATTATTTATGGCATGAAATTACAATTCAGATGGGATTAATGAACTTTGTTTCTAATCTTTTTAGCAATACAATATGATTAAAAATACTGGCCATGTTAATTCTTGTTTGTTAAGTCGGGATACATCTTCAGCATAGTTCCAGTGAATTTCTGATACATCTTTGCCTCTGCAGATTTCATTTTTCTCTGCTTTGGCTTAACGTAACTAAAAATGATAATGTTGTGGGTAGTGGGCACAGTGAGCCACATGCTCATATTTATATCAGAATCAGCTCATACCTTCAAGGAATTAGCAGCTGAAGTGTATTAATTTTTATCTGTGGCTGGAATTGGCTCCTAGATACCATTGTGTCTGTTTTTTGTGGAAGCCCATGTAACTACAAGCATAAAAGTGACATTGCATGAGAAGAAAGCAGCCCCTTCAGATCTCACTTGCTTGATTCCTTATGTGGATTTCATTTCAGTTTCTGCAGTTAGTCAGGGAGTGTTTGATTCCGCTGCTACCCTGCTCCACGCCTCCCCAGCGTATGTGACACTGAGCTCCCCACGTTGGGCCATGGCATCTCGCTGGCCCCACTTGTACCAGGGAGAGGACCAAAGGAGGGTCGTCAGACTTTGAGCCCTTATTGACTCACGGTGCTTCAGAAATGTCACTACCCATGCAATCAGTGCTAGTAAGTAAACTATGTGGTGTAGCCAAAATAAGTTTAAATTAACATTTCCACACTATACAAGCACATGCTGCTTTTTATATTTTTGCAGCAAGTTATTTCTATAAACTCTTTTGATGGATGGAAAGTGCTTTTGAAAATATGGAAAATGTAAAAATCCTCCAAATATCCTGCAGATTTTAACAACTAACAAAAGGGCTAACTCTGTTTCATTGCTGGTGCTGGCACTAGAAAGCAGACTGCCAGCCCCAGGCAGTTGGAATCCAATCCCTCACAACAGTGTCACTAATAAAGCAGGGAAATCACTCCACAATCACCACAGTCAGAGTGACATCATCAGCCTTGCACTGCAACAGTTTCAGCAATGTTATATATTGAAAGCAGAACACAACTTTCTATTTTGCAGTGGTAAAAGCTTTTCAATGTCCATGCAGACCTGGGGAGTCTCTTTTAGACTTATTAACTAATAGGCTTATTTTCTTGGTTCACTTTTGCAATATCCTTAAAAACGTCCCATCCTATAGATATCCATAGACCATTTGAGGAAATCCACTTTGCTAGAAGGAAAGATGAGGTGGCTTGTGCGTTGTGCAAAAATAAGTTCCTGCTAGGTTGTGGTGATGGAGCAGCACAGGTTAGCAGGGACCTGGGCTGTCCAGCCTTACCACACATGTACCAGGCTTGTTACTCCTGGTGGCCTTTTCATCCTGGAAGGCTGCAGGGGGAACACCTCTTTCCCTAGGGGACATTAGGAGGCTCAGCTGGGGACCAAGTTCCCCTGACCAGGTGAGATCACTTAAGCTTTCTCAGCTTGAACCAGAGACAGCTTCAGAGATGCCCCTTAGGAATGGGCACAGTCCTGATGCAAGGGAGAGGGCTGCCTGGTTAAACGCAATACATGCTCCTGCAGAGAGCTGCCCCAGGGGCTGACAGGGCAGCTTAGCCCCTCAGGGACTGTGAGAGGCTCCCTGGGACACAGGCGCGCCACCACAGCAGTTATTTTGCTGTAAGTGCTCATTGACTCTGGCAGAAACAACCTGTAATCTTTCTTCTTCTTAATAAGGCGCTACATTATGTGCACTCAGATAAGTTACGTTGATATCTCCAGCAGCACTGGTGGAACGACTCTTCCTAAAAGCACCCACTCAGCCGATTTCGGTTGTTCGTGCAAGAGCATACATTCAGATAGAGTATTTCATCTCTACTCACATTTCAACTTCTTATTGGCCATTATGTTACTGCCAGTATTTCAAGAAGCTGTGTGTTCTGTGGTGATGTACCATTTGCTGGCAAAACGGTTCCCCTGGCAATGCTCAGGGGGGGTTCAGTCTGCCAGCACCCTCTGCATCAAAGCAGCCTCAATGAAGGGTACTCTTGAAGCTCTCCTGTCACCTCATGCACCCCATGGTCTCTATATCTATCTGTATGTAGTATACCTTGCTGCTCACTGAAATAATACAAAAACTGATTTTTAAAACATAAATAAAAATGCCTTTAATTTTTTAAGGACTCTGTATTGCCCTTCCTGAACTCAGTAATCTCCCAGGACAGATGCTGTGAAGACAGCCAAAATAAAACTTTCTTCAAACTCTTTCACACCTGAACATTGCCAAGGAAGAATGCAAACATTCTCTCTTCAGTGTCTCAGAGAAGACTGCTGATAAGAAATAACAAAACCACCTAGCCCCATTAGACCTGCCCTCTATGAAATGGGCTGAAACCAACCTATTCCAGAGCAGCTATCAGCATATAATTTGTAGCAACTGAAAGGACTTATCAACATTATTTGATAAGTACCATAATAGCAAGTTACCCAGGTTTACTAACACACTCTTGCAAAATATCTGTGGGTTTGGTGTTTCTTTTATTAATTCCACGGAGTGAATTTGTTGAAACGGTACCAATCCGAATGGAGAGTGGGAGGGTATCTAAATTAACGTTGGTTTTGAGTGCCCATGGGCAGCTTTCCTGGTCAGACACACTTTACAACAGTACAGGAGCACTAGGAAAGTCCCTGCCTCAACTGAGCAACATTTCTGGGCAGAGGAGCAAAGTAACATATTCTCCCACAACGCAGGAGGCAGCTGCACTGTTTACCTTAATGAATATTTCTGGCAGTTCTACAATGCTAAATTGCAGCAAGATGTTCTCTATAATCTCACATTGCTTCTTCCAGCTATATAAAATGCTCACATGTAGACTCTTAACACTTTTCCTGGCTCTGTAAGGCCATGTAATTACCATTTGATTAGTGAGTGCCTATGAGGGCCCATAGATATTTTTAATGTAAACAGTCAACTAAATGTGCTCTCCAGCAGAACAGCACATCTGTAAGTTCCATCCCCTCAGATTGGTTGTGAGGTTTTTCTGCTGACCATCTAATGCTGCTGACATTTGGGGTACAGCTGCAAAAATAGCTCCGGCAGGCTCATTTCATCATTCATCACTGCTGCAGCAAACCTCAGGGCTGCTGCTCTTAATTTGGGCTCTAATGTATCTTCAGTGCTGGCCCTTTGTAGAGGAAGAGGGAACAGCTATCTTGTCTCTATTTTAATCTGCCAAAAGCAACAGGCAAAGTTTACACATTTCCTGTGCTGAGGAGGCAAAACTATCAGGTAATGAGACTGATAAAGGGCAGATAGATTTGTGTGAAGCTGGAGCCCATGCAGCCGAGGAGCTGATGGCATGAAGACAAATGTACCTCTTTGCCTTGAGCTTTACCATTCTGCGTCCATCCCCAGGACGTGCTGGAGAAGCCCAAGTGTGCTCCATCCATATCACACCTTATCACAGCAAAACACCGGCAAAGGCTCAGGGGTACTCCCATCCCACTGAAGGCAGCACAGAAGCCACTGTTGGATGCAGAAACCCACTGAGCAAGGGTTATTCCAGAGCAGTGAGAAAGGGCTAAAATGGCGGGAGCTGAATCTGGTCCAGTTCACAGACTATCTGCTTCTCGCGTTCCCTCCTACTTTCAAAAGTCTTTGTCAGTTTGGTCCCATTGATTGAGACAGCTGCAGCCAGTGCTCTGCAATCATCTAGGTTTGCTTTTTTCTCAAAATAAGAAGCGCCATTGCATTTACATCCATGAAACTAAAAGTAGATCAGGAAAAAGCATACCTATGCAAGTGCTTATGCATAACTATCTGAAGTTCTTAAGAGACTGCATGGAAAATGGATGTGGAAAATTCACAGATTGTCAGCATGACTCAGGGGGCATCTAAACAGTAAATGTGACTCATGGACTGCGTAGGCATGTATAGGTTTGTGGGTAGGCTTCTGGAAGCCATATGGTTTACTGCAGGAGCTGAATATCGGCACAAGTGGTGGTGGGGAGAAGAAATGTGGTGTTTTATCACACAACGAGCTACTTAAGCACTGCCTGTCCAAGATCTGCTAGTGGAGCAGAGCCTAGCAAGGACTGGCTTCCATCAGCACTGCAGAATAGCACAGTTCCTCTAAAAAACTGGGATCTATTCGCAGAAACTCCTTGGAACACAACGACTTGTAAGGGAGTAAGAGGCAATTATATTCCAAACTAATTTGGTTTTGTTGAAACTAGTCTTTGAAGAAGTCTCTATAGGAGGCCACAGTCTGACAGAAAAGGGACAACATGTGGGACTCTGGCAAAATTTGGGCTTTAGGAAAGCAGCTGGAAGCAATTTCATCTGAAGTTTAATAATGTTTAAAAATGAACAGCCAAGCTTGGATCTGGAGCAAGACACCCATCCCACAGAGCCAAAAGAGTTGTACCTGCTTAGCCCAGTCTAAATCAGTTATGAAACACTAATTAGATATTCAGGTGAACTTCTCCAGTTAAAGAATGGGCGTGCTGCAGTTGTCAATTCCTGGCACAGACCCACTATGTGCTGAGGATGAGGGAACCCTGAAATACTGCAATGCCTCTCCCTGCCCGAGAGCCAAGAATTTACCAGATAGTTTTCCCTTGGGGGAATTAAAAAAAGAGGTAAAACAGTGACTTTACATGAGTAGCATGAGCCAGGGTAGACACTTATTGATCAAAAAGGAACTACACAGGATAAATATACACTGCCCCTTCTTATTTGACTGCTGCAGCCTATAATTTATTTCCTGCAAGATGGAAGTAAATTGAACTAATATCATGGACACTTTTTCCCCACTATTCTTTCTACAGCAATTTTTTCCCCCAGTCCAAAGCCTGTCACGAAACTGAAAAGGAGAGGGTGAATAGCAGTTAGAGGTCATAGGAGAGACCTCTAATGAGGTATTTTTAGTTAAAAACCCATATCAATGCAACATAGAATCCGGTGGACATTGTTCATTTGCTCCTGAAGCTTCAGTCTCAAGTCTGACATCAAGAGGAGAGGTGAGGAAATCAGAATGGATTCCGTCTCTTTTTTCAGCCAAGGATGCCTAAGAGCAGGAGGCTTGTATCCTGCCTGGGTTTTGGATCTCATGGATGCTGGGTGAGTGGAGGTGGGACTGAAGCAATCTTACCCACGGTCACAGCAAACGTGACCTGATGCAGAGCTGGGCTAATACTTTCTCTGCACAGTGTTGGTGTTACTTGGAGTCCCTCCCCAAATAATATTTCCACCAAAAATGGGGACGGTTTTGCCAGAAAGCATCAAAATCCTGGAGAAAGCCAGCGTAATGGGATGCACATCTTCTTTTGCAATCTGCACTTAGAGAGAATTACTCTGGGGCATTTGACCTAGGGCATGCCCTATTGTCTCTAGGCTTTCAGTGATGGAAAATCCCATTCTCGCTGCACTGGAGACATGCATGTGCAGCACAGATAGAGTTACCCTGCTTTTGAGGTAAGTGAGAGTTTTTACTGATGAACACTTGTAGATGAGGCAATATCCTTTTGTCAGAGCTGCTTTTACACTATAGCACCTTCAATGAGGGAAGAGAGAACCATCTTGATCTAACAATGCATGAGAAAAACTGGAATGACAGAAATAAAACACTATTCTCAGGGCTGTCAGAACATCTAAACTCATACGAGAGCAGGCAGGAAGACAGGGGAGGAAGAACAGGTTACAAAACCAGTGATCAACCATGAAAGTTTGATTCCAAAAGCCATTTGAAAAGTACAAATACTGAATAGTGATCCCTATGTTCAGAAGCTGATTAGGGTGCTCATCCACTATCTCCTGCTGGCCTCTGCAGGGACAACATTATCTGCTTTTGAACATATTGCTAATACGGTTTTTCTTGGGTGTTGTGCTGCTCCATCTTTTAGTTAGTGGAGGAAAATGTGGATTAAAGAGTCTCTTTCAGCTCCCTGAACAACTGTAACACTTCAACACCTTGAAATCTTGGGACACTTAAGGTGAAAATGGAAATATTTTCTCACCTTCCAGAAATCTGGTAGATCCACTTGGACAGGACCTGTATCCCAGTGGCGGGCAGGGAGGAATGAGGTCAGTGCTCAGCTGCAGGAGTGATGTGGGAAAGAGATGCTGGAGCTACCCCCACTACCATATGTGCAAGCACCCCTTGTCATGGGCACCAAAATAAATACCCTGCCCCAAAAGGCTGCCCTTCTCAGGGACTTCACAGGTGTCCCCAGTCATCTACCTGCTGAATCATTTATATCCAGGACACTTCAGGCACATGAGCAAAAATGAAGTTGGCAATTACCAGCAATATGTGTACAAACTCCTGTGCAGGTCCTATATCCAGTTCACTTGTGGCTGATGCAATTCATGTTTCATTCTTGACTTACCAAGATTAAGTCTTTACAAATAAGTGAAATATTACTAAATAGACAGGCCTTGCAAGTCTTGTGGAGCTTTTAAATGCTAATCTTCCCCCAGAATCAGTGATTTAATTAATTAATTTTAATTTAACATCATAAAGATGTCTCTGTAAGAGCTTGAACATAACTGATCATGAAATAAATATAACTTAATTATATCTCACTGATATTGCAATTATCTGGATGAGTAGGTGGCTGGTCCGGTGGGCTCCTGGGGTCATCAGAGGGGCAGAGCACCATGCCCTGGTTGTGCCTCCAGGGAGGGCAGTTCCCTAACAAGCCTGACAAACTACTTTGCTCGGGGGTGTGGAGACCTTAACCCAACGTGGAGCTAATGGAACAGTTTCATTACAGCAGCAGGGCCTAGGAAGGGCAGGTTCAGAGAGGCAGAAGGGATATCAAAACTTTCTTAAAAGGAAATACAACTCAAGTTTAGTAGGTCCCCAGATGGAGCCCCCTGTCCAGGTTGCATTTCTAGGTGCTCTTTCCATCACAAGGAAAAGTGAGAGAACAGCCAGGTTAGGACAGAAAGGCAGTGCATGTGCTGTGAACTCACTGGTTCTTGGAGCAGACCCAGTAGCCGCTCCTGCTCTGACTGGGGAGGGGTGCTCAGCTGGCACGTGAGCAGTGGGAGCCAAGTCCTTATGCAAAGGCTGCAGTGGGCAGAGAGGGTTTCTGTGGAACACTCGACCTCAGCCTATTACCTCTTCACTCCCAGTTGGTGATTTTTGGCTTGGGTGACAGAGCCCTGCGGATACCTCAAGCCATGGTTCTGTATAGAAAAGCAGCTGTGTGGTTGTCCATGCGAGTCATTGACAGCTATGGCTTTCTCTGCTGTGGAAAGGGTCAGGAGAGCCTGTGATGCAGGCTGGAGATTCCTCTGGAGCCTTTGTGCCAAGTTAATTGCTGTTGATTACAAGCCCAGTGCAACCTTGTTAATTTGCAACACAGAACAACAACCATTTAAGAGAGCAGCCCTGCATCCAGGAAACTCTCACATCATTGAATAGCATAGTATGAGGATCTTTAGGAAACAAGTAACACTTAGATCTAGTATGGACAAGAAGGCACTGAGAAGGAGATAATAGCTACCTGGTTAGTACCACAAGGTGTTACACTCCATCACCTGGATTGCCATAAGCAATGCAGGCAGAAGAGTCATTGTATAACACCCGTCTTTTGCTCTTTCCACTCTTGTTGGTGCCTGCAGAGGAGCACACAGGGCCAGCTGAACCTCTGGACTGTCTCAGATCTGTCCTGTGGGAGCAGTCCTGTCCCTGTACACTGCCAGGGCAAGGGGCAGGAAAGAGGTGATCCAAGAGGTAAACTGACTTGGCCAAGTTCACCCAGCATGAGTGCCGGTGTTCTGGGCATGGTGCCCTGAGCTCACCATGGGGCAGGGACACTGTGTTTGTAGCTGCACACAGGAGTTGTTAGGATTTCTGCCAAATAGCTCTTCAGGTAATGCACTTTGAAATTCTGGCAGAACAAAAGGAAGCTGCAATTCTTCATTTAAAGCATCCATTGGCTATGCCAGAAGGACACAAAGGAAATGGTGTGAGGTCAAACTCCACTAGAAAAAGAGACAGAATCACTAGGTTGGAAAAGACCCACTGGATCATTGAGTCCAACCATTCCCATCAATCACTAAACCATGTCCCTCCACACCTCGTCCACCTGTGCCTTAAACACCTCCAGGGAAGGTGAATCAACCACCTCCCTGGGCAGCCTCTGCCAGTGCCCAATGACACTTTCTGTGAAAATTTNCAACATCCTTCTTGTGGTGAGGGGCCCAGAACTGAACACATTGTCTGAGTCCAATGCCCTGGACATGTGCTCAGGTAAGCTCTATGGACACTCTTTCACATAACCTCATGAATAAAGTAATTTCCTGTTGCTAAGAGAAGAACTACTATGTTTGACGTACTTTTTTACAACTAACACAGTAGCAAATAGCTTTATGTAACATATTCAAGAGTGGGATTTGCAACAAATCTGTATTTTACATTTTTATCTTTCACTGAAATGTCACGATATTGCATGTCCAACTCTGCAGTGTGCCTGCCTTCTCTCTAAGCTTGTATTGCCCCTTCCTAGAGAAAGGGGACAAGAGCAGCTCTACTGAGCTGCAGATTTCTTTGCAGCTGTCCCTGATGGATGATGGTGACATAAGCTGGCTGTCTTGGGGATTTCACGTAAGCTGAAGCTTGAAAGGCTCAGCTACATAGAAGAAGCGTCAAAGCACGCCCAAGAGACCAAAATAGGAAGGAGAAGGTGGTGCATGGACTGACGTGGCTCAGAAACACTAGGTCTGGACAGCAGATTAAATATAAATTGCTGTAAATGTGGAATTAGTCTAAACCAGCTTCAGAAAGACAGGGATGAGATGTCCTGCAACATACAGCAGGCAGTGAGCTCTCCTAAGTAAAAATTCTCCCTGCACCAAACCAAGAAATCAGAAATCAAAATCTAGTTTGGTTAAAAGCTATCAGTACCAAAATTACGTTTGAGGGAAGTGATAAAGATAAGTTTGAAGGAGCAAAAGGCAGTGACAGAAAGGAAAGAACTAATACATGGAGTCCCTGTCCAATGTGAAAGCACCAGTTGTTATCATAGAATCACCAGGTTGGAAGAGACCCACTGGATCATCGAGTCCAACCATTCCTATCAAACACTAAATCATGTCCCTCAGCACCTTGTTCACCCATGCCTTAAACACCTCCTGGGAGGGTGACTCAACCACCTCCCTGGGCAGCTTCTGCCAGTGCCCAATGACCCTTTCTGTGAAAAATTTTTTCCTGATGTCAAGCCTAAGCCTCCCCTGGCAGAGCTTGAGGCCATTCCCTCTCATCCTGTCCCCTGTCACTTGGGAGAAGAGCCCAGCTCCCT
>WAAB01004735.1:0-13003 GCA_013389865.1 Piaya cayana | reverse complement strand
AGACCCCTTGGTGACAGTGGGTGCCCTGGGAACAGCAGCTTCCAAGTAATTTGGGAGCATTTCTAGCAGCATTAGTCACTGCCGTCGTCCTGACACATTCTGGGCTGTCTAGCCAAGTTAATGACACAGACGTTGCTTCACGGTGGTCAAACCTCTTGGCTCATAAAATTGTAGCTTGAGTTTCCTGCCTTTCATAAAAGCTCCTGGTTTTTCAGTATCCAGCTCATTCATGGAAGATAAAAATCTCTTGGCACAGGTTCTTTCCTCACTTGTAGGTTAATTTCATTGTTCGGGCTCTGCAGAGCACTTAATACACCTCTCCACTGTTAATCTTCAGCAAAGTTTTTGACTGATGTGGCTGGGTATCTGCCAGGCACCACCAGTTAAGGTGTAGCAGGAGGTTCTTTACTGGTGTGGTCATTCTCTCTGCTTCCACAACCAGCAACACATTGTAGGATTGCACAAACCCAGCCTGTCATTCCATCCCTTGCATCTCTAATCTGTCGTCCATCACTGAAAACGTGTCCAACATCGTGCAGCGAGGAGGAATTTAATGACTTGTTCATTAACAAGCAGGGTGAGAGCAGCCATGGGACGCAAAGACATAAGGGTAGAGTGCAGGAGATGCCACAGCCAGAGACGGCACGTGCCTGTAAACACAAAGTACCTGCGCCTTCTGGTTTTCCTTAAGGACCATGCACAGTAATGGTTAGAGTCAGCCCACATCAGGTGTGTCTTTCTGTTCTGGGAGATGACGGCACCACTCCAGTGAAGTCAGTGCAGTTCAAAGAAATTAAGAAGCAAAACTTTAATTAAAATTATAAACTAATGAACCAGGTTCCCAAGCGACATAGTAAAATATCTGTGACAGAACTAATTGCTTAGCCAGAAAATTTACAAGCCTTGGTATGGAACAAGCATGGAAACTGTGCAGAGATCTCTGCACCTCCTTTGGAGACCAAACTTCTCAACATCTTTGCCCACCTAGTCCTTTCCTTATGGCACATCGTGGATATTTGCCAATTGCTTCCCATCCTTATGTACCTAACATGGTCATACAGGCTGCTCAATCCTTACCCAAAAGCAACATCCCTTTTGTAACCCTCTTCTTCCCCCTAGCCAGCAGAGCATTTTTAGACCTTCTGCTGCCTGCTAGCACTGTAGTGTTTTGCATCATCCCAGTAACTGAAAAGTCTTCTACTCTCACGTTTTAGCCTTACCTAGAAGCACAGTCAGTCATGAGCATTCTTTTGCAATTCAGAATTACAGACTGAGCCTAAAATAGCACGTCCTGCAAAGGACATTGATATGCAGAAAGGAGGTTGATCTGAACAGGGCTATTCTGTGAGCCCCCCAGTCCTGCACCTTCTTCTGCAACACTGCGACTGTGGTGAGAGCAGGAGCGTTCCCTTTGTTTTTTGCTCCACCAACACTGGTGCTTTTAGTGGCTGAACATTATAATGCACTGCTAAATAAAAACAATAATTAAAAAATCAACACCTCTGCTGTATTCAGCGGCTACAAGGACACCCAGCATTGTTCAACCAGTTTGTCAAGGTAGCATAGAGTTCTTGCACTGCTCCTGCAACTGCCAGCTAGCAGTGCCCAGAGCTCAGCAACCTCTCTGCAAAGCCTTGCTGGAAGCAGTGGCACCACTGCCACGCTCAGAAAGGAGATCCAGGCTTTCTTCAGACCCAGATTCCTTCAGGTTTTGATTGTGCAGGGCAGAAACAGAGAGGTTGCATTTGGTTTATGAAGCTGATGAGAAATTATCCTCAGGGTCTGAGCAGCAGCTGCTTTTGCTGTTGCAGTGGGGCAACTCACAGTGGGGAGCTCTGGTCACAAACCTGTGTGTGCCTGTAGGACTTGACCCTTAGTTATTCCTTGCCTTCAGGTCCTTCAGTCAAGCATCAGTCCCAAGCTGCATCCCACAAAGCCCTCCACATCAGCCACAGCTGGCAATACCAAACATAGCTTTAGCTCTCCCAGGAAGAGGAATTAAGTCACACTGAAATACATAGATTAACTGGGCTCCCAATCTATAAAACCAGCAATGTAGGACAATTTTTCTACCACTTGAGCTCCATCCCTCAGTAATGCCCCAGTTCCTACTGGTTAACAGTCTCTGCTCCTCATGATCGCAGTGAAACTGCCAAACAGGTGACAAAACAACAGTTTTAAGAAAAGATGCAGCAGTGACCAGAAGAATATGAACTCCCATAGTGACACTACATCCAGACTTGACAAAGTGCTAGCCAGACAGGTAGGGAAATATCAGAGCAGAGACACTGCTGTTCAGCTGTTGCTGCAGAGTAGCACCCAGCTACTCAGGGAGTGTTCAGGGAGTCCCTGAATACGAAGGCAGAGGAAATCAAGAGTGCCAAAAAGCTTCAACAGGGAAGGACGCGAAGAATCTCAGCAGACAGCAGCTCTCTGCTTTTCTGTAAGATACTTATTGCAGCCTGTCACAGGACAAGGAATGGAGGGTCCCCTCTGCTCTGGGTGGGCTCCTTGCAAATAGGATGCGAGGTGGAAATAGAAGGGGGGAAAAGATAAATATTACTGTGGCAAGTGCCAGAAACCCAAATGAGCTGCCCTGCTCCTCCCCAAAGAGACTAGAATCTTTCTCACAGAAGGCTAGGGCAAGGGGGAAATAGAAATTGCAGCTTTGTTTCTAAGTCAGGGACAAGTTTTCTTTCACTTAGAGCAGCAGTTACATAAACACTTCTTAGGAGGGAAACATTTACTGCTTTTTCTGGAGCTGGTAGGCAGATGCATGTACAGCGTTTGAGGCAAGCAAGGGTTTGTCCAGGGTAATCACGTTTCCCTGTAAGCACCACAGCATTTTTCTGTTCTGCTGCCCATTAATTCCTTGCATCACTTGTCTCGCACTCAGCAGAGGTCTCTGGAAACATCTGGATAACAAACCGATACGTGTTTGTCTTTTTTTGTGAAATAATCTTGCAAAATAATAAACCTTCACTTTATAAGGAAGCTTAGTATATTTATGTCTCCTCTGGTAATTGTATTCACAGAATTCCATTTTTCATCAAGGCATCTTTGTTTTTATTTCCCTTCTTGTGTGCTTACTCCAACAATGGTCATAACTCACTGCAGTGCCAGCTGAATTAATATAAAAATATTTGTACGATGTCAAACTGAGTCTCCTAGAGAACTAGAAAAATATTCAAAGAAGCAATTTCATCAAGTGAATTTTTGCAATGTGAAAAGTTATTAAAAGCAGGTTTTCATATGCAAATTCTCACTGAAAACTTGAAGTCCTACTCTTGGTTCTCCTTGCTTTTTGTCTGAAGAAAATTCCTCAGCAAAATCAGTACGACTTAACTCCAGCCTGTAGTTCACATAAGGTAACAGGTAGAGAAAGCAGCTTTGAGTTGAATTACCAAAACCTTCCCAATTTACTTCCTATTAGAAGCACAAAACAAAAGTGAGGACCTCAGGAACACAGGCAACAGCTTTTCTATCAGCCGACTTTAAAAATCAGAACAAGATCATATTGGTTCACGGTGGGATAAATATTAAATATAGCACTTTGAAAGTCTACTTTAAGTGCATGGTAATAATACCTGAAAAATGAGGTCCAGTGTCTCAGCCATCAAAAAAAAAAAAAAAAAAGAATGCCCCCAAGCTCCACAGAGCCATTACAGCTCCCAGGAGCTGAGGGGTTCATCACCTCTGACGAGGAATGTTCTTGGAGACCATCGAGGGAGTGTATGAAGCCAGCTTGGGACCGGGTCAGAGGCAGTACAATGGGCACACAACCTCCAAAAAGGAAAATATGAGTCAATATCTGGTCTCAGTCCATAATTCCATCTAACCTAGTCTTTAGCACCAAAACACCTACCCCATCCAATCACTGCTCTTTAGGGCCAAAGGCAGCAGTACAGATTATACACCAAGATTCCTATAGCAATATCGATTCTTGCTCTGCTGCTTCCATCTTCAGTCCACTTTCTATCTGACTTTCAGGGTGGAGGAATTTCTTCTAAAATTAGAGCATCTGTGAACAAGGTGTTCTTTAGTGTAAATCCCTAAGTCCCACACCTTTTCTCTGGAAAGAAAGAAGCAGACACAGCTCTCCCAATAAAATGTCCTAGAGCAGGACAATCAGCATCTTCCTCCTGGAATTTGGCCTAACCCTTACGTTTCAAGGGACACGCAGTTTCTGAACTGCTGTACAGAGTAGATAGAACATGCTTGCTCAGCTGTTCTGACAGTGAAAAGTAGCTGCAGAATTGAGCTGTTACAAACGTTCTTCTCTGAAGTGGCTTTTCATGGAAAATGCTTTTACCTAATCCAAAGTAAGGAATTTTCCTCTTTTGCCTAGGCCTATGCTATACTACACTGGTTGAAAAATGTTGGCAAAAGCTCGTGTATACAAAAGTATATTACTCATACTGAAATTTGTTTGCTGTTGTACATAAGCATATTGTGCAGACATCAACACACTCCAGGTAACGATACGCAGAGCAGCAATGCACTGGGCTGTTTTAAATTTTCACAAAAATAAGCTTTTACTGGAAGTCAGGAGAGTTTTCCAGGGTTAGGTTTGAACAAAATCCACACAATAAGGCTTTAACCTGGACTGGTAGACAGTTTAGCTTTTCTTTTGGCCAGTTTTGCCTGTCTAAGGCAACGTAGCTGCACTGCCTGCTGAACGCCCTCAGCAGTGCCCTGGGTTCAGCATCGATCGCTGCGCTGGTGGCTGGACAGATCTTGCTGGCTGTCGATGCCTGTGGCCACGCAGCAGGTCAGGACAGCAGCAGGGTTCTGGTCTGCCCAGCACGCCAGGGCTGCTCCCATCAGCCATGGCAGGACACATGTCAGAGAATATTTTCAGCCTGGCACCATGAATAGAGGTAATAACTAGTACCTTCACGCAGAAGCTGGAGGTAGGTAGAAAGAGAAGCTTCGTGTGGGTGGTGAAAGAGAAAAAGAAGCAGATTAAGGAGACAAGGATCAGAATCTGCAAATCATGCAAAACCAGTTCTGTGTCAAGCAGGGAATAATTAGGTTGCTCTTTTTTTTCCTAGACAAGCAGCACTAGTGTTGATTTAGAAACTCCTTGCCTGACACCAGGTGAAACTGGACACCCTTGAGGATGTTTTGCTTTGGATTTTCAGTGGAGTTAGTGCACAGCTTTGTCATTCACTGCGTGTTAACATGGCACTACAGATGGATGGTAGATGCTCCCTTTATTGCATAACCAAACCTGCTGGCAAAGACACAAAATCTTAGAGAGGGTCAGTGCCTGGAGAAGCTGTTCAAGACCATTCTAGTGACAGTTTTCAGCCACTGTGACAGTCAGGGGAGTTCTGTGAGTTTAAGTAAAAGGAGTTGTTCCCTAGAAGATTTTCAGTATTGAAATATAGTGGAAATCCTACTACTTCATCCATTCTTTGTTTCCTTTGCAAAAAGCTTTTAGCCTATTAAATCTCTAACTTTGAGGATGAGACCCAGAAACAGATCCAGGAATGAGATGCAAGGCAAGGAGCATCAGGAGCAAATAGCTGCCATAGCAAAGCACAAAAAAATACAGCCTGATGGCAGGTGAGCTTCCCTTCCACAAACCAATATGGGCCTCTTATTTCTACACTATTGACTAGGAGTTTTGCCTTGGTGGAAAAAGAGTTTATGAAGCTGTAGTTATGTCCCACATGAAAAGGCTGCCAGTGCTGGTTGGAGCGTTATGCAGACCACAGCTGTTCTTCACAGGCTTGGCCATCATCAGCTGCATTCATCTATTTTCTTTTGGGTACAGTACTGAGTATAATTTGTTCTGTTCACCAAAGTGGTAAAATAAAACTCAGTATTAAGAACCCAAAGTCCCTGGTCAGCACCTCACAGGTGTGATACACGTGGCCAGCACCCGTTCTGAAGACACACTGCTCAACTACCACATGCAAACTCCTTCCCAGGCTCTGCTGCAAGAAAGCAGCAGCTGTTTGCTCTTTATACCTTTGATACAAGAATCCCAGTTTCTGCAGCGCTTGTTCTCAGGACACATGTGGGAAGCAATTGTCTCAGGCGTAAAGAGAGGCACAAAAATGATTAGAGGGCTTGAATACCTAACCCCTGAAGAAGATGACTGCAGAAATAAAATCCAGGAGCTTTTACACTTTGTCCAGTGTGCTAAGTGCAGAGGTGAAAAGACTCATTGCATGTTTGCACATGTCAGAGAGGACAAAATCATCCTGTATTTAGTAAAATCAAAAGACATTCAAAGCCTGCTGCTTTGAGAATGAATTTGTTCCAACTCAGAGGAGGGGAAAAAAAAGAAAGAAAAAAAAAGAGACAGACAGCTATTATTCTGTCTGACAGGACTTATTTAATAACCCAGTGTCTGCAAACCATAACTTGAAAATTTTCCCTGTCATGTAGTATGCCAGACCACAGCTGCATAAAATAGAGAAAACCCGTTTTAAGTGACCAGAGACATTGGAAAACTGTGGAANTCACACAGTAACAACACTTCTGGACCAGCATGTGTAAGGAGATGCTGGAGGAATGCTTTAAAACAATTAGGTCACTGTTACATCAGTAATTATTATTCCTTAATCCAAGCTGCATTCCAGATTATCAGGTTTTCGCAATACTTTAAGACACCAAGTGAATGAGAAGAAATCTGTCACTGTCTGAATATGAACTGTATAAGTCTACAAAACCCTGTGAAGTTTCTTACGCTGCTCCTGCAGCATTACAGCAAAGACAAAAAGGCATTTGACAGCAAGGGAAGTCAGCAAAGTCTGAGTAAAGTTTATTTTCACGAGTCTATTACAGAAATGTAGGGTAAACCTACAGATTTTTCAGTTTGTCATTATTTTGAACCCCAGTCTTCCAGCATGCATGCTATCAGCCTAGCGTGCTCCACACCTCCCTCTGTGAGCAAGATTTCTGAAGGAACAGACCTGGGACAGTCCTTCCCACTCACTGCTACAGATCCATGCTCCTCACCTGAGCAGCAGAAATGTCTGCACCATCTCAAAGCTTTGAAATAGTCGATCAAAAACAATCTCTATACCACTCATTGGAAACAGCTGTGAGAGCTGGGGTTGTTTAGCCTGGAGAAGAGACCTCATTGCTCTCTCCAACTCCCTGAAAGGAGGTTGTGGAGAGGAGAGAGCTGGCCTCTTCTCCCAAGTGACAGGGGACAGGACAAGAGGGAATGGCCTCAAGCTCTGCCAGAGGAGGTTTAGGCTGGAATTAGGAAAAAATTTTTCACAGAAAGTGTCATTGGGAGGTGGTTGCCCAGAGGAGGTGGTTGATTCACCTTCCCTGGAGGTGTTTAAGGGATGGGTGGATGAGGTGCTGAGGAACATGGTTTAGTGATTGATGGGAATGGTTGGACTCAATGATCTGGTGGGTCTCTTCCAACCTGGTTATTCTATTCTATGATTCCATTCTATGAAGTCAAAGAGGAGATCTTGATGAAAAGAGTCAAAAAATGGAACACGAACTAGCACAGGCTGCCAAGGGGCAGGCTGCTATCCCATTTCAGGAGGTGCTGGGCGAGCTGCCTGGCTGCCAGCCAGCCGTAAAGGACATCCCAGCCCAGACCCATCCTAACAGCTCCTCACCCATCTCCTCCTACCAAACATCCACCCACAGACCTGCCCACACTCAGCTGGTTTGCAAGCCACCACAGCCATGTCCCAAGCCAGCTCCAGCACACAACAGGGTCACTGATCATAGAATCATAGAATCACTAGGTTGAAAAAGACCCACCAGATCATTGAGTCCAACCATTCCCATCAAACACTAAACCATGCCCCTCAGCACCTCGTCCAACCATCCCTTAAACACCTCCAGGGAAGGTGAATCAACCACCTCCCTGGGCAGCCTCTGACAATGCCCAATGACACTTTCTGTGAAAATTTTTTTCCTAATGTCAAGCCTAAACCTTCCCTGGTGGAGCTTGAGGCCATTCCCTCTTGTCCTGTCCCCATCGCTTGGGAGAAGAGGCCAGCTCCCTCCTCTCCACAACCTCCCCTCGAGTAGTTGTAGAGAGCAATGATGTCCCGCCACGTCCTACTTTTCAGGTCAGGAATGGAATCTCTCAATTCTTTAGGCAAGTGAGGCTTTTGGCAGAGCAACAGGAGCAGGGGAAAATCAGAGTAACTCAGATGTGAGGAAACCACTTACACAGCAGAATCACAGGCAGCTCCAGACCGCAGGGCTGGTTGGCAGAACTGACAGCAGTCAAGCAGCTCTCCTGGCCACACAGGCCAAAGAAAACTGAACCCAAACTAAAGAGAAAACAGGCTTGCTGGTAGCACAAGAATAATCCACACAGCCACTTCCAGCTCGTGAGGGAGGGAGCCCTGAGAAGTCACACAGCCCAGGGTCAGCTGGCAAGTTGGAGCCATGGGCATCGCTGGGCTTGTGGAAAGAGCTCTTCCATCAATAGCACCAGAATTTTTGTTCATGCAAATAAATAAGAGCAAGGAAAGAAATGAGGCTGTGGCACACTGGTGCTGGGGCAGAACTAGGTCTTCCAGGTCTGTAAGAAAGAAGCAGTTTGAATTGCTTTTCTCTAGAGCAACAGTGGTGGGTGTGGGAAATGAGCTGTGAATGAGCAGTTCAGCAAGGAAATAACCAGAGTGGAAGCTGAAAGAAAATTCTGAAGTTCAGCACACCTGACAGGAGGCCAGGGAACAACCATCCTGGGGAGCTAGGAGCGAGCATATTGCATTGCATCTCTGACAGCGAGGATTTGCAGCAGAGCCATGAACTCACATCACATCAGATGGCAGGAGAATGTTTTTCCAGGCCAGACGTAGGCAGATTCACCTTGAAAGTCCAGGCTATGGTGGATGAGTCCCTTCCCACAAAACATTTACATTATCCTGAACCTTTCAAGTTTTGGAGCTATACAGCTGGCGATGAGGGTCTTGCTTTCTACCTCCTTAACTCCTCTGCAACCCCCGCAGGAAGGGAGAAGAGCTGTCACACAGGATGCTTCTGGCACAGGACCTGGAAGAGGAGCAGGGGTGGCACAGGGTGCCTGAGTAGGGCAAGATGGGACCTGGCTGGCCCAGGGGAGTGCAGAGGAGGCTCAGGCAAGGAGAGGGGGCATCCCTGGCACTGCAACACATCCCTGCTCACAAATTCCACTCTGTGCACTGCAGAGATGCGTATGTAACGCGTGTTGCCTACTGCCCTCAGAGGAGCTGCGCACCACAGGCTTCCAGATCCAGAGGGACTTGGATCCAGGGGGGCTTTGCCAGCACTGCCGTGCTCCTGCTCCCTGTAGTCCTCATCAGAGAGAGGCAGCCCCTCAACCTATCAGGCTCAGAGAGTTTTTGGGGTGCAACATGGGGGGGGCAGAGAGTCATAGATGTACCCAACCTCCAGCTTGAAGATCCTGCTGAAACAGTCACTACTCACAACACAAAATGGACCCAAACCCAGCCCTAGAGATAGGAGAGAGAAGAGACTTCCTAGAGACTCAGACAGTTTGTTTCAGAGTTTCTTGGAGTGTCAGAAGTATAAAGCAAGACTAGACGTAAGTGCCTCCCATCACCTCTCAGGACATAGAGGTCTAAAGGTGTGAAACTAATTCATTCACAACTCTTCAAAGGGCAACATTGCTTTGGTTAGAGCAGAGCACTGCTTTAGGAGGCAGAAAGCTTTTGCTGTCTCCAAGTTACACAAAGACAAGGCAGTTCCATCTCCAGCTCTTGCAGAGCCCCCTCCCACCTCCCGTGGTACTTACGGCACCACACGATGCTGCTATTACATACTCACCCAGACAGCAAACAAGCAGCTACTTCTTCCCCCACCAGCCTCAGTCTTTCCCTGTTAGAAACAAAGCAGGTGGGAGTCAGAAGATACATCAAGGCTGGTGTTGCCGCAGGAACAGATTGATGTCACCTGGCCACAACTGCAACTCAGGCTGTTATACTTTTTTTTCCTAAAACAAAGTTTCTGCCCATCAGAACTGGGGGTGTCTGCAGCAGCTTCCATATAGGAATAGTGCAGAAAAGCACTGCTGTTTATGAAAGATATTACAACATCTGATTGCTTAAGATAATACACATTCAGATTTGAGGATCCATGAATTCTTTCCTGACCTATTTTCTGTGATCCAAGGAGTGAGTGTTTTTGCCTTCACATTCAGAGCTGGCTAATAATGGAGAACACCTGCGAAGAGAACAAAGCAACCTCCTCATCTGCAAAGGCTCCTAGTCTGTAACAAGCCTGTCGTGCAAAACTGGTGCAGAAAGTCCTAAGCAGCACCTGGCAGGTGTCAGGTATGTAGCAAGGGAGAGCTCTGTCCTTCCTATGGTTTCTGCACATGGAAAGCATAAAACCCCCATACTCAGCATGAGTCATTTATTACTGGTGCTACAAAGCCCGAGACAAAACAGATGAAATCAGCTGGCAGCAGGCAGACCAACAAAACATCTGCTCGTACCCATGCAGCGTGCAAAAATGGGGCTGCCATGTTCTAACATCTTAATGGTGTGAAATTAAAGCAAAACCACATGGCGAGCACTCAAAACGGTGTTTGTATCTTGTTGAGAAATTAAACTGTGTTGATGACTGTTGTTGTGTGCAGGATTAATGCCTTTGTAAGATACTAGCAATTAAGGAAAACACATTTGAATTAAAAAGCCATGTTGGTTTTAATTTTGAGATATTATTATTAGATTGCAGGTTTAATTGAGGGATAAATGCTGGCCTTCTGTGCTCTCTGCATTACACAGTGCCTGCTGGATCTGTGGATGAGCCTGATGCTTTATTTCAAGCTCATGAAAGCCATGGCCAAGTTGGCCTTTGAGTGCTGCTGTCACTAGGCTGAACCAGACAGCTGGGAGGGGAGAAAGGTCCCTCGTGGGCTATCGGTGCTGCCCAGGCCAGCTCACCTCTCCTCTCTACCCAGGCAGATACAGAGGCTGCCTTCCTTGTCGTTGTTTTGAAATGATGAGGCAGCAGATTATTTTTATTCTCTTAGAATTAAGCTTATTCCACAAAGCTACGATCAAAGGTGACTGGGAAAGCTGGTGGAAACAGCCATCAGCGGTTTGTGTGATCCAGGAAAGTTGTAGACCAGGGAGAAGATGAAGAAGGTCCCATAGCACCTCCTGTGGTCTATTGTTCAGGACTTCAAAGAGCCCAGGGATCTGTAGCCACTGCTAATAGCTGTTATCTTTTGGCAACAGTAATTTTGAACTGAAGGAGACTCGGAGGTAGTGACTGTAAAGTGCAAATAAAGCTACACCTTTTCTACTTCATTTACTTGGTTGCCCCACTTTTCATTATATACAACCCTCTAGGATGTGTCTTTTAATCCTCCAAGTTGATCTATTCCCATGAATATTCACTGTCAATAATACACTTATTACTGCAGCCTAAATGTCCTGAAGCTGCTACCAATAGTGAATTAATCTTACATGGAACTCCTAGGACTTAATGCAAAATGCAAATGCACAATACGTAAAATGTAAAGAAGCACGCAAAGAAAATGCTAAAATGAGTAAATGATGATTTAGGCTTTCCCAGTTCAGCTCAATATTATTTTTGCCGCTCGGGATTTTGGAGCAGTAACTGATCAGGCAGCATTTATTGAAAGTTCACATATTACTCACGCAGAAGCCTGTAAACTTCACACGTCCCTTGATCAAAGGGACATGGAAACAGTCACAATGAGTCAGACTAGTGGCACTTCTCCCCAGTTCATGTGAAGGGGAAAGTAAATGTCCAAGGGAGCTTGCGAAAACAATTCCTGAATTTTCTCCCCACATCTATGGGCACTTGATTCAGGCATTTAATAGTGGGGTTTGAATTACTGACCACCACATATTTTCTTCTGTGAATCCAATGAAATATTTTTTGAACCTTTATGAAATTCTAGTACCCTCTAGGACACCCAGCAAAGAATCTCACAGTTTAGCTACAAGTTGTGTTTATTAGTAACTCCTCATTTCTTGTTGTGAACAGGCTTCTGCTTGTTTCACCTGATGTCCCCAAAGCTCACATGAAAGGAACCAGAGGATAGCTACTCCCTATTTGTCACAGCGCTCAGCTTGATGGAGGGTAGGGAGGGTCCAAAGGGACCTGAACAGGCTGGACTGCTGGGCAGAGACCAATGGCATGAAGTTTAACAAGGCCAAATGCCAGGTCCTGCACTTGGGGCACAACAACCCTGTGCAGCTACAGACTAGGGGAAGTCTGGCTGGAAACCACCTGGAGGAGAGGGACCTGGGGGAGTTGGTTGACAGTGACTGAACATGAGCCAGCAGTGTGCCCAGGTGGCCAAGAAGGCCAATGGCATCTCTGCTTGGATCAGAAAGGGTGTGACCAGCAGGTCCAGGGAGGTTATTCTCCCTCTGTACTCGGCACTGGTGAGACTGCTCCTTGACTCCTGTGTGCAGTTGTGGGCCCCTCACCACAAGAAGGATGTTGAGGCTCTGGAGCGAGTCCAGAGAAGAGCGACAAAGCTGGTGAAGGGGCTGNCTTCCCTGGAGGTGTTTAAGGGATGGGTGGATGAGGCACTGAGGGGCAGGGTTTAGTGTTTGATAGGAATGGTTGAACTCAATGATCCAGTGGGACACCTGGTGATTCTATGATGATTCTATGATGATTCTATGATAATATTCTCCCTGGGTTGTGTATTTTTTCTCTCTGTAGAACCATCCTAATCTACTGAACCATCCCTCCCATGGAAGCCACTCAAACCCCACATCATCTTCACAGTGCAAGTCTCTAATAAACCCCTTCGTTGAGGTGAAACCAGGTGATGTACCGACACAGGAATCAGCTGATGCTGGCTACACTAGCAGCTGGTGGGGCTCTCCCAGGCTGCCACAGCTGAATGTTCCTCCACCTGCCTGCTCCTTCATCTGCCTGCAACAAGCTACCTGCCATCCCTTGGGTGCACTGAGCTGCTTCTGGGACTGGCAGCACAATAACAGCATCCCTGAGCAAAAGGGATGTTTGTGTAGCATTCTGCCCCAGTTTCTGGGTAGACGGAGAGAGC
>WAAB01004734.1:1476-90097 GCA_013389865.1 Piaya cayana | reverse complement strand
ACAATTAAAGACTGAGGCAAGAGAATCTCTGTGTCCCAAACACTTGTGCTGTGGTGTGACTACACAGTTTGATGATTGCTGTATGTAGCTTCATCAAAGAATATTGTCACATCACAACAAGTATATAGGCCTAAGATTAAAGGCAGATTTGGATTCTGGATGCATTTTAGTCAACGTCTGTCTCTTGACATGGAATAAGCCGTCTAACCTCATTCTAGCTCCAATTTGCCCTTCTTCAAAATGTTGATAACAATGACTCACTTCCTCATGGAGGTACTTTGAGGCTTAGATGAAGACTGAGAAGTTGGTTCTGACCCTGAGAAAATTGATGTCAGAAATTGCAATGTTGGAATACTAATCTCTCAAGGCTTGGATAAATAATTGTCCACAAATGAAAAGTTATTTTCTCCGCAATTTTTTAGCCCTTTCTATAATATTCCTTTAATTAGGAGAGTCCAAACTTAACAAAGACAACAGAGAAGACAGTGGACAGTGCTTGCTTAAGTAAACAACAGCCAGAGCCCAAATTATTAGTAAATACCAAAGCTTCATTTAGGTTGAATAACACTGCAATCCGACAAATAAATGAGCCATCAAGTTTGAATTTATGTAGCATATGAAACACATTAAAGCCATCTGACCATGACAAAGGCCTTTTCTGCTGTGAATAATGATGCCAACACATTATAATATCTTTTAGATGAGACATTAAACTCAAGGTCCTTTCTGTTTGTCTCTGGTGGCTGTCCAGGTGGAAGTTAAAGACTCCATGGCATTTTACTAAAATCCTAGAAAATCTCCAGCCCCCAATGGTGTTGCTTTCCTAATCAATCAATCAATCAATCAATTAGAATAGCCAAGGCTGTGTATCAGTTGAATATCATCAAGCAAAATTCCAGCTTTCTTATCCATAGGGACTATAAGAAAGTTTCTCCTGCTTCAGTGGGATCAAGGTCAGTGTATAAATGTAGGAACTGGAAATTCCTTTGGGATCTTGACCACATAAAGTGCAGAAAAATGCTTCATTCTCATCCTTATCACCTATTGTGGAAAAGAACAAATAAAAATAACTATGTTTGCATCTGTCTGTGTTTAGATAACTAGACATGTCCTTTTATACTTTTAATTTCCAAGAAGAAAGAAAATATTTATACCAGGAAAAATGTCTTACTTTACTCTGTACATGTGTAATTACCTTCACGAGTCCATCTCAGTTTTCAGCTGCTTTTGTGTACTCCTAATGGTTTTGTATAACTTGAAATATTTCAGCTATACTTCTAGTTTGATATAAGCCTCACTGAACATTTATTTACAAAGCAAAATCTAAGCTCTTGCTCTCTGAGCCAGCATCTTAGTCATGGTTTTACACCAGTTTTCTTAGCATTGGACTCACATAAGGGTATGGCAGAAGAGGTCACGTGAAAGGTAAATTTCAGAGCCCTCTCACAGGTGTAAATCTATTATCTTATTGTTATCATGCTGACTGAACTCCCTCCTTTGAATGTAAAGGAATTAAAGAGAGAGAAAGGATGAGAAGGATCACACTAAGGCCAAACCCCTTAAGTGGCAGAGATGATAAAGCTTTTCATGAAGAACTGACTGATGAATCTGAGCATCTTTCAATTTTCTGAATAATGAGCCAATTCTTCCCTCTTGCTGAGAAACATATGGGATGCGAGGAAATCAGCTGGAAACTCAGCCATGTCTGTCCCATTCGCTATCCTCTCCGCTAGAGGCGAGGAAGTGGTGCCTTATGAGAAAAGATGGCTGGAGCGAAAGCTTGGTGTTCAGTTAAAGCAAACTCAGTCTCTGCAAGTCTTGTGTCCCTTGATGTGTGCTCCCCTTTTATCAACAGGAATGCCATGGAAAGCTCTGGTACTTGTCCAATGAGATTGATGCTGGGTAGCCTAAGGAAGATGCTCTGCTTCCTTTTTTAATATGTATCTGCTTGAAACTCCTAATCTAACGGAAGTGTCCCACGGGCTGTATCTTTCAGGTCCTCATATACCAGAAAGGTACTTTCCAAGTGAGGAAAGGAGAGACTGGTAAGAGGAGAGATGTAAATCTCTCTAGGTCTAAATGTCTGTGACATATCTTAATATTGATTTCATTGACTTTCATTTCATTAGTCTCCATATTAGGGATGGGAAGCTGTAGTAACAAGGATAGTTAAAGACCACACTTGCATGTATTTAATGACACTTAAAGACACAGGTTCCTTGTGGGCTTTATTTTTAAAGCGACAAGACATTAGCAGTATAGAACAGCTCATGCAGGAAGCTGAAGGTTACTGAAACAGCAGAGAGAAGGTACAACACAGGACCAGTCTGAATGGTCTCCAGCAGTCTTGCCTCCACCTCTGCAGAGCACAGATGTCTAAGCTTTCCTTGGCTCTGAGTTTCAGACTAAGATGTGAGCTGCATCTAGGTGTGTCCAAGGCTGACACTGTAGATAACAACCGTCAATGGCTCTGCCCATGGAACAAGGGTGACACCAAACACCCGATGAGGTTGCTGCTTTCACACTGGTCTGACAGTCCAGGGATACATGTACCCTGCGACATTTCAGCCTGGTGTAATGCACGTCACCTGGGACATGCTGGAAGGAGTGGCCACAAAGTTCTCCACAAACGCCACCAACCTCTTCCCTAATGATATTCACATGACTCCATTTCACCCTGTGATATGAAAGCTTCAGAAGGTTAAAACAAATTGTTTCAGATATTCCTTTCAACACATATTGTGTGTTACCCATGTTATTGTTGAAATGGGAAGGACTACAAAGAAGGTGTTTAGATAACTATGGCTTTTTAAATGATGCCTTTTCTTTCATGGCAATAATTAAAGATGCTGTTCTAATCAAAGGGGCCAGATTCAGCCCCTTTGCACCAGGCTGCCACAAGCCTTGGGAGTAGCACAAATGGTCTTCAAAGCAATAAGCGAGGATTTCTTTGTTGTGTAGCTCTCTTAGATGGACAGAGAAACAAATATGTCATTTCAAGTTTAGCTCACAAACTTCTAAGAAAAAAATATTTCAGTGATCTGAAAGTTTTGTATAATTTTTCATATGATCTGGTTTGCTGTCATTGTATACCCTTCCACAAATTGCCTCTGTAGTTTATTCTATATCTTAAAATATTTTCAGCATAAGATATTCAACTCAACAGGATTTTTAAAAAAGTTACTGATTCCTAATCTTCCTTCTTACCTCTTGACCTGCTGTCCAAAAGAATGGAGGCAGGGTCACAGCTTAGGGTCTGTGCTATATGACTGTATTGTTTGGACTCAATCCTTGGAGGGGGGTGACAGACATCTGCCCAAAAAGCAATTAACTGCGATGTACTTGGAGAGACAAAATAATCCAATGGTGATTTACCACCTCCAGAAAGGGGCTGTGTTAGAAACAGGGCGGTTATTTATCGTAGATTTTTATTTAGCTATTTTACTCTCAATTTTCAAGAATTACAAAAAAGGAAAAGTTGCAAAGTATTTTACCATGTTATACCGACAACAATATGTAGAAGTAATTAATACAGATACTTGAAGGGAAAAGAGGGTTGCACCATTAGCCCCTACTAAAATGCATCAGAATTGATGAATTATTTTAATGGGACAGAATGACAAAAAAGGGACTGTTTCACCTAAGCAGGGACAGCTGGTCCCTATGACAAGGATGCATTTGCTGTCTTGTGGAGTCTGCCAGCCAGCAAGGCTAAAATAATAGCACTGAGAGGGGTATGAACGCTCCTCGTTCACCTTAATTGAGAGCTAATATGAAGTCTAATTATGAACGCTTTGTATTAACTGCTTCGTGTCTGAAGGCAGACCTGATCAACTCATGTCTTGGGAAAGCCTGCTTTGATTTTCTGGGCCATTGCATATCCTGATGCCAGCTGTGCCAAACCACAGCCAACTAACTACTGTCCTCAACCCTGGCTTTTGATCCTAATTTTGTTCCTGGGCAATGGGAGCTAGGGACCAAATTGCACATTTCTGCAAAGCAGAACTTTTCCTTTGCTGCAGCCTGTGGAGCCAAACAGCATCTCTCTGGGACCTTCACATGCTGCACCTGTACAGAAATTCACCCTCACTGCAACCTGCCATGTTCCCAGCAGCCTGAGGAGTGGGCTCATCCTGCTGCCCACTGTTCCCCTCCTGCTGACGTTATTGTGAGATGGAGGTGCAGGCACAGACCACACTGACCGAACCATCTGTCAGGATTCAAAGCATGACAGGTGGGATTAGAGGATTTAGGTGACTAATTGCAGAAGTTACTTTCATACAAAGTGTTTGTGTGGGGGGGAGAGAGAGGAGGATTAATTTGACTGCCAGAGATTTCTCCAGTTCTTTGAAAGCTGGTTGTAAAGTGCCTATTCAATCTTGCATCTCAGCTGCTTGGGAGAACAAAAGTACTTACATTTAAAAAATGCCTGCTAGATGGGGACAGGATGGCTCAGGGGACTGAGACTAAGGCTGCTGCGGCTTCACTTGTGAGTCACATTTCAAGGTTAGTGAAGATTGCAGGGCACCCATCATTTGCGGGCTCTTGTGGACTGTTAAATCGGACTGGAAACAACAGTTCCAAGAGAATTAAGGACCAGATCCAACTTCCACTAAAAACATTGGTCCAAGCTTGAGGCTTAAGTACCATATTGCAAATCCTCTGTGCTACTTTTAGCAACTGTCCTGGCAAATTCTCCTGGCACAAAGAAGATGAAGGTGAGTGGGCTCTGAGGAGTGAGCACTTGGTATGGCCTGAAGAACCAGGCTGAGCAGCACTGACACAGCATCTCTAGGCTTGTCCTGATGCTCAGGTTCAAAAGAAAGAGGTGGGAAGCATCTGCTATTGTCTGCCAGCATTAAAACCCTCCGAAAGTTATGTGGGAGGGAGAAGGAAAAGGAGGACGGAAAACAAGCTAAGAAAAAACATAAGAACAGACATAAACAGGAAACGCATGCCAAAACCAAAGCCTTTGGTCCCCTGATCAAAACAACTTTGATCAATGCATCTATTCTCAGAAGCACCTTATTTTAGAAAGCAGCTAGCTTTCTAACAAATAAAGAATTGCTCTGTGGTTTCTTTCCAAAGCTTAAACTCAGCTTTCTAGAGTAAGATGAAAAGCTAATTTTCTTGAAGTTTAACATATTTGTGTAAGCATGTCAAGTGAAATAAATGACATTGATATTCAGTATGTATATAGGTGGCACCAGCTCCCAAAACTCTATCTCTTTTTCATCTTACTGGAACATTAACTTATGCTCCTGAGGGCTACGCAGCATGCAGAGTAAGAGTGCAAACTTAAAGATAATTTATCATAGCAGTCTCCTGTGTATCACTGTCTTTCCCTAAACTTTTCCATATCAGAATACAGAACAGAGGGAGTTTATTTTTGCCTTAACTGCCTCTAACTGCACCCACGCTGAGTCTTATTCAAAAGAAATGTTTGCATTCTGCAGATCGACTTCTCAGGGCTGTTACCTCGGTAAATAAATGTGTGGGCATCTTACTATAATAACTGGGTCACAGGACCACTAATAATTGGTCTGTTGGATAACCACAGTAACAGTAATATATACCAAGAGCTGTAGTAAGGGCAGAAGCCCTCTAAGGAAGGAGGAAAGACATTTCATAGAAAAGCCTGTCATTCAGACCAGTAGGAGCTGGTGATGGAGAGGAGCAAGGAACACCGCTCTTTACTCCTTGCTCCAACAGACCGTGAGAAACAGCTCTGAAAAGCTTGGATTCTTTTTGTTGTGCATTTATATACTGACAGGTGTGACAGAGGTTGTGTTTTACTAATGGTGTTATCTGAATAAGCACAATTAACAAGAAAATAGAAACATAATTTTAATAACAATGTAGATTATGTAGTGCTGGCACCGAATCTCTATTTTATATTACTACTTATATTACTCTGCATTAATTACTTAAATAAACTTATAATTTACCTTTCAAGTAGAGCTCAGTTTTGCAACTCACGTTCAGGAGAATGGGGAACTGAGGCACACATATGTTATATGAATTTTTCTTCCTAATATACTGTGGGTTTAAAAAAATCTGCTGATTTCTGAACAACAGAACTTAGCTGCTTTTCCTGTTTTTTTTGCATAGGAATACCAATGTGTTAGCTAATGGTTAATGTTGCTGATAGGGATCAGCATTAGAGACGTCTGAAGATGGCAGACTGCACAGCTGTACTTAAAAAGTATTCTGAGATGCAGTATATCTTCCTGAATTTTATTTTACTATTCTTGTTTATTTGCACATGATGTAAAAGGCAAGAGCAGGAGTAGCTGCAGAATCAGTTGAAAGTGATGAGTGAGAGGATACATGGCCCTTGAAGAGATGTGATTCAGAGTGTAGCAATTCCCCTGAAGTATCAAGATCCAGAGTTATTGTCTATTTGTCTTTATCTGTGTCTATAAGGAAAGAAAGGCAGAGCTTGGCATATGAGCACACCTTGTAAATTTGCTTCCAAGGCCTTTACTTCCATCCATCAGGGAGACAAACTATAGAAAAATAGACTTTTGAGGAAGCCAGCAGAACATGTCATCAGCCCAGCTGCATGTTTTGAAAAGAAATCTGACTGCCACAGTAGATTGTGATATTAGACAGTCTTGAACCCATAGAAACATGCAGCATCATAGAAACATTGCAGTGCTACAGACTAGGAGAAGTCTGTCTAGAAAGCTGCCAGGAGGAGAGGGACCTGGGGGTGTTGGTTGACAGCCAGCTGAACATGAGCCAGCAGTGTGCCCAGGTGGCCAAGAAGGCCAATGGCATCTTGGCTTGTATCAGAAACGGTGTGACCAGCAGGTCCAGGGAGGTTATTCTCCNTATGGCCTCTTCTCCCAAGGGACAGGGGACAGGACAAGAGGGAATGGCCTCAAGCTCCACCAGGGGAGATTTAGGCTAGACATTAGGAAAAAAAAATTCACAGAAAGGGCCACTGGGTACTGGAACAGGCTGCCCAGGGAGGTGGTTGATCCACCTTCCCTGGAGGTGTTTAAGGCATGGGTGGACAAGGTCCTGAGGGACATGGTTTAGTGTTTGATAGGAATGGTTGGACTCGATGATCCGGTGGGTCTCTTCCAACCTGGTTATTCTATGGTCTGGGCAAAAATAAGGATGTCAAAGAAAAAATCTATGAAATTTAAACTCTATGACTATGCAAGAAGCTGAATGATTCTTTGCAGACTCGGGGCATACACAGTGGTAAGCAATGTGCTTCCACACATAGCCATGCCTGTGAGGAAAAAAAAGCCATTTCACAGAAGGCTGCTGGTAAGGGAAATTAAATAGTAGAAAACCAAACTCCACATAGCCTGGAGAGTGTATGATGCACAAAGACAATGTGCTACCAGCTATGTGAGATTGTAGCAGATTATGTTGTGAATATCGTTCCAATGGTGTGTGATAAAATAAAATGTGGGGAATGCAAGCTCTGTGGTTGTCTCAGGAAACAGGTTGTTGATTGCAGAAGGCTCCGAGAGCATTTTCAGAAATGTTTAATGGTGTATTTGTCCTGTTCTTGCAGTTTCTCCTTACTCTAATGCTGCTGGCCACCATCATCAGGGGATGCTGACTAGTTTGAGTTGTAGTCTGACTCTGCAGCCTTTCCTGGGCGCCAGTGTTCAAAAGCAGGTTTTCAGCTTTTAAGAAAAGGTGGCCAGACACTGCAGAAGCCACAACATAATGAGAGTTTCCAAAATTAACACCAGCCTTTGATACTGGTGGTTTTATATAACATACAAAACACCCCTGTAATAATCTTGTTGCAGTTTTGTTGGGATAGAATGCAATAATTGTTCCTAAATCCTTGAAACAAGAAGTGTTACATCTGCCATATAGGATACCTAGATACAGAAAAATCCAGATGATGGGTCAGACAGTGTAATGTAGGGGTAAATGGACCTAAGTAGACGGAAAAAAAAAAAGTAAACAGATTTTTTTAAAAAAACACAACCAAAACCAGCTGGATCAAAAGTCTGGGAGGACAATTCTAGAAATTTTAAGACCAGAGTCTAAGGCTGACACAGATTTGTTTCTTTGCACTGCACACAAATATGTATTGGTTTTAGATTATTAACATCATTGGCCAGAGTTGCATTTTTTGTGAAGGCAGTTAGAAAATGGGGAATCTCACTTGTGCAGCGAGGAACCACTTGTAGTAAGAAACGCTGAGCTGCAACTAACTTGATAGTTATATGTTTAAACATTTACCAGAAGAACATGATAACAAGCACTCTCATCTGAGACTAGACTAGCCAATGGTCCTGTTGAATATAACATTAATATGGTTAAAAAATATTTTAAATAGAAAACTATGGAATGTTATATCCCTGCATGCAGAGCTGTCACTTGCAGGAAGTGTTGCTCAACAGATAGGTTATAACCAAACTGTTTAAGCATGAAAATTAAAAATGGGGAGTGGCAGAGTCTTTTAGACACTAGAACCAAGCACGCAGAAAATATAAAAATCACAAAGTATAAGCTGCAGTCTATGCTATGGCAGAGCAGTATGCATATTAACATAAAGAGTAAATACAGGTTTAAAAAAAGCCTCTTTTGCTTTTTTTGGAATTGCGTTTTATGTTTTGGGGTTTTTTTAAAATGAGAACAGACAAACAAAACGAAATGCTTTAAGAAGAGAAAAGGCATTTGGATGCTAAATCTCAGAATCTGTTGGTCATAGAAGAGCCTGACATCTTTAGAAGGACAGATTGAGAAGAACAGTGCAAAAACTAAATAAAGCAACTCCCAGACTGAGAATGTAAGATATGGCATCTCACAGTCCATCCTTTGTCCTTTCCCCTTGGAAAAGGGAGATATAAAATGAACAGCTCTTCACCGGTTGGTATTGCACTATATGAAGGTTCCTGGTAAAATATCCTGGCACACACCAGCTGTTCGAAGTCAGTATTAGCAGCCTGATTGACTCAGAAATCCCTCTTCTTCTCTCATAAGCTCCTTCCACATCAGGAATCATTCGTTAGATTGGTCAAACTATGAAAGAACCAGATAAGTAATGTCCCCCTCTCTATCCAGAGAACAGGGATGGCAAAGAAGGCAATAGCCGCTCAGCTCCATGTTTGCTCTGAGCCAGTAGATGAGGCTATTGCCATTCTACCAATAATCCATTAGATTTGTTGGCTTGCCAGGTCAATCAGTACTAAGTACTGCTTATCTATCATTAAGATGGGAATTACATAGGAATTGTAATAGGAATATTCATGTATGCATTTTTTTCCTTCTTTTTTCCCACTATACTTCCCATTGCATCAACACTGTGTTAACAAGGATGAGGCTGGAGCTTTTACAGGTTGCTCTCTGAGGAGCAGTATTCTCAATGTTTTGAAGATTTGTGAGAATAATAACCAACAACCTTAGAAAGTAAACCCCAAGTCTTGGAATTTGAATGTATTCGTCAGCATGAGCTCTTGTGCTAATGGTAACAAGTGAGTTATACACCTAGTATAAAGAGTTCGATTTGAGAACTGTCTTGGGACAAGTTAAGTTCACATCAGCTACTTCTTAAAGTAAAAGAGTTCAATGTATTATCAAGGTGTAACAAAGATAGCATTGTATGTGATGTATGCGTGCATCTTCAAAGCATCCTTGCTATAGATGCTCCTCTCTTCTAGGCATTTGAACTCCAGGGTGACAACAATCCACATACAATTAGAAATCTGACTGAGATTTTCTAAATGCAGGTGGCAGTTCAAAATTCCATGGAGACTGTCTAGATGAAGATGTGGTATTGGATACGTTAGCCAGCTGGCTCCAGGGGTAGATTCTATGCGAAGGAAGAGGTCAAGCTCAATCTTTTCTCCCTTCAAAGCTAAGTAGGTTTGTCTCTGAGATTTCCAACCTCTACAGCTATCACTAAAATTGACAGCATTTCACCTATGCTGGCGTACAGCATGAAATCTTATAGGTAGAAGCCAAGTCCCTTCCTGGCTGGAAGCTACATGAAGATGTGCAAAGAGACAGCATGAAATTCAATGATGAGCTGACCAAAGAGACAATCACTGATTCCTTCTTATGTTCAAAGGCTTCTGATCCTCCAGTCCTGCTCAGTTTTTCTGTGGTAACCACAAGATATTCACTCTACAGTGTCTTCTGAACTGTTATAATTTTGCATGGATATAACAGAATAAGTAATACATTTGCTCCTTAGCTCCCATAGCTAGAGAACGGTATGAAACAGTAATCTACAGCATGAACTAAAGCAGTAGTTTGTGGACTGACGTATTACCTTCAACCACCAGTGCATGCAGCTAAGGGACAGAATAGTTGTACCGGACGTTTTCCACAGCCCAGAGTGCAGTCGATACTCACCCACTCTCTTTCATCCACTGGCACCCTGAAAGAGAATAGATGCACAATAACCACGTGTCACTGAGAGGGGACAGCAGAGGAGTCCCACCCGAATGCCCTCCAGAGCGACTCCATATTTGGCTGGATCTTGGTTAACTTGCCTCTGTGCCTCCCTTTTCCTTCCGCAGGACTTCCACCCGCAGGTCAGCTTGGATACTGCAGCCGAGGGGTGACCTGCGCTCAGTTGCAAAACCAGCTGGAAGGGCAGTAAGTCCCACATTTCCAGCAGGAGGCAAGGAGATCTTTGTCTTTACTTTGGCAAGGTCCCCCAAAGTTGGAGACAGCTGGCAAGAGGGCTCACATCAGAGAGACTGTCATTTCTGCACGTGAGGTAAATGCAGCTACTGGCTCTGTACACACAGGATTCTTTTTCCTGCAGGCATAACCTGAGGTACTCATGGTTATTTTAGCCAAGTGGCTTTCAGAAGACAGCAAAAATCCTGAGACCACCAGTTGCAGATGTCGAAATAGTTTTTATAATTTTTTTATAATCTCAAATAAGGGACAGAGACTGTACAGACAAAGCATCATTTGCAGTAACACTAGCACTGTGCTCATTCTTAGGCTTCAGAGAGGCTTTTTCTGTTAATCTGAACAAAGCAGGAGATGGTCTCTTGACTGACCTACACTGTATAAAATAAAACGTAGTTGCTAAAGTGGGATGGCTGACTTTGCTATAAAGGTCCAAGTTTTTCTTCTCCCTTGTTTGATAAATGAGTGTCATCAGAATTACTGTGCTCTCCTGAAGCAATTAGTCATTATTGGATGATCAAAAGTATTTATCAAAACTTCAGGTGCAGTGCGATTGATCTTCATTTGGGTTGGAAGAGTTTCCTTGCTAGATTTTGGAAAAAGAATTTATCAGTGGCACAGCCATCAAGCAGAAGGCAGCAGGTATATCCTTGTCAGAGAGATATATGACTATGCGGAAATTCAAAAAGGAGCCAAGAAATGCAGGTCAGTAGCAGAGGTGGTTACTGTCACCTGGCGAAGCCGTTGAGTTGGAGAAGGAAAGAACACCATAGCCTACCTTAAAACATGCACAGAGGGATTTTAATTAAGGGATTTATACAGCTGTGGAATCCTGAAATCCTCTGAGCAACGTGCAAAGGACTGAGACCTCCCTGAGAATGGGTCTTCAATATTTGCAGCCTTACGAACCTACAGAGGAGCTATTCCAACTTGATGTGTTTGGTCCACTTTATTTGGAAACCCTAGCTTCAAGGTGCACAACTTCAATCAAAGCATTCTAAAATGTCATTATAGTTGTTACAGAATCGCGGTCTTAAGCAACAGATGTTTTTGAGAGGACATCTTGATGGCATGTCTTAATCTTGTAAAATGCCTCTAGTGCCAGTGAAAGGTTATTTGGCTTCAGAATACTCAAAGGTTTTCTGGCAATGTGAATGGTTTGCAACTGGATATAGTGCAGAAACTCTGTTAACTATGGCTCCTATATGTGATAAAGGTTAATGTTTACTCAGTAAAGGCAGCCTTGCTCCTTAAGACACCAGATTCCTCTTGCTATCCAATAATTCAAATGCAAATGAATTAAATCTCCAGCTGAACTGGAAATACAGAACTATCAGTGGGAATTGAATTTGCAATCACCTTCCTTCCTGGGGCAAATATTGAAGCAACAAAACACTATGTACCAACTCGCTTTGACCATTCAAAGGCAGATTTTTTCTTCTAATTAGTCTGTTTCTTTTCTTTCTTCTGTGCCACTCCTCTTCACTATTTATTTAAGTTAAAAGGGCTCAAATTTTTTACTGTTTTTTTAAAAAGTAGTATAAATTCAGACTAATCTACTGAATACAGTTGGGTTACTCTAGATTAACAGCAGTATAAATAATGGCAGAACTAGGCAAAATTAATAAGCTTAACTGTTTTTCAACTAGTGAAATGGCTTAAATACTATGAAACAAGTTTTGCTTCTAATGTGTGAAAGAAAAATGTGTTTGCTTGACCTGCGAAGCAAGCTATGCCAAATTTGATCATGAAACAATATTTATGACTAATTTTTAATGCACTGAAAACAACTGAAGTGGGAAATGCTGACACACTAGTGTAACTATGATTGGGGAAATGGAACTAATGCAATAAATAAAATGAATGGGTGTAATGAGAGAAGGAATTCACGAAGGCTGGTAATACCTTAAAATGATGTGAGTGTGAACCTGATGTGTATGGAGGGGGGGGATAAAAAAAAGAAATCAGCAGCTACAGCACATGGCAGCACATTGCTGACATTTGCAGAGCATTGTGTTGTGCCAGCACTGTTGTAAGAAGTGTCTGAGAGCAAGAATATGGCAAAGTAATGAACTCTGAAGCACCGTGGAAAAGAATTACACATGTGTGGACATAAATGTGGTCAAGCCCAGCACATTTCTATTGAAATGATCAGAACAGCTGATTTAAAAAATAGGCTCAGAACCTTGTCTCGGTAACATATTATCCCTTCCCATCTGCTGTGCTTGAAAAAGAAAAAAAACCAGTTGCAGACATAGATTTTTGATAGACAGCACATGTGACAGAGTGCTGACTCTGAGTATCTCTGAAAATGAAAGTAATTGTACTGCAAAGTAAAATTGGATAAATGCAGAGAGAAATTACTTCCACTGAGAGTGTTGTTTTATTCTGTTTTGAAAGTATCTTTCTAATGTTGCTAATAGATCTTCTTAAAAATAAATTATTTAAGGAGGCTTATCTTTAAATACTACTAGAATTATGACTAGAAAACATATGAATCATTGCTGTTCTGTAGGACAATTAATTTTCATTGCTATGTTTGTGACCTACTTACACAAACTGCAAACACTAATCTCACTGGATAATTAAAAGAGTGTAAATATCATTTGTCCAGTCTCCAATGGTTTGTTATAGAAATCCAATGAGCTCTCTACAGTAAACCTGCAGATAAGAAATCCTCAGTTACATATAGACTTTAATTATCACATACCACTAATAATACTTGGTTTCATATTTTACACTTAGAATAATACAAAATGTATTTAGCATGCAATTAAGTATTTCAATCCACAAATTTATTTCCCTAATGTAGTATTGTGGTGCAATAGGATGTGCACACACTGTACAAAACAGGCAAATATATTTGCCTTGTATTTAGTCTTGGATAAAATATTTGTAATATTTTTGTTGATGTAAATCAGGTTTTCTTTAAAAGTTACTCCTGGCCTCTCAAATACTGGTGTATCCTTCAGGTATAGATGAAATAAATTGGTTTTACAATCAAGGAAGTATTTAGCTAAAAGCCAGACTGATTCAGTGATAACATAAAATTAGCAATTAGAACTCACAGATGTTAGTTACATGTAAAATAAATTACATTTGGAGTCATAACAAATGGGAAGTGATAGAACAGGTAGTAATATAAACAGATTGAATGCTACAAGCAGAGGAAATTGATAAGAGAGGCAAAAGACAAGAAAAAGATTCATGACAGTGAATGATAACTTTATAAAGAATAGCAAGAATGGCAGAAATCCCAGAAATGCAATAAGCTTGTAACTAGCTAAAGAGAGTAAACTTCTTAATAGTGCTGAAGAAAGAGAAAGCATTGTTTAATTCTGGGGGCTTCTGTTGTAAAGAAACTGGATGACGTACTTGTATCACATGAAATACTTTCAAATCAACTGGCAAAATGTGAATAAGTGTAACCATACTTAGATGGGATAAAGACATATCTGCCCTTAAAAATACCTTTTAAAAACGTTCCAAAGACAGGCCTTGATTCCAAACATCAGAGCTCTATAGTAGTAGTGCTACAATTGTGGGGAAACCAATAAATTCCAGGAAATACAAAGTTAGAAGCGAAGCATGCAGCGGCTTTCAATATGAGAACTCAACAAGTGATGTTAAGACAGTTGTTTGTGCGGTACTTTACAATGCTGTTACCAAAAGGACACATGGTGTGCTTCATCCTTAACTGTTTCTTTTCTTTGTCTCCTCATAATGAAGAGTTCAGGTACCAAGCAATCGCCATGTGAGTAACACTTACACTTTACCATGCATCAGTGCTTTTTCTTTGAATATCTGTAATCCAGATCTGCTTTCAGTGTGAAATAAAACACTGTTTAACTCCACCTATTTAACAGCTACCTTGTTATTTAGCACAACTGAAAAACGTGCAGACCTTCAGCAGGGACTGCTCAGAGGAAGTACTTGCATCTCCTCTATCATGTATCATTTACTCCCTCGGTTCATACTAGGTTTCTGGTTCTCCCCCACTCTTTTTATTCATAGATTAGCTATGAGTGTTTGGAAGCAAAAGCTAGCCAGACAGGTCTGGGGACACATGCTGAGGGTGGTGTGACATTTTGGACACTGAGCTTTCCATGTATAGGTCACCAGCTAAAACCAGATCAATTGAACAATGATTAAAATTTTATCCCTAATAGCTTGTGTGCAAAGGAACCAGAGTAGGACTCATTACACTGAGCACACTAGAAGCACATTAAACTAAGAACTGGAAAATGAGTTGCTTTGGTTACAGCTGGTGTTTTTACAATAGGAATTATTGTGGAAGAGCTGTTACTCCTTTATGCTTGTACCTTAACTTCTTCTGGAGTAATGTTTTTATGTACACAAGCCATTAGAACCATGTATGGAACACTGTATTTGAAAAATTTCTGCCCTTAAATCATGTTACTATTATACTATGGAATAATTTGCAGGTTAATCAAAGAAGCAGAAAATTGCATGAATGTTATCCTCGGGAGATACATCTTTTTCAAACTGAGGTGGGGTCATACAGTCATAGTTGTATCTGCAGGAAGCCTTTATTGTAGATAAACAAGGGATTTAATGTAAAAAAACAAGCTATTATCTAATACTTTTAATTGATAGTAATTTATTTTTTGAACTAATGTTTGTAATTATTCTTCTACATGCAAAACAGTCTATTTGCATAACATACACACAGAGCTACACAAATCACAGCAGCCTTCTTTCCCTGACCCATTTCGTCATCTTTATTGTTTCTGTTGTCTCTTTTTGCCCTTCTTCATCCTCTTTTTTACCCTTGACAGAAAAATCCTTCTCCCTTTTCATTCTTTCCTTACTCTTTCTTTTTTCTTTCTTGGTTTTCTTATTCCTTTTTGGTCTACATCTAGCTACTTGTTTCTTTATTTTTCCAAACTGCATTCTCTTCCACGTGCTAAAGATAACCAGCAGCTGTCTTAGAATTCTGTCTGGTCTATCCACTAGTCAGTAGTTGATTTCATACAAGGACTGGGTGAAATTCCTACTGTATCTGATCCCACAGAAGAGTATTCTGCTGTGGTTGTAGAAGTCAGCAGATGTTCATAGTATGAAAAGGAACCATGTTTTAGAAGTAAACGTAATAAATCTTGCCATAGTAGGCTTTTCAGGTCCTAGGTTTTTCTTTTGTAAGACTGATGGAAATAGTATACTGGCCTAGAAACTATTAATAACAATTGCAATTAAAATATTAACTGACTAGTTTTCATCCTATCTCCACAGTGCATCACCTTTGGGGTTTCTCATCTCCAGGACATCTGTTCCCAGCCACTCCTATAAATGTCCCCGTCATCGTTGGCTTTCTGTCCATCACTAGGGGTGATGTTTAGTCTCATTTACACTGCCTTGTCATGTTCAGGCCACTAGCAGCTACTGTTCCCCATCCTCTGTCTGTCTCTTGGTCCTTCGCCCCAAGCATCAAGCTGGCCACTGCAGAACTTGGTCTCTTCCCAGTCCCATTTGCCCTCAACCTTTCCCTTCTTTGAAGGTAACAGTGCTCCTACTAGCTAAATGCAAAAGTACATATGAGTACAACAATGACAGGAGTCAGTAAAATCTTGCAAAAATGCCGCAAACTCTCTATTTTACTTGACCAATGATAAAAACCACAGTGTAGTTATGTGAATTATTAGTTTCTTACATGACTGTCATGATCTTACTTTTACAGGGGGATTTACTCAGCACTAGAATTTAATCTCTCTCTACAGGAAAAATCTTATGCTGGCTTTCTAATAGGCACAAACAGGCAGACCCTGCAAAGGTATTGACATTCTTTCATACCCTAAGCTGAAGTGAACATTACTCACTGTAAGAATGACATCTGGTCACCACTTGCTGTTGTCATACCTCTAATGTGAGTAAAGACGTGAACACTGAGCTGAGACAAGAATAGCCAACATGTAGGAATTACCATCAGAGACTGTTCTGAGAGAAAAAACTGCAAGCAACACAGAGAAATCTGAAAAAGGGTTGCATTCAATGAAATTATTCTTCAGCTGTGACATTTAGCACCCCTAAAGTGGGGGAAAAAAAAAGATTTCTATTTTTGTACAATTGTCTCCTGCATTCGAAGAATTATTTTAGCAATTGAAAAATAATTCTTTACCACCTTGATGACTCAAAACTTGCTAAGCAGGTTTACTTTGAACTTCCTAATTAAATTAGTTTTGGGCAGAATTCAAGCACAATAAATCCCAGCTCTAAAGGTCATATTTTGGAAACATTATAAGCCATTTAACAACAGAAGCTTAGAAGAAGAATGCTTTCTCAGCCTTTATGTCTGCCTTGCAACACTATAATAGCACTGGGACAGCAGTATTACTGTAATTAAATATCCCTTGCAACAGCCTGGAGAAGCAGAAACACTCTGGTCATCTAAGATGTGTAGTAGTGCAACACCCTTGGGACTGAGATGTGTATAAGGGTTAACTCTTTCTTGGGCATTGCAATGTGAGAGCATTGGTTCCCACACAGATAGCTCAGCCAATAAGCTTGTATTAATATGATGATTAAATTTGTATATTTTATTAATCAAAACTTTCATACTTATGGAAGAGGGAATTCTTAAAGCTGTCCATGATGGGATTCAGGAGATTTAGCTTCAGGCAATTAAGATTGTTCCCCTGCTAACCCTTCTGTGGTTACACTTTCAACAGCAGAGAGAGTAGGATGGGATATGTGTCTGTGCCATACTTGAAACAGTAGATAGATTTCCAGTTACAACACACGTGGTTGGAAGAGTGGCAGAGGCACACGGAGTCCTCCCACTGGACATGAGCAGCTTCCCAGACAGACTGGAACCAGGAACACCCTAAAGTCTCTGAGTTGAATCCTCCTGAGCCTCTGTGTAGGGTCTCACCACAACAGCTATTTCACATTAGAGAAAACATCTACTCAGCTACTGTTCTCTGTCTTATTAGCTATAGGCTCTTAAGCATTAACATGTGAGCAATAGGTACATATCCATAATGAGTATGAGCTTCTGTGCTCTCCAAGAACTCTTTGGTGACAATAGGTAAACACAAACATTGGGAACTGCTCACACCGTTAAGTGATATTTTATCCTGCCGGAATAAACCTGTATAGAGTTACACAGTCATTATTAAAAATATAAAAATAATATTGTTTCTACAGTGTTAAAAAAAAAAAGCTGAAGGATAAATCATGGGTGTAAACTAGATACTTTTCTGTCCTTCAGGTTCGCCTGGACGTCATCACTGATTCAAGACTCTTGTACTACAGATGATGAGCCTGAGAGCATCTGGGGCAGTTTTTGTATACCTTCATCAAATAACCATCATTTTAGCTGACAGCAAATTTGGTTCTCAACCAAAACTGGAAAAATCTGCATAGTTTGCACAATGAACTATGAAAGTCAAAGGTATGAGAATACTATGCTCTCTGTAAGAGAGAACATAGGGGCATATTTTTAAAAGTGGCTTTCATATTTCCTTGATTTCCTTAAAAGTTCATTCTACATATCCCCATCCCACAGCTTCTTGAATCTTCTTGGAACATTTGCTTCTGTGATATCTCCGTTTTTGACCTACACTGGAGGTTTTCACTGTTGCAAACACAAGTTTTTAAAACCTAAGCTACAAGTGAGGCTAAAGCTTTAGCTGAGAGCTACAACAATCATCCTCACTGGTTTGGGCATAGATGATAGTGTACAATTCATACTGTCCACTGAGTAATGCCTGTACCGACTTGCTGCACTGCATTTTATGGTTTGTCTTATATTCTGGTTCCAAATATAAATCACAAAGCACGGAATTACACTAATGCAGTGAGTTTATTTCTACACGTTTTAAAAATTAGCATTTCTTGGATTGTTTATGGCTTACTTGTGCATTTAATGTACTGAACAGTCACATATTGAACTACAATTTCTATAGGCTATAGAAGTGCAGAATATTTCCTCATGCCTTCCCCCAACTACATATTCATACTTCTTATGTCTGCCAGATGGTGTGGAGCAAATTATTCTAGCACTCAGACCATGTGAATTTTAAGTAGATGAATATAACAGTCTGCACAGAATTTTGCCTTCTTTTATCATTGACTGTGGTGCTGGCCTGTTTGATCACACCCCAGAACAAACAAATCTCATTAATCAGTGTTTCCCTTCAACCCCCCCAACCCTCTGACAGCTTTTTCCTTTCCATGCACTATTGGAGAATTTCTTAGGGAAGCCTTGTTTTTAGAGGTAGGTGAAATTTTCAATCTGTTTGGTGCTTTTACTTAAAAGCGAATTTAGCTTTAAGAAAAAATGCCAGCTTGATAAAATGGAGAAATAGTGCAGTTCATGTATAAATGAAACTTGGCCTGGATGTCTATGATGACAGTTATCCACTAGCATTCCAGAGAAATTTACATCTCTGTAGTTGAAAGGGTAATGTGATTTAAAATCCATGTACCTTACATTACTAGGGCTCTTACTGACGACTCTGAATTATGCAAGTTGAATATAGTTCCTTCACCTTAAATGTCAGCAACATCAGCCAAGCAATAATTTGATGATGCTGCTTAATTCACTCTGCCACAACTGAACTGGTCTTGAAGCAGTCCTGACTTTTTTTTTAACTTTCAGTTCACAGAGTTGTAAAAATATTGGTCAGAAGGGACCTGTGGAGATCATCTGGCCTAACTTCCCATATGACTTGGGACTTTTGCCAGTCTTAGATCAGGTCAGCCATGGCTTTACTCACGTGAGTCTTGAAAATCCCCAAGGATTGAAATTTCACTGTCTCCCTGGAGAAGCAATGGTATGAACCTGCTCCAGTGTTGCACTGTCCTCCTAGTGAGTCCAAACCTCCCTAATTGAAATTTGGGCCCATTGCCCATTGTTACATTTCCTGTTACTACTGATAAGAGTTTTGCTCCATCACCTTCGTGACTCCCCTTCAAGTATTGTAGGCTACTGATTGCTCACTGGTGGCCAATGACCAACCACTCCTCCTTTATGCCCCAACTGTCTTGGTGGCCCTCAGATGGACTCTCTCCAGTTTCTCCACATCCCCTTCAAAGCTGGATATTGATTCCAGATATGCCCTTGCCAGCGTACCTCACTGACAGCATCTAAATGAATTGCCACACTTAAAAAAAACAGGTACTATTTAATACAGTAGGCTACAGGGATCTTGCAGCAGTTTTCCTGTATTAGGACTCTGAACAAAAAAAGACCTATGGTTCTTAGAGAATTCTTGTGTAATACATGTCTTTTGGTACAGTCTTTGCTTTGCTTCTTGACGACACTGGGGTTGCTTAGAGATTTTAGGAAGATAATTCCTGTAGGAAGTTTACCTGGCAACTTCCATATTTTGCCTCTACTCCTCCTCCAGACTAAGAGGAGGAAAAAAAAGCCAATTTGCAGTTCCATGGCACCATCACTTAAGTAAATTTTAAAAAACTTGGAGCAAAAATACAATCTTTTGCTCTGTTATTTTCCCTACTAAGCTCTGTGATCAGGACTAGAAAGATCTGGAGGTTTGGGGAATAGCAGGGACATATTGTAATGCTAGTTTCAAGCACTGGATTTAATTTTGTGGCATTTTTTTGCCACATAGTAAAATGTATATATTTCTGTCAGTGAAGACCTACCCAGAAATATAGTATCCACAATGGGAGAGAGTCTTAATGTTGAAGACACAAGAAAATTGTAATCGGTGATAAAGAAACCCTTACTTATCTCCTTTTCTAAATTAGAAGCCTTTGTTAATATTCCAGCACAGACCTGGTTTACAGAACTGCTAGCAATAGCAGCACATCTATTTGAATCAGAATGAAAGCTGATGGAAAAGAGAAATATCATGCAGCAGCCCAGTCCTGATTATCTGTCTGTCTAAAACTACATTTTGAAACAGGCAAAAAAGAAGAGTCACTAAAAGTGGTATCAGTGACACTGGGATGAATTGTATTATGGGTGTTTTGAAAGAAAATACAAAGAAACTCAGAAAGCTGCATTCACTGAACGACAGGAAGGTCAGAATTTTGGCTAATGCTTAAGTTCTGATCTTGACTCAGCATAGGGTAATTAGACGTGTGGAACTGTCTACACTGGAATTTTTCTCTTCCTGTTTCTTCTTTCTTATTCTCACCTGCCTCAATGACAAAGTCACAGTTGCATTCTGCATAGCATCTGGGCTCATCTCCTGGGAGATCTGTGACATTGTACCTACAGCATATGGCCACTTCGCACTTTCCCTGACCAAAGTTTCAACTGCAGCATTTTCTCTTTAATTGTTTTATTCCTTACTCTCCTTCTGCATTTTTGCTTTTCTTCCAGTAAAATATTAGCTCTGCTTCTTTCTTCTTTGTGATTTAAGGTTGATTTCTCACCATTGATAACTTGCAAATCATTTTTAATTGAAAGTAAATATTAGTATATGCAAGTACACAGCCTATGCAAGCCTATGAATGTGTACAGGACAGGAATACTGCTGAGGACAGGCAGGGCTGTGTAACCACAAGCTGCATGTATTTTAGAACATTAGAATAAAGGGGAAATAATGGGTAAGAAATAGGATAGTTGATTCTGAGGTTTGCAATTTCATAGCAATGTGCTGGTGAAGAGAGACAAGCTTGCACATAAGATGTTTGGCAGGGGCCTTACACCAAAAGAAGGTGGTAGCCTTCCTTTCCTTTACGTGATTTGTCTTCAGTTTTACTTCCTCTGACTCTTCCGTTTTCACTTTGAAACTTTAGAAAGTCTGAAAAGAGGCTCTATTCAGAAGGCTGAATTTTTCTTCACCTTTCTTCTGTTCCTGCTTCTCTTTCTCTTGTACCTGTCAGGTCATATGCTCCCTTTACCACTACTGTTCTTTTCCCTTGGTATTCTCATCTGTTGCACACCTTGTACTCTTTCCACACCACCCCCTCATCACTCCCTCAGGGAAACACAAGGTTGGGGGTTAGATAATATAAAGAAAAACTACTCCTCCAGGAAGCATCCAGGTGACAGGCATGAACAGAATTGGGTGATTTTGTGAGTTCAGGGTGCATAGGACAAACCATATCTCAAAAGCCTCATGATGAAATAAGTTACCATGTTTCATACTGACCCTCTGAAACAGCCCAGTGTTCACATCAAGTCAACAAACGTTTTGGAAAGCACTGACACCAGTCTCTACCTTAACTATTATGGAATTGGTATAGAAAAGTGATTAGTTGTTGGCAAAGCAGATCATGAATGCCTCTTGGCTATTTTTTAGTATTAATTACTGAGAATATTTCAATTCAATATTATTAATCACTATGGCATTAGCCAAGTGTGGCATTTACTCTCAACCAGAGTAGAGATGGGAGATGCTGTGATTGTAAATAAAGCTACCATAGACCACCTCCAAAATCTGTACCAGTTGTTGTTCAGTAGTATTCTTAAAGAACAAAGCAGCAAACCTCTCCTAGATCTGTCCTGGGGATTACAAGATATTACTACCCTCAGCTTCCTATCAGTCTCCCGGGGCTGGACTGTTAATACTTTCCTGTTACCCTAATATTCCAAGAAAGCAATTTATATAAGTGCTCCCTAGCAAATTTCTGTCCAAATGAGAAAGGTTAATTTAAACAAACCCCAAACCCAGTTCTTTATTAGTGCAGCTTATTTGACAAAAGTAGATCAGAAAGCTTACAAAACCTACACTTATGGGAGAATGTCAGAGTTAAAAAAAAGGTGTAGGAAGGATATTAGAGCTTTCTGTTGTATGAATGTCTATCTATAGACAGGCAACAGAGGGGCTCAAGTCTTGTTCTGGTAACTTTAGATTTACTTTTAAGTGTCTGAATATATGCACTGTTAAAAAGATGAGCACAAACGGAGCCTCATTTGATTAAACATCTGTCCACAGTGTTTCACATATGTCTTGGAGGACCTGAAATTATTTTGCCTACAATACTGTTCCCATAGGCCAACATGCTTCACTGTAGGATACTGAGTGTTTTTCATAGAACATGAATGCTTTTCAGCAAGTAGTTGTACTGAAGATTCAGCCCTTACCTCATCACTCTCCCACACAGGGTGCTAAGCAGCACTGCCTTCTTCTAAAGGAAAGAAAATTCTCTGGGATTCTCCACTATAACTTTGCTTCAAGGTATTAATTAATTAATGTCCACTGGAATCTATGGAAAAATGAAGCTAGTGTCAAATATCTTAATATTTCTAAGAAATGCTGAATAAATATTTTTCTAAGAACAGCTAATATTAGTCATGTAAATGTATCCAAACCAATCACGATATTACTCTAATGTAGGACCAGTCATGTGGTATAGAAAAACAAATATTAAAAATATCTTTTACAAGGAAATACATGATTCTTTGGTCCCAGTCCTCCAAAGACACATTCAAGTACTGAACTTTATCCGCTATGAGCAGTGAGAGGCTTTTATGCCATACATTTTTTTCAGGCAAACTGGCAGCCAACAGTGTCCTGTCTCTGGTTGCTTGTCTGTGTCTCTATGCTACTCCATCTGTTGTCCTTTTTGGGAAACTAAACAGACTAAGAAAGTGCTTTTTTTTGTTGTTGTTGCTAGGCTGGTTTTTTTTAGCCATATCGGTTTCACAGCCTGATGCACTGCATGACTACCCAAAGAACCATGCCACAGCAAGCAAGTGGGTACTGCAAAGATGGAACTGAGCAGCCAGGTCAGGGACTGCTTAGGAGTGCTGCAGTACCAACCTTGAAAACCCTCATTTACTGCCATGGAACTATCTGCTGCATGTTAAATATAACATAAGACTAGGCTGTGTGTTACTTATTTCACGTACTATCGTGTAGACAGAAGGTACTGCAAAAAATATTAAAATTGCAGATGAAAGCACTTCTTTATTTGTTATAGCCTTTCCTCTGCCTCCCTTCTTATTATGGTGGCATTACACTAATAGTACAGTACTGGCACAATAGTACTGTTACACGTTTATATAGTGCACCTATCAAGCAGAGATGAGTCCCAGTCATTCCTTTTTCTGGATGCATCTCCTACAACAAGGAAATGTTCACTGCCATGATGCAAGATAGGGCCCAAGAAAATGAAGACTGGAAGCAAATGGCTTCCTTCAGAACATGTTATCTGCTTTGCGATCCAGGTCCTAAGGTTCTGAGGAAGACTACGGCAACAGTATGCTCCTCACAACCCTCCTTCCCAGTACTTTCCAGATCTGGGCAAAAAGCAGCACGTACATAATAAATCCAACCTGCACGCATACAGATCAGTCACCCTACATTCCTAGGGCAGAGCCAGTTATAAGACAGGAGAAAGGCCACAAATAAGGCTCACTTTTGCAAAGGCAGAATCGTGTAGAAAATGAAATCACTACTCTAAATACAAAAGCAAGCCTAAAGGCACATGTGACAGTTCTTTATATTAACCTAGATATGACTGTTATAATCTAAAATAATGCTGCAAGTATGGTGTTCTCCTTGTTTACAGATGAGAGACAAGTTGCTCTCTCTCTACAAAGAAGGTCACTCATCACAGTATTGTAGCAGCTGTTTTGGTTTTACAATGAGGAGCCACTCTAGCAGCACCCTCTCCTTTCCCTTTGGGAATAGTCTGGCACATTAGAGAGAAGTATACTATTACAGGGTAATATCACAATGCATTAACCCCTCCCCCCAACTTAACCAATGCCATCTTTTGGCTCCTTTAGGACTCTCATACAGGTTTTCAGATCACACTAAGGATGTTATTCCCAGCCCTAAATTGGATGTAGAATACCACCCACTAACAAATAACCTGACATCTACAAGACTGGGGCTTTATGGTAGTAAGTCGTCAAGAGAAAGCTTACACAGCTGCTGAAGTTTAAATCCACTTTCAGTGTTTCATTGGCTGCTGCAGATTTTTCTGCAAGTGGTGTTTTAACACAGCTGGGAGAAAAAGTCCTGGTTATCCAGAGAGAATAAAGATGACCATTTGTTAAAAAAAATGGCCCCTCCCTGGGCAAGGTATGATTGCTGATGTTTACTGTTTGTCACAAACTATTTCTAGGATATGATGGATTTTTAATCAGTATAATTTTCAACTGCTATTATTTTGTTATGTAGTCTGGAAATTGTTATGAAGATAGTGATTAGTATTTACCACTTTACATGCAAGTAGCCCATGAAGTATAGGTTATTAGATAGCCTGTTTCACCCTTCAGTAGCTATTTTTTTGTAATCTTAGCTTGTTGAAACTGGGTATGCTTTATGTAGGTAGCAGAAACTAAGCAAATAAATTTCCAGTGCTTAAGCAGATACTCAGAGTGTAGGTGTTCCACTAGTAGATCCAGCAGGTCTAATCTTAGGATGAAGAGGAATGTTTTACAGATTGTATTAGAGAGAGGACTTCTCAAAAAGCTAGGAGCTAATGCAGTAGTGAGTAAGAGATGATTGTAATTAATACAAAAGGTATGAAAAATATATACCAATGTATATATCTATATACTCCCCAAAACCATCTTACATTTAGGGAGCTTCTCCCAAGATTTCAGAAAAGTAGTCAGATTGTAAGGAGTTCATAAGACAAACTGCCTCCACGTGCAACATACTAGCTTATAGTTTCAGATGTTTCTGAACAATGCCACTTTAACTACAAAGATCTGGAAGTTACCAGAATAATGTGTAAATTCGGTGTATATTAACTGTAAAAAATTGTATAACCTAATTTACTCAGGGGCGATTTTTTTGTACTCACATTGTTTCTTCAGCTTCTGTTCAAAGCACATAATAAATATCTCCTCTTGCAAGGTTTCTCAGATGGGACTAAAGGACCACAAGGTCTTAGCAGGTGACTGAGAGTCTTAGAATAGCAGCTGGCTGTGTACAACAATGCATTCCCTTCTGGAGTATGGGGTTTGTTTTAAAAAGAATTTATCACTCTGGTTGATGTTCTAGTAGATACAACTGCAGTCTCTGTTTCCTCTGTCTGTCTGTCCGTCTCTCTTTTTTTTTTCTTTTTGTTATTAAACTTTACCAAAATAATTCAGACCTTGCAGGCTTAGTTACAATAGTGTGTTCTATATGGCATAATGTTTAATAACCGTTCACAAAATTCAGAGAGAGTGTGTATGGCTGTGCTGTAATGGCAAGACTGCTGTTGCCATGCTGGCTTCCTGTAGCATACTTCCCAGAGCAATTAAAAATGTTGATTTTTATATATCTGAAGTGTTGCAAAGTTTAGTTTCTGTAATTACAGAGAAGCTGCCTCTTTTCTCCACTGCAGAAATTGAGATCAATTTATATATTCATCTTCATATTTTTAAATTTGAAAAGCGTGGAAGTCTGACATTTTAAAATGTGCTCTGATTGTGGGTTCTTGTCTCAAGCATTCTTTCTCTGATGATATGATAGAACATGAGGATAAGATCCATTTATTCATATGGGCTTGGTAGGGGAGGACAGAATGAGAGCTTGTCTGTGATAAGCATTTGCATTTAAGGCTCCTGCGTAGTTTTTGAAGGGTAGTACCCATATATATGTTTTTTTTCTTTTAAAACAGGGATTGCAATGATAATTATCAGAAGTACTTTCAGCTTCAATATTTTTAAATTAGTCAGCAGGAAATTATTGAATAGTATGTTTTGTAGATTTATAGAAAATAGGAGTTAGAGTTGTTTTTATAAAGCAAACTATTAAAAAAATATATTGGCAGTGCAAGTGTGCCCATAGCATTGGGAGAATATAGACTGTAGCTTAGGGTCTACCACAAGCCAGCCAGCCATAAAATAAATATGTACTAGATAGGTTTTAGGGCTCTAACACACAAACTTTAGCAGATTTAACCTCTCCTAGCTGTCTGTCTTGTAACTCTGTTCATTATTATGGCTTCCATTGCACCAGCAGTTTGTGGTTTCACATCACCATCCCCTGCTTTAGCTTATGTCAGTGAAGGTGTGTTTCTTTCTGCCTTTTAGGGACTAGATAATCTCTATCAAATAGGTGAAGCAATTAGTTACAGGCAATAATATCCTAAACTGTAATACTAGACTTCTTTGTCAGAATCCTCACCTGATCCGGGATAGGTCTTTGAATTACTGCTTGTCTGAGACCCATGTTTATTCTTTAGGGGAGAAGATAATGAACAATCAGGAAAATTCTTCATATTTTAGAGAATATTTTACTCTCCTAAGCCATTGTTTCAGTTTTAAATGTTAATGCTTCTTTCAACCCAAATAGCATAGAATGTATTATGCCCACACCAAGAGCAAATAAATATTCACTGGAAATTGTATACAAGTATTTTAATACCAGTGGGTATACTTTTTAAAGCTAGGGTAAGAAATGGAGAACAGAAGAATAGATAGACAAATGGAACTCTCATAAATGTCTCCTATTTCAGTCATCTAAGATTTTAATTTTTATAGATGAATTTAAAAGACTTGGGGGTAGGAATACAAAAACCTCTTCTTTAAAAAATGCCTTTGAAAAGGCAGAAAATATGCTTAAATATGCCCTGTATGACATATTCCTTTCATCCTTTAGGCTTTTGACATAATGCTTATCACTTCGTCGTTATGTCAATTTATGCTTACCAATCTTTTTTTCTCTTGTCTCATCTTATATTTAGGCTATGATCCTGTGAACACTTACCTGCATGCTTAGTTTTTGCTACCCTTAGTAATCCCTTTGAAGTTAAAAAGATTATTTGCATTAGTAAAATAAGGCATGTGTGTGCTTGTAGGATGAAGGCCTTACATTATAAATTCTTTGGGATGGGACCAGGTCATTATCATGCAGTCATATAGCTCAGAGCAGGGTTGGGTGGAGGAGGAGTCAGGTGTTTGCAAAGTATGGTTAATATAATGAACTAGTATGGAAAAGATCATGAACATGAGCTGAACACTGTCTGAACATGAGCCAGCAGTGTGCCCAGGTGGCCAAGAAGGCCAATGGCATCCTGGATTGTATCAGAAACAGTGTGACCAGCAGGTCCAGGGAGGTTATTCTCCCTCTGTACTCAGCACTGGTGAGATCGCTCCTCGAATACTGTGTTCTTTTCTGGGCCCCTCACCACAAGAAGGATGTTGAGGCTCTGAAGCAAGTCCAGAGAGGAGCAACAAAGCTGGTGAAGGGGCTGGAGAACAGGCCTTATGAGGAACGGCTGAGAGAGCTGGGCNGAGGTGCTCAGGGACATGGTTTAGTGTTTGATAGGAATGGTTGGACTCGATGATCCCGTGGGTCTCTTCCAACCTGGTGATTCTATGATTCTATGATCAGTCTGGAGCATAGCACTCAAGTAGCTGTTCACCCCAACCAACATACAATCTTTTTCCCTGCTTTTTTTTTGCATTTGCTGCCAACACACAGCATAAGTTCGTCTATCTGCTGAGATACCTGCTCCTTTTTCCCATCTCCTAATTCCCTGGTGTTGGCTATGTGGTACCTTGGAGCAAGATTATACGTAACTTTATGCTGTCGTGCAGAGGGAGGAGCAACCCAGATCCAGAATGTATAACTGCAGAACTCTCCAGGCTCTTGTTGTTGGATGGTTGCTGGCCTCTGAGAACTGCAGAGCAGTAGCTACTCATCCTAACTAATGCATGTAAGAGTTTTACCTTCTCCCTGTATTTTCTTACTTTCCAGGAAGACCTAGCCACTCTGGTTATTTTTATTCTTTCCCTGAGAAGCTGAATGTGTGCTATTCAAATATTCTATTTCAATAATAATTTGTTTTAGTTTAAGACAGGGATCATTTAAAATCTACTTGCAGAGATGTGCAGAAAGTCTTCCCTTAGTTGCATTTTGAGAACATGGTTCTCTATACTATGACAGCATCACCAAAAAAAAAAGCTTGATATTGGGGATAGGGAGAGACATCCTTTAACACTTATCCTCTGGTAACTTCTGACATAGACATTCCAGAGGTTTTTGTAATACAACTTGAAAAATTACTTTAATTTTTCTCATGGAAAGCTCAAAATCCAGAAAATCCAGTTCTCCAGGAATATATATTTAATCTGATGACCCTAACAAACAAATTTTATTTTTACAGTAACATATAGACGTCCACAGTTGAACTGTGAGTGCTATTTTGTTATATTATCTAAAATTAGGGACAGGAATACTTTTCTATTAAAGAACACTGGGATTTGTCTCCATTAAATATTTTATAGCTATCGTGATGTAATCCCAGAAAAATTTGTGGAACATGAAACTATGGACAAACACCCACTTGCTGAGCTGGGTGTACTTGTGGAACAGGTCACTTTGCTAGATGATCTTTCCTGACTGCTTTTTTTATTTGCTAGATGAGCCTTTTACGTGAACACTCCTTTGCTTTCATAGTCAGATAGAGTTTACAAGGAAATATTATTTAAAACATCTGACCAAACCCAATTTCGCTGACCAAAATGCTTTGGGAGCAAGTGCTCATATAAGTAGCTGAGCAACGTTTGTGGTCATCTCTGGTAGAAGGGCTGTGAAGAGTGATGGGGAACAAGCCTTGCTTAGTGCAGGTTTTACAGCAACTGTAGCTAGATGAAAAGAGATACTGATATAAGAATAGGCCTATGTTTTGCTTTACCCATTTTGTATAAGAATGACATGTACTTTTTGACGAGTAAACAGCTCCCTAAGAGGAAAAAGACTAAGACTCCTGATAGGGTAAGCCAACTGATAGGAATGGTAGGACTCGATAATCCTGAAGGTCTTTTCTAACCTAATGCTTCTGTGACTGGAGAAGAATGTGAACCCTAAGTCTCAAGCAAGAGGACAGGAAACTGGAGAAAGGCTAAACCCCCCCCACCTGCTTGTAACAGGTGTGCCCCTTCTTTGCGATGCGCTCAACTCAGCTGACTGGCATTTTGCAATAAAGCCTTAATCTTTTGCTGCTATACCTTTCTTTCAAAGACTTTGTCCTTCCTAATCTTAATTCCTAAAAGGTGTTTCTTACACTGATATGATTAATTTCTATCTTAAAATTACCTGTCTATGGTATTAATTTAAATCACTGCACTGGTGCTGAAGGAAATAGACTGGGAATGGAGTGAGGAGGAATGGAGAACAGAATGTGCAGTGGTTGATATTCTCCAAATAGCTATCAGAAGTATCAAGAACAGTGCCTCTTGCTTTTCCAGAAGCAATTAGAGATTGGCTTTTATAATCTGTGGTGAAGTATCAAGTGACTGCATTGGAAGGCAAAGCAGCTGCTGAGACTGAGTGCTGGGAGAGAGCAGAAGCTAGTCACTTGAGCACTAAGTGTGCTTCTGACCTGCAGACATGGTCATTAGAGACATCTCATTGCCCGATTTCATTTCCTCTTCCTCAAGCTCCTCTGTGCCTTCAGTTAGGGGACAAATTATGTTTTGTGTGGATGGTTAACCCAATTCTCAAAAGGTGCTGGGCGTGATACGAGATAGGGAAGAGTGCAGGGGCACAACAAACCATGCTGAAGATCTACCCTTCTGAACCAGATTTAAGCCTGCAGACTTCTGCTGACAGTAATGCAGGCTGGTAGTCTGAAAAACAACTAATTGCAGCTGTAATTGTACACACAAACCCCAATTATAGTAAGGAAACGGCACTTAAACTCGTGCATCTTGTTTCACTTCAGGAATTGTTACCAAATGCCATTGTAGCTATGCTCATACTTAGAAGACTTCAATGTGGTAGAACTGAATATGTCACCTGGGGTTTGTATTCTCAACACAGCTTCACGCTGGTCAGCGTGCACAGAAACAGTGGGCAAGCAACAACTGAAAGCAGCAGAAAAATAGTGTTTCCAAGTCTTTGAAAGGCAGTTAAATTTCCTTCTCATGAAGTACACTGCCATGAGCATTTACTGTTGATAAATGAGCTATTAAGGCTGTGTGTGTCTTTACAGTAAGCAGTAAACATCCCTGGTTTTCCAAGACTCCTGCTGCTGCAGAGGGTTTGTGAGATCATCCTTTTCCATGTGTAAGGCTGTGGTGGTCCAAGATGGAGCTTTGCCAAGGGAGTCATCTTGGTTTAAACCGTGTGCAAGTGCCCACTCCGCTGCATGCATTCCCTGGGGAGCAGAATGAGTTGAGGCTCTGGATTGAGTCCAGAGAAGAGCAATAAAGCTGGTGAAGGGGCTGGAGAACAGGCCTTATGAGGAACGGCTGCGAGAGCTGGGCTTGTTTAGCCTGGAGAAGAGGAGGCTGAGGGGAGACCTCATTGCTCTCTACAACCACCTGAAAGGAAGTTGTGGAGAGCAGGGAGCTGTCCTCTTCTCCCAAGTAACAGGGGACAGGACAAGGGGAAATGGCCTCAAGTTCTGCCAGGGGAAGTTCAGGCGGGAGATCAGACAAAAAAAAATTCACAGAAAGGGTTATTGGGCACTGGAACAGGCTGCCCATCAAGGTGGTTGAATCATCTTCCATGGAGGTGTTTAAAAGATGGGTGGATGAGGTGCTGAGGGGCATGGTTTAGCAATTGACAGGAATGGTTGGATTTTATGATCCTTTAGGTCTTTTCCAAGATAGTGATTCTGTAAATGGCTTTTTTTTGTTGTTTTGTTTTGTTCTCTCTTGTAGTGCATCTCAGCCTGGAGAAGGCTTCAACAAGATATTACAGCAACCTTCCAGGACCTGAAGGGACTAACAACAAAGCTGGGGAGGGACTGTTTACCAAGGTTTGTAGTAACAGGACTGGGGGCAGTGGGTATAAAGTGAAGAGGGGCACATTTAGACTATTCACTTGGCAGAAATTCTTCACTATGAGGGTGGTGAAGCACTGGAACAGGTTTCCCAGTGAAGCTGTGGCTGCCCCATCCCTGGAGGTGTCCAAGGCCAGGTTGGATGGGGCCTTGAGCACCTTGATCTAGTGGGAGGTCTCCCTGCCCACAGCAGGGAGAGTTGGAACTAGATATTCTTCAAGTTCCCTTCCAAATCAAACCACCCCCTATCCGACACTCCCGTCCTGCCGCCATCACTGGGCGCCCGCCGAGATCCCGCCTCCCTCTGCCGCCCCGCGCGCGCCAGCGCCTCGCGCAGCCCCGGCGCTTCCTTCCGGCCGCCATTTTAGCGGCTGTGCTTGGCCTCGCGGCGCCGCGGCTGCCGCTGCTCGGGGAGCGGAGAGCGCGTCCACCCGCCCGCGCGCCCAGTCCCCCTCACCTACCCACCCGCCACCATGTCCAAGCGCCACCGCCTCGACTTGGGGGACGATTACAGCTCCAGCAAGAAACGCACCAGCGATGGGTGAGGCGCGGCGCGGCCCGGGGAGCGCGGCCTGTGGCGTGGGGGGGGGCCTCGGGGCGGCTCTCGAGCGATCCAGTCCCTGTTCTCGCCCCCTGGAGCGTCGGGCCGGGGAGCGACCTCGCTGCGGCGGGGAGAGCGGAGAGAAGCCGCCGGGCCAGCGGGGCTTGGCTCCCGCCGCGGCGGAGCTGGGGGCGGCCTGCGGCTCGGCCCGAGCCCCCGCGCGGCTTTGTCCGCCGCTCCCGGCCTTCTTTATCGCTTTACCACCCATCTTCTTGGTCGTTTTGTTTTGGTTTTCTGTCTTTTTTTCTTCTTTCTCTCCTTCTCCCTCCTCTGTGGCTCGAGGGTTCTGGTGAATACGTTTCTAGAGGTCAACACGAGGTTTGTTCCGCCTGTATGGTTGGCGCCTGGGCTGTAAGGAACGTTGGCCCTTTGTTAACGTCTTTCACTCAGTCATCGGCAGGGATATACTTAAGTAAGAATCTGTTGGAGTGGGTTTTGGGGTGGGGGCCAAAGGAGGGTTTATTACGTTTTTCGTAGTTTCGTAAGAGTTAAAAGCCCTAGGGCTGTGCTGTGCAAGCTTTAGCACGTTGTAATATCGAGGTTAATGAAATTGCATTAAGGAACACAGACAATACCCTGGTGCTGTCCTTTTTTATACAGTAGCTTAGGGCCTTCTCTGCATAATCTCTTACCCTCATTGGAGGGGAGGGAGTGGCTCAAGTAAATTTCTGAAGTATAAATTAATATAAATAGATACTGTATTGATCTAGTCTGTTCCTCTTGATGGAGTACAGTAGGCTTCTGTGAATTAATCACTTTCTAAAGTTCAACAGCATTGTTTTGATCCAGAGCGTTCATCTGAGAAAAATGCTTAATCTTACTTTAGAAGCTTGCAGTAACTAGAAGTCCTCTGTAGCAGTTAGTGTTCATTGATAAACAATCTTTGTGAAACATGCAATTTTTTTAAAGATGAGCTTATAGAGTTTCATTTTTAGCCCCTAAAGTTTAATGGATTTTTCTCTGGTAAACAAAAGTGAATGTTTATCATTCAAAATATATTTCTTGTGTGTGGCATCACCATAATTTTTTTTTTTTAAAGAAACATATTTAGTTATATAACTCCATTAATGCATTTTTGTGTGGCTTACTACAAGTTGAAATGATTTTTCTGTGGAAAAGTACATATACAGTTTTTTTGTACATAGGGATGTCTGTAGAATTTTCAGCTGGTTATGCCAACACTGGGCATCATTTAAATGTGGTACAACTGTTATGGTTGGTTGTAAAGATAGTCACAGGTCAGTATTTCCTTGTATGTATATTGTTGAGTTTTGTAGTTTTGGTATGGTTTTATTATTTGGCATTGGTTTTACTGATTATCTGTTGTCCTCTTGAATTCTTAGTCTTACCGTTTTGTATATGGTGTAATCAATGTGTATGTGTCCCCTCAGGTAAAACTTTTAACCAGAAGTCTGACCTTTATGGCACCTAAAAGCTTTACAGGTGCTGGTCTTGTCCCCCTTCTTTGTTCCCTCTTCCTTGGCCAGAAAAACCCATTAAATCTCATAGAGCTGAGAACAAGTCACTATAAGCATAATTGAGTGTTATGCTTTCTAATGTTACTTAAAAACCTTAATTCATGTAGCACAAACGATAGTAATGTGAAGTTGCCTTGATTTATTTTAGGTCAGATTGGCTCACAGCTTTTGGAGTGCTGTGAGGAAGATGCACAGAGAGATTCATATTAATAGCGTGCATGTACGTGTCATATCCTTAGCTGAAAGTGTCGTTTTTGCAATTTTGTTGGATTTGGAGCTGGATTAAGCTCAATTTACTCCCTGGGTGGTTACCTCTTCATATGCAGAATAGTAGTTTATCTTGCATTCACACTGGACCATCTGACTAAATAACAAGTTTATATTTTTAGTTCCTTTTTAACTGAGGTCTGTATTCGTATGTGTGGCTTTACATGGTAGCCATATCTGGCCAACAGACTTGTATTTGTTGGTGTAACCTTAAGCAGTGGCACAACATCTTGTTTTCTTCCAGCCTTGAAGACCAGCCCTAACTTATATCTATGAAGTAAACAACTTTTTGGAAAAAGCAGCGTTGTATGGAAGACTTTTGGTTACAGTGTTTGCATGAATTGTATGCATATTATCTAAAATCTGTTCGTTTTTTTTCCTAACATACTTAACTTCAGTTGTTTAACATCACAGTTACTGTGTTAGTGTGATGTATCATTTTCACTAATGGTACTTTGGGGAACTTTTTAAATGTGTAGAACAGAAGTTCTCCTTCAGCTGTTTTGGCCTTATTTGCATCAGCTATTGCCATGTCTAGTAGTGGATAAAACCACTGATGTACTATTAGATGTGCTTAGACTTTCATTATGATGATCAGTGGTTTTACCCTATGCCTTTTGTTTCTATTTTCATTTTTTGCAGCATTTTATCTCCACTTGTGTGTATATTATATATGTGTGGACAAAAGGAGGTGAAAGTACATAGCAGACCAGACTACTTCACTTAAACAGAAGGGGAGTGGGTTTTTTTGCTTTATGATGGCTGTTACAGGACTTGGGCAAAAGACAGATATGGTTAAATTATGGTTCTTTTACTGGGTTGGGGGTCGCTCTTCTCTGCAATAATGAAAAGTAACTTAAATGTGACACTTTATAACTGAAGAACTGCCAAGTTGCATGTTTAGAAAGTGTAGTAAATGCATATGGCAGCTTAACTCTCATTCCTCTCTTCATTTGTTGACCAAGGGAATCTGGATGTGTCTGCTAAGTTTCAACAATAATAGGAGACTGGGGGACGTTACTGGGGGAAAAGTATTGCTATAAGACGATACATGTTGGAGAGTAAGTTTAAGGGCATGTTATGTTGTGTTTTTTCTGTGCTGAGATCTGATTACCCCCACTACTATTTCTTATTCTAAACATAGACAACTCTCTGGATTAACCTGTAAGTAGTTTTTTTACTTTTGAAAGGTAGATAGAACTCGATAGGTTTGTTTTCTTATTTGTATGATTAAATGGAGCAACTGAGAGATGGTGGATACCATTCTGGATTGTATCTGTAGTCCGTTTAATCCGTTGTCTTGTTTTGAGGTTGTATTTTTATCTGTGCTCAAAGCCTGCACAAATTGCTACCAGCACGGAATACAATAGCGTTGCCCTCTCCCTTGTGCTACAAGTGAGTGTTAGTCTAGATCAGAGAACCGATCCTAGTTAGCTTGTTCTTTGCGAGGGCATTGGAGTGCTTAAAACAGCACCCAGGAAGTGTTGGCAACAGCTTGAGTATGTTGATTATAGCAGTAGTGCTGGTTTCTGTGAGGTAGAAGGGTGCCTGAAGATAAACTTGATGATCTGCAGTATAGAAGCTTTTGACATCTTAGTGTTTAAACAAATGGTTATGGAGTAGTTTGTCTTGTTGGTGTTGGGGTTTTTTACACTATCAGTGAAAATGGAAATTCTTCAAAAGTGTGCAAATGCACAACAAACCAAACCAAAACCTCCTCGTTATTGCTGCTTGAAAACTGTGTTCAGTTCTGGGCCCCTCAACACAAGAAGGATGTTGAGGCTCTGGAGCAAGTCCAGAGAAGAGCAACGAAGTTGGTGAAGGGGCTGGAGAATAGGCCTTAAGAGGAACAGCTGTGAGAGCTGGGGTTGTTTAGCCTAGAGAAGAGGAGGCTGAGGGGAGGGAGACCTCATTGCTCTCTATAACTACCTGAGGGGAGGTTGTAGAGAGGAGGGAGCTGGACTCTTCTCCCAAGTGACAGGGGACAGGACAAGAGGGAATGGCCTCAGGCTCTGCCAGGGCATATTTAGAGTGGACATTAGGAAAAAAAAATTCACAGAAAGGGTCATTGGGCACTGGAACAGACTGCCCAGGGAGGTGGTTGCTTCACCTTCCCTGGAGGTGTTTAAGGCGCGGGTGGATGAGGTGCTAAGGGGCATGGTTTAGTGACTGACAGGAATGGTTGGACTTGATGATCCGGTGGGTCTCTTCCAATGTGGTTATTCTATGATTAGTGTGTCATATTCTTACCATAAGTGAAGTGTGCGCTCTTACCATGTTTTTGCATTTTACCCTGGCTTAACCATTCTTAAATTGCATTTGTTTACTTCCTTTTCTTATTAATGATGTTACTGTCTGACCATGAACTTGTTTATCCCAATACTTGTAGATACTTAAAAATCTTATTTTGAATACCTCATTAACCACAAGCCCAAAGCTTTTTTTATTGTCTGATAAATGCTATTAGACTCTTCCACAATTAAGTGTAACATAATGGACTAAAGTTCCTTCAGTTTGTAACAGAAGTAACTTTTGCACAGGAAGATTATGAATCTGATGGGTTCTGCAATATTAACCTGCCATTTTACAATGAGAAGAGATTTCTAGCTTTTAGAATACTGGATTGTGTTAGAAGTAATGTTGAAGCTATTGTATCTCAGATCTAAGAAAATTATCTAAAAGGGCCTTAATTTTCAGACAATTCACCATCCACAGCTTTAGGAAAATCTGTATAAAAGTTAGTTAGTTAAGTGATAGTAACCTGTGTTTTGTAAACTTCCTTTACTTTCCGTAGGTGTGTGATAAAACAAGTGCATCTTAAAACTTACTGCAACAATCTCTGAAACTAACATACTGAAGTATTGAGGGGAAAAAATGCAGCCCGCATAGATTGCATTCATTTATATAGGAATAAGAGTGGTACCAATGTACAGCACCCTTTGTATTAAAATTCATAGAATCAATAATACAGTCTTCATCTTCCCTTTAGGTAGAAACTTACTTATTACTTAACCAGTTACTTTTGAATGCCAGCTGCAAGTTAAAAAAAGAAGGGTGTAGAGAGAAGTGTTGGGCAACAGTTTTCCCTCAGCAGAAATGCTGTGTACTTTCAGGTGTGCTCGAGTGCCACTAAAAAAGGGCAGAAGGTTTTGTTTTTCCTAAATGAACATTCCTAAAAAGGTTTATATCTGTATTTACTATGAAGCTGTTGTGAACTTAGCCTGTTGGGTGGCTTTTTTATGAGATTCCAGTTAACATAATGCACAAAAGAAGCTGGAGGTGAGGATATCCTCAGTTTTGCAGGCAATGATGCCGCTAACTTTTAGATTTAGACTAGTTTAAAATGTGATATAGTGCTTTTTAAAGCAGGGCCTGGCTTTGTTAGGGTAAGTTTGGGATTTTTACAAGGCGTGTAGCTATAGTTCTTTGGGTCAAACTGTGGATTTCTTTGCAAGTGTTTCAGTGTTTGCAGGAAAGTGAGATTATATGCAAGAATAAGTATGTGGGTTTGCAAAATTGGAAATTGCCCCAAAGACTGAGGCCTGGGATTGAAATTCGAGTGCATAACCAGTGAAAATAAACTTTTTTTTTTTCCCAAGTTAAATTAACTTCTTTTGGCTTAATGTTTGGAACAAGTTGAATGCCGATGAATGTGGTACAACTTTGTAATGTTGGGTTAATGGTTGCACTTGATGATCATGGGTGTGTTGTCCACCCTGAATGATTCTCTGAACTCTAGTGGCTGGCTTTAAGTCCAGGTTTCCAATTTAACAATCTCTATATCAAAGTCAATTGTTTGGAAGACTTAGAACAAAAAAAGCCATGAAGTAATTGTGAGGTATTAAATTAAAACTACTCTTCAGGGCTCACTTATCTTGAGTTAGTTTTTTGTGGGTTAGCACAGTTTGCTTTGTAGGTAGGCAAGAAGACTGTTTTTCTGCCACAGCAGCACTAAGTAGGGATGGGAAGAATTGTAAGAACAGTCTAGAACGTACAGATGGTTCATTATAACCATTAAATGAAGTGAGTTAAGATGGTGCTTTCCATGTGGTAGCTTTCTTCACTCTTGCTTGTGAGAGGAACTGTGACAGTGCTTGTGTATGATTGTAACTATGTGTATTTAATATTCAGTATGTATCATACACTGTTAGTCTTTGATGCTTATCTTTCCAGGTAGCTGTTTGCAAGGCTTTTAAAAATATTTGGTTTATATCCGCTTTATACCTTTAAATTTGCTTTGTGTTTAAATTCCTATGCTGCATTTAAATATTTAAATAGTTTAAATAAATATTTAAATATTCAAACGTATCATTTTATGATGTGTCTCTTCACTCTTTATAGGAAGGACCGGGATCGGGACAGGGACCGTGATGACCGTAAAGATCGCGACAGGGATCGTGACAGAGATAGAGATCGTGACAGAGAAAGGGACAAGGAGAAAGATTTGCGACCCACGTCTAACTCTTCCTATTATGGGGCTGCTGGGTTACCAGCTATAAAACCAGCTATGATTCCACACAGTATTAATCCTTTCACAAATTTACCACATACACCACGATATTATGACATCCTGAAAAAAAGGCTACAACTTCCTGTCTGGGAATATAAGGAAAGATTTACAGATATTTTGATTAGACATCAGTCATTTGTGCTGGTTGGAGAGACTGGGTCTGGTAAAACAACACAGGTGAGTTCTTATCCATATCATACTGCAGTTTTTGTGAAGTTTGAGACTGTTGCGAGGTGTGTGGGAGGGTAAAACTTTGGTTTCTTGAAATTCCTTGGGTAAGACGATCTCACAAATTGTGACCAAAAATAACTTGATGAATGTTTTATTTGCTTATTGAATATGATAGTGAAAAGAAACTTTCAGCGTCTTCCCTTTTCACAATCCAGACCTGTTCTTTGGCCCCTGCTTCTGTTGGGCTCTATGATTTGTAGTTATCTTTTTGGTAAAAGAAGGTAAGAGATTTTAATGACACGACAGAGGTGTACTAATCCACAAACTGAGGTGGTCCCAAACTTATATCTCTAGTTCATTTACCTCTTTTTATAGTTAGCAGCTAGAAAGTAGGAAAAAATACAGACATGGAGACTTGTTAATGTTTTATGAAATTTAAGTGCTACAAACATGAACTTGAGGAGAATTGAAATGTCAAATAGTTTTGACGTGTTTTGATCGGATCATTTGTTTTGGTGATATTCGAACTTAAGAGGAAGTGACTTGTGTTTCCTTGGTATTGAAGCTTTTCAGAGGTCATATAGCTTTCCAGTGCTGCAGTTAACATCAAGTTTACTTGTAGATTCATGGTTTTTAAAAAACTTCTTCAGCACCAAAACTGGTGATAATATGCAGAGCCTCCTTAGCTCTAAAGAAGAATTTTGGGGACCAGTAAACAGGGAATATGTAAGGTATAAGGAACACCACTTTTATAGCAGAAGTTCATAGCAGGAAAACTTGCTCAGGACTTCAATCTGTCCTCTGGATTGCTGGTTAAAATATATGTGGAAGACTGATGTAAAAAAGTTCTTTATTCTGTAACCTGATAGGTTCCTTTTATCTAGGCAGAAAATAAAAATTGAAGGATATTTTATAAAATATCTTTATAAAATGGATTGTAGCTAACTTACTCTGAAGTCTTACAGAAATTAATTTTTAGTAATAAAATTAAATTGGGATCTCTGGAAATGTGAAGGACATAGTACACTGGGTACCTTTTATAGCTGTACCTGAAATATTTGAAGTTATATGGCCTTTGTGCTGCAAGTTGTAGGAATTCTTCAGAAAAGTTTGATTGGATAGTTACTTAGAGATGTGGTCTTGCATGATTTGAGTTTTGAAAGATCTAAAGGTTGTGTTCTTAATATCTATGACTTAAACTTCAAATGCATCTTACTATCATGTCGTTCCTCAGGATTAAAGCTTTTCATGAATTGTCCTACTTTACCATTATATTTTGGAAGGACTTAAGAAACCTAAGGCACTTTTTCTTAAAAATGAGATTCAAGCTACTGAAAGCAAATAAAGCGTCTTGGAAGCTTCACTGCTTCCTCTGAATTATCTCACTTTCTGAGATTATGGATGCATTTTGAAGCAATTTAGTGTATCTATGTAGGAACTTATAATTGAAAATGATCCTTCTGCCACTTAGAAAACCTTGTTTTCAATGTGATAGTGTAAAATTCTTCTTGTGATTCAAGTGCTGTTTCAAAACCAGTTGAGGGATGGTTGTTTTTATTCTCCTTGCATTCATGGATCAGAGCAAGATATGTAATTATCTGTGCTTAAGGAATCCTCTAATGCTCAAACTGAAAGTGTGCGCTAACTATTTATGCTTGTATTGGTATGAAGTTGGCATTATTTGAAATATATTATGAATTGTTCTTCCAGAATTATCTTCCCTTTCTTGGTGATAGTAGGAAACTATATATTAGTAGACAGTCTTATTTAGAGTGAACTGCAAGTCAAGTATTGTTATTACAGTTTGCACATTTTCCCTTTAGTATTGTAGAACACTCGGGTTTGGGAATGCTTAGCTTTGACAGTGGAAGCAGTCAAAGCTTCCACTTTTGGAAGGAGATAAAACTTTTCTGAAGGTTTTGTTCCACATAGACTAAACCTCTGCAGTATTGAATAAGGATATTGAAAGGCAGGACTATTAATTTTCCTATCTTCAGCATTTGCAGTGGCTTGATTTGTAGTGTAGACAGTGTTTTAAGTTAACAGTTTCCTAAAATTCTCTCAGAACATGCTTAGTAGTGGAACAAGCGTGTTGAATTTCTGTTAGAAAGATGTAAAGTACTTGATGTAATTACCACGTGTGCTTCCTCTTAAACATGGGCTTGTATGTAGTGCTGGTATAATAATTTAAATATCTTCTGTAAATGAATTGATGGAGTAGCATCTGCTTTTACTTGAGAGCCTTGACTATTAAGGGTAGGACATTTGTTGACATAACGTAAGGGATGCCACTTTGTCAGCAGTTTTGCTTGTCAGATAAAGTTCAGAAGGCGATCCTTGGTCTCCTGCTGTCCTTGGAGATTTAAGATGAGTAAAAAACCTGACATCTTTTCAATTAATGAAAACTCTAGCATGTGACTTTCAACTGAGAAGGTTCACTAAAGTGGCCTAGAAGGACCAGGAGCACAACCAGCTCTTCCTTCTACCTTCATTACTTTAAAAACATGACTTTCAAATAGTCTTAAACAGCCCTCGGTGCATTTATTTTTGACCCTAGAGGTTGTTGCAATTGTAGTCCCCATCTCATCATCTTTGTGGATGTTAAGTTTGAAAATCTCTCTTCATTGAGCAAGTCCTTGAGGGTAAGGGGTGCTAACTAAAATTATTCCTCATGCTTTGATATTGATAAAATGTTTTTTTTTTAAGGAAAGCCAAAGCTTTTGGTGATGTGTAGGTGTTTTGTCAGTGTAGTTGGGTTAACTTTGTTAGATTTTTAAAAGAAACACTTGATAGGAAGTGTTCAGTATATTTCCAGTCATGGCTGAAGTAGAAAATGTAGTATGGCACAGTATTTTTTCCTGTCATTTATGTTTCTTTAAAGATGGATATCAGAAGTATTCTGATGGTCATCTCAAGTAGTTTAACATATCCAAGTCTTACATAACCCTTTTCTTTCATTTAGCACAGGGCTGAAGGTTTTGCTGTTTATTGGGAAACGACTTCTAAATTAAGTTTATTTCATGTTACTGTGGCCAAACAGACCTGCTGTTCTCAAGTGGTGTTTTTTTTTGAGACTTACTCTGTTTAAAGTCAAAAAGCTTCTCCTAATATGCTTAGAGTCCTTAAGTGACTTGGGAAGCAAATTCCTGTGTCTACACTGTATGTGTATGTTACAGGATAAGGTTTCAGGCTTATGCTCTCAGTATTCAAGGGCTGCTATTATTTTCCTGAAATTTGAATTCTTTTCGCAGCTGTCTGTCTCCTGTCATATTTTGATAGTCTTTGCTTCTTTTTTTTTAAAATGTTCTCCATTAAAAAAACCCTAAGGTTTTCATTACAGTTACACTTGTCTGCTTGAATGTGTTTTAGTGCTTAGTTATTGTCCATTTTACTCTGGAAATATGGTATTTTTAGAACAGAAATTTTCCTGATTTAAATTATAGTACTTTTCCTGTTCATCTGCATTGGTATAATGTTTAATTGCGTGTTGTTCCTGTGTGTAAGTGTGAGCTTTTAAGAAAAGCAATTACAGAGGAGTGATGGATTTTATTTGATCTGTAGTCTTGAAACCAGTTATGCCTGGAGATTTCCTTCATAAAATGTCACACTGAGAACTTGTTAAGAATAATCAATCTTCATCAAACTATTACTGACCATAGAAATTCTTCTGAATAAAGCATGTTATTTTGAGTAGTTGTTACTGTTCCCGTATTCCTAATAAGAGCAGAAAACTGCTGACTGACAAATAAAATGAGGGCTAACAGGAAGGAAAACAAGGAGGCTTCATACTTCATTAATAACATTTCAAAAGAACAATAATTAACAAAATCAGTGTTACTGTTAATTTTATTTGTTGTGATTTGTGGCTACAGTGATTTTTAAAATACTGATTTTTGCCTAATGTATTAATAAATGTTACTTTTTAAAGGCACAGTGTGTTATTTGTTTGCGGTAAAACTTAGGAAACTCTATGGATCTCAAAAATCTGATTGCTAATTTTAATTTTGGTTGCTTTGGCTGCATGTTTAGCAGTGTGTTTACTGCTGCTAAAAATCTATATTGAGTCCTGGTCTGGCAACACTTAAAGGTACTCTGAACCTATGTATTTCACTGATGACTAGGAAGATTGCTATGTACATGCTTAATGTGAGTGTGTTTTATTTAGTGGTATTTGGTCCAACCAACTAGTCGTTCTGCTGTCATGCTTTGGAGAATTATATGCATGCAGTTAGTTACAGTTCTATGGAGATGCTAACTTTATTTGATGCAATACAAAGGTTACAGATAACGTCTGGCCATTCAAAGTGTATTTAAAACTGAATTTTGTTCTTGACAGATCCCACAGTGGTGTGTTGACTACATGCGCTCATTACCTGGACCAAAGCGGGGAGTAGCGTGTACCCAGCCTAGGAGAGTTGCTGCAATGAGTGTGGCACAGCGGGTTGCTGATGAGATGGATGTCATGCTGGGCCAGGAGGTTGGCTATTCTATTCGATTTGAAGATTGTAGTAGTGCAAAAACCATTTTGAAGTAAGTATGGCAACTGTCAGGTAAAAGTATAGCAGCTTACTTGGAGGTTGGGGACACAGATGATGTGGGCAGAGTTATGGAAGTTATTGTGAGGAGGGATGGAATCTATGGACAGGCACTTCCTGTGTCTGAGTGGAGAAGAGGCAGAAGCCATAGCATGCACTGAGAGAAACTTGGGGTGTGGGGCTTGAGTAACATTGAGTCATTCCTCCTAAAGAAATTGCTGCACCCTATAGAAATTAAGTGATCGATAGAGAAGAGGGGGATCAAAAGGTATTTTTTAATTAAGGTGCTATTCAGATGAGAAAGCCTTTCAGCATTCAGTTTATCTTCATGCTGTGCATTCCGGTTACGTTTGTGGTATCTTCCTATTCAGGGTAATTCTGATGAAGTTGAGTAGCCTACTGCAGTAAGGAAAACTACCACTGAGCTTCAAAACTGTCCTATACCTTACTCTGGGACACAATCCATAGCGTTTTAGTTGTCAACTGTTGTGGTTTCCTATGCTGTAAAGGTGGAAGCAGGTCTGCCTTATACATCATTCACAGATGACGTTTGGAATGCTTAGTTACAAAGGGTTCTGCACAGTGTGGTTCAAGGAATAGTTTTTCTATTAAAAATGTCTTCTCTTTTGCTCACACAAGGAATTGAAGTCTAGTAATAAAGTTAATGTGTAAAGCCACATTTAACTGAGATGGAGAAGCAAAAGGTGTACAGGTTTGCAAACAGAAAATGGGACAAAATTGCAGAAATAATATTTTCTAGGATTTAGGGAGGTTTTTCCCCTTTATTTTCCTATCTCTACTTGTAGACCTGGAAGTCTACCAGTAGTAGTGTACAAACTAGTTATGAATGTCACTTAACCTTGTTTCTCCTTCTATTTTAATTCTCTTAATCTTCCCATGGTACTCTGATTTCACTTACACTCTTCAAGTTTTCAAATAGAAATTACTGTAATTAACTTATTACTTTATTGGAAATAGTTTACCTTAGTTACTGTTTAAAAAAAAAAGTTGATTAGAAGAGTAGTTCAAGCAACCTAGTGAATGATTCAGCAGAGGTTGCTGTATTGGACTTGAGAAGTAAAATTTGTTTGAATTTGTTTTTTGTTTGTGTTCAGATATATGACTGATGGTATGTTACTTCGTGAAGCAATGAATGATCCTTTGCTGGAGCGCTATGGTGTTATAATTCTTGATGAGGCCCATGAGAGAACACTGGCTACTGATATTTTGATGGGAGTTTTAAAGGAAGTTGTAAGACAAAGATCTGATTTGAAGGTCAGTAGTGGTGAAACCAAAGAGTATCTCCTTCCTAGTTACAGGCATACCAAATAAGGCATATTATTGTGTATCTTATATACGTGCTTACTATTAGCTGATTTTTATAATCTATTAAAGTAGGTCAATTTTCTCTTGATCTAAGGATAATATGTATTGGCAAGATCACCCTAGGAAATTCTTTATGCAGTTTGTATTAAGGAAGGTACTGCAAAGAATGTAATTGTAGCTTAACCTTTCCATGTTCAACTAGGAAAATTTTTAGACTTTTGTAACAAGGGTACCGTATTCAGATGATAAAAGCATGCTTAAATCAGTCCACAGTTTATTTTTTAGTTTCTTACTATGACGTATAGTGTATGGAACACTTCATAAATTCTTGTTAACCCTTGGAGTAACTTTTCGTCTCCAAACCTACAGGTTATAGTTATGAGCGCTACTTTAGATGCTGGCAAGTTTCAGATCTATTTTGACAACTGCCCTCTTCTAACTATCCCGGGTCGCACCCATCCTGTGGAGATCTTCTATACTCCAGAACCAGAAAGGGACTACCTTGAGGCTGCCATTCGAACAGTGATTCAAATTCACATGTGTGAAGAAGAGGAAGGAGATCTCTTACTCTTTCTTACTGGACAGGAGGTACTTCTTTTTTGTCCATTTTTCCATACAGAAAGTGTTTTAAGCGGCTTGTGTAGGCTGAAAGGTTTAGTTTCCTTTTTTAGTTTATCACTTGAATGACCTGAGGTTTTCTACCTGCCATACCGTTCAGGTCCTTAGTTGTATTTCTGTAACATCCATGTGCTGTGTGACCCCTTTCTAGAATGAAAGCTCTGTATCTTACTCATGTACTTCTAAAATAGAAATCCGGAGTGTGAACCTTTAGGTTTGTATTGATGTGAACTTAAGAGTTCTGAGTACCTGGTAGTGTCTCTGTGTTTACTGAAAATGTAGTCTGTGTGCTTCTGCATATATGTTGTAGAACTTACCTGAGGAATAACAGTTTGTTTCTGCTACTTCACCATTTCACAGTCAGTAGTAGTTCTAGTAGACATGTTTGGGTTTTGATTTTTATGAATAACTGAGTATTAGGTCGTAGTCTTTCTTTACCTTGTGCTGGGAGTTCTGTCTCACAAATGGACTCTGCATTGCAAAAGCGGACTGTACAAAAGCACTTAAGCTAGCCTGCATCAGTAAACAAGGATTCTCTGGTAACTTAAATCCTTTACTTCAAATAAACAGTCTTTTTTCAGTCTGCACCTGTTGCTTTGAAGCTTTTGAGTGTCCATGTTAGACTGAAAATGGAGAAAAGGCAAAAAATCTCATCAGCGTTGTGAAAGTTTACTTGACTGAGTCAAAATTAGTATCTTTAGTAGGGGTAAAACACAACTAGCAAAAATGTTATTTACTTATTCTTCTTGCAGTCATCCCTCCTGAAGAAATACCCTTCAAAGTATGTGGAACAATTCAGTATATTTAGTCTAAGCGTGTGCAGTCTTAACTGTGCCAAGGGGGGAAAAATGTTATAAAGAACTTGTAATGCTGAAAGTACACAAGATTTTTAAGCAGATTTGTCAGTTATAAAAATGTGTTGCCTCTTCAGTTAGTCTTAAAAGGCATGCGATTAAAACATCTTCTGGCATGTCGTCTCCTCCTGTAGAAAACTGAAAGAATGAGTCATTGTAAAGGCAGTGTCACTGGCCTTTATATTTGTCCTGCTTTGGAGTTTTGCTGTGAGTTAAAGTACAAGTAGGAAGAAATGCTTTAACAAATGTGGCTTTGAAATCTTCCTGTTCAGGTTTAGTTAGAAGTTCTAGTCCAGGCTGGTCTGGCAGGTAAATGTGAGAATTGGTGAAACAACTGTGGAAGTCAAGTGGTGGCAACAGAAAGAGATGCTGCTGTCCAGCTCTTTTTAGCTGCTTTTGTTCACTTAGCAGGATGCTAGATCAGGCTGGTCTTTAACCTTTCATGAAGAACAAATACTTGCCCTTCTAATTGTCAATTATAAAGGATGTTCTTGCTATGTCAGTTGCTATGTATTGCTCTTAATGTTGTTGTAACAAGTTATTGGGGGGTGACAGATGACTTCCTTCAGACATTACCTGCTCTGAGCACTGCTCATGATTGGCCAATGGCTCTGGACCCAACTGGTCTAGTACCAGCCAGGTCTGCAGAGGTACTCTGTTCAGTTTTATCAACAAGTTCTTTGATTTCCCCTTAGGTTAATCTACAGAACGTAATGTATAATAAACAGATTTTTAATAAAATTGCGCACATAATACATGTTTGTGTGTACAGATATTGTTATATACATTTATGCATAGTTTTATTTCTATATTGCCTTACCGAATCACTTAAAACTCAGCAAGCCACTATTGTCACTTTGTCTGCATTTCTCCAGTTCACATATCCACGGATGGTAACTTCAGGAGCACTGCCGTGTCTCTGCTTGGAGCTAGTCCTCTGAAATCAGCTAGTAAATGTGAAGTTGAAGCCTTGTTTAGATTCTGTAAAGAAACTTTGAAGTGGTGTATCCATTTTGATCTGTGATGTTTAGAGCTTCTAGGGCCTCTAAACAAGGTGCAGGATGGTTTGGTTTTCTTGTCAGAAAGATGCATTTACGAAGCCAAATGAAATTACATAAAGGGAAAATGTTTTGGGCGGAATTATGCAAGTGTAAGCTGTTGAAAGTTTAAGAGGCTTCTAATGGGGAGTAACTGCACTGGTCTAAGGTAGAATGAGGATCCTTACTGGCTACTTACTGCCTTCACTTCCCACTGAATCTGAAGTAATTTTATGTGGACAATAAGATGGATAGCAGTTATCAGTGCAGATTAGTTAAGACAAAGTTGATTATGGTGCTTGGAGATACTAGGGAAGATTCTGTGTTGTCAGGCCCCAAGATAAAAATAAGTTTAAATACATTAGGAAACGAAAGGAATCGTAGTTTTCTAAGTGTGTTACTGGGTGAAGATAAAATTGTTGTTACTGGTGCAATAATAAATGTTGAATAAAAATTTCCTTTCTGAATCCTGGAAGGAGCAAGATTATATGATTATGTTGCATGAACTGCTCTTCAGTCCACTAGTAACAAAAGAGGATGTTTTAGAAACGTTAGGGGGAAAACCGTTTTGAAATGGGACTTGTTTCACAGTCCTTTTAAGGAAGAGATCTCATCTGTTGATATTAAAACCAAACTAACTAACCTGGTGTATTGAGGAGATTAGAGAAGATGGAAATAATCTTTGGGTTTTGTGCCAATATTCAAAACAGCTGTAACTTGGATAACTGTAAACCAGGTTGCCTGGTATCAGTCATTGACAGAATTGGAAACTGACAGGGAATTCTCTTTGCAAGGATATAGTATAATTATTCTTCAGTCAACATGTCTGTCTTAGAACAAGCTTGGCAAAAGCTATTGTCTAAGTCACTGACATTATAAACTTGGTAGTCTAGTTGTATAGATATACATTGGCTAAATTTCACTTTAAATGCCTTAACGGGCACACCTGCAAATCTCAGAGGTAGCTGGTTTATTTTCTGCTGGAGTTCTGCTAAAACAGTATTAGATTTCACACTCCCATCAGATCGGTAGTCTGAGAGTAAATATAAAATCCTTGCAGATGAAACTTGTGGGGTAAAGCAGACGGCAGTAAGGCTACAGAAATTGTTTAGGTGTGTCTTGCATATCTTAGTAACCTAGGCACTTAACGAATGCCAGATGTGTTCTTTGCCACATCAATATCCTTTTCTCTATAAAGCCAAGTGCATCATTACACTCTTGGGAGGAAGAATCCAGACAGCATCTAGAGATTTGAAGTACAGATCAGCACTGTTTTTAATTGTGGATAAATAAACTGAAAAATATTGCTGTGAAGGTTTGGTGTCAAGTGTTCCAGAAAGGTTTAAAGGGATGTTGGTTAAAATGATGTTTGTGTAGAACAGAGTTGCAAAAATATTTGTAAGCATTCTTTTCAAAATATTTTGTAAATAAGGATTTATTTTCATCACACTGAGGCTGGTTAAGATCTGCAACTGTGAAAGAAATTAGCAGATACTTATGAGGAAATTGAAGTAAGAATTGACGAATTCTTTCATTTTTGGTAGTGGCTGAGTCAAGTCAAGGCCATAAGTGTACTGGGCTACAATGAACACAGGTTGTGTCTTGTTTTGCCTAGCCTCATGAAAGCATTGAGGTATTGGGGAACATAAACTGAAAGAAGAATAATATTGATTTTTTTGTCTGAGTGCTAAAGGAAGGAAGGTTTGCTTTTTTCCCTCTTTATCTGAGATGATGTCAATATTAAATATTTGAAATAGTGTAGGTCAAAAATACTTTGATTATAGGCATCATGTGGAACTGGTTCAGTTCTCAGTTATGGTCATGTATTTACTTTTTATGTGGACAACTTTTTTGCCAAAATATATCATTTTACAAAATGCTTGTTTCTGAATTTGTATTCAAAGCATCTCCTGAAATGGTGCCACTCTTGGGGCAAGTTCTGTTCACTGCTGTTTCCTTGTTTTAGGTTGTAGCAGTTTGCTTTCATTCCTAGAGGAAGAAAGGGAAATTAGTGAAGTCTGTGCAGATTTAAGCTCAAAGACAAATTTCTAGGTTTGTCAACAAACCCAGATGTGGTTGGTGGAACTAAAAAAAACTTTGGCCAGATATCTGTTGTTTGGGAAGTACNAAAATATCTTTTATTTGGAAAGTTTTTCTTATTTTTGTTTTTTTTTTTTTGACCCATGCACTCATTTTACACAAGGTAAAATTGCCTTATATTACTTTTTGACATTCATTTCTTTGTGTTATATCTACTTTATATTTGTAGAGTTGTATCTACTTATTTATCCAAGGTGAAGCTAAATTTAACTGTATAGTTGTACAGCTGATCTGCTGTAGATAAGACTTTCATCTCCTGTTTAGAAAAGTTTAAACTGTGTTCTGAGTGGAGCAGTCTTGAAGTTCTGCTCACCTCATGAGATTCTTTAAGTGCCTCTTTGTAGTGACCCTGTGTGGGTTAACTAAAGAAAACATTTCTGAAATAATGTTCCTGAGGACAGTGCCTGCGAAATAATTGAATTCTGTTTTGTGTGCCAAGTGCTCCATTTGTTCTATTAAATGTGCTTAAAATGACATCACTAGTCACCATCTCTTTGTAGAAACAGTTTTTCTGAAGATAATGAGATACAGTTTAGATCGTAAGATTGAGTGGAGCCTGAGCAGTAAGTTAAATGGATGGTTACGTATTCCAGTTTGGCTGTGAACCAGAATGAGCGCCAGTATGTGTAGTATTTTGGTGGCTTTAGGGTAACTTGCAGTTCTTCCTTTGGTAACTGCTGTTTAGTATTAGTAATTTCAAGCCTTGTCCATGGCAACACAGATGGGTCCTGCACACGAACAAAAGAGAAGGAAATTCAGATTATTGGATAGTTAGCTTGGCTCAGTAACTTGGGACCACAAGGATGATCAAAGGACTGGGAAGCCTGCCATGTGAGGAGAGGCTGAGAGGGCTGCGTTTGTTCAACCTTGAGAAAAGAAGGCTTAGAGGAGACCTTATGACCATGTTCCAGTATTTAAAGGATGGCTACAAAGAAGATGGAGACTCTTAACAAGAAGTCATATGGAAAAAAACGAAGAAGGGGTACAAGTTACTTCTGGAGAGATTCCAATTGGATGCAGGTGAAAAATTTTTCATAACAGGAACAACCAGCCATTGGAATAATCTCCTCAGGGAAGTGGTGGATTTTCCAAGATTAGACACACATAAGTGGCTGGTCAGGGTGCTGGGCCATCTTGTCTAGACTGTGCTTTTGCCAAAAAAGGTTGATCTAGGTGATCCTTGAGGTCCCTTTCAATCTGGTGGTGTTTGAACTTCATCACTGCTAGTTTTCCTGGGTTTATTTTTATGCTTGGGTATTTTGACTACCATTCAGTGGAACTTCTTTATGTAACCACCTTGACAGTATTTGTTCAGCACAAACTTTCTTCTTAAAGACATGGTGCACTAGCTCAATAACATAAGTAACTGTTCTTGTAATCCTTTTCTCTTTCTGTTCTTCCTAATAGTGAGCTTTCAGTATAAACACCTTACTTTATGCTGCAGAAATACCATCAGGGAAAGAAACAAAAATGAATTTTTACTGAGTATTCAGTTTGAGTAGTGTAATAGTGACTTTATTTTCAACAGCAGAAAACGAAAAAAATTTGTTGTGCATAAGAGGGAACATTAGTCTCTTATGTGGTTAATTTTATACTGCTCTGTTTAGATGAACTGCTAATGATATGTTCAGATCCTTAGTTTTTGATGCAGAGCTAGAGAATATTAAGTGTTGGAGTAGTCAGATAGTAAGCTTAAGCAGTGGAGGTGTGGTACTGGAGGCAGCTGGTCAGGTATTGGTTTATGGTTCATTTATTTGAGTCTCTCCTCAGTGTTCTGACACAAAGCCTGAAGAACCAGTGTGTTTCTAAATTAGATGGGCATAGATCAACTTCAGAAGTCATACCTAAAGATTTGCTGTGATTAGGCTTTCAAAAGTGATTTATTTTAGGGAAAAAAGAAACATTACTGAATATTACTTAGTAATATTGAATCCTGTTCACGTTTTCAGTCTTGTTAGTATCTACCAAATCAAAGGGGCAAGACTGGGTGGGATTTAAGGGTTAGTCTTATAAATGGTACTCTTGAAGATAAACTATAGGAAAACCATCAGCTCTGTCCCTCTTGGTTTCAAATACTGACAGGTTTTCATCATGTCTTCCCAGATCATTGCAGTCAGGTTACAGAAACAAGCTTCTTGGGAAGCCTTCCTTTTGTCCCTTTCCCATGCTGTTCTTTGAGCAGTGTGGAAGGGTTTTTTAATCTCCTTTTCTGTAGGGAGGGGTGAAAAGCACTGTTGCAGTGATAGAAGAAAAAAAGGATTTAGTTTTACGAATAAGAGGGGCAGATATTCAGCTCTACCTTTTGTGTCTTGTAGTAGGTGAAGTAGTTCTTCTGCTTGTTCTGGAATGAGGGATACAAGTAGTACTGGGCAGCATGAGGGATGGAAAACAAAGGGGCAGGATGTGAAAAGACAATCCTGAGCTCTAAAGAAGCTAACCTGCAGCTAGTGCTTTCTGTGGTTGGCTTAATTGTTACAAAGGAATAAAAGGCTGTTGACCAGAGAACAACATTCAGTACTCCTTGTACAAAGAGTGAATGCAGCCAGATCTGTTTCCACGGTTACAGTCCAGCAGTTTTAGCTGTGATGATTATTTCCAGGTGGCATTATGTTTATCTTACTGAATGGTTAAAAGTGCTTTGGAGTACTTAATTTTAACTGCTATTTGAAGCATTAAATATACCACCTTTACACCTGAAAAGTGCCCATAGCTCTTTTGGGCCTTTTTTGATACTGTAGCATGTGTAACCTTTTCCAGAGTGTGTGTGTATTTTGTGTACTGTTACTATAGTATTTAATGCTGTGCATGAGGGAACATGTGTGGTTCAGGACTGCTTTTGACTACTTGCATGTATAGTGCTGCTTCTTCAGGCTTAGATGAAGTTTTCTTATTGTATTTCACTGGAGCAAAAAAATCTGTTCTGTGTCAGCTCAAATCATTTAATATAACCAGTTATTTAACTTCTGGATGTATTGATCTTCCTTGAGAAGGGGAAAACAGATAAAGCACTGTGTTTTTAATTTCTTGAGCTTGGTATGAATAGTCGGCATTGCTCTCCCCAGGCAAAGGATGCTAAAATGGAAAATAAGCAGCAATCCCTGCATTCTGAGAATTGGGGATTCCTTTTATCAACAGGCTTCAAACTTGGATTTTCCCTCTGGTCTGGTGGATCTTTTGGATTTCTGTCTGCACAGAAGCACAGCTTCAAGTGAGGGGAATAAAAATTACTGTATCCAGGTTTTTTTTTTCTAGGCAATAGTCATTTTTTTTGGAAAAGTGCGTTAAGATGGAGTAAAAATCCTGTTGGATTCCAGAGGCATAAGTAACCTACTTACTGTTAAGTGAGAATATAGATGGCTGTGCTACGGTTTCTGAAAAACTGGAGGGGGAACTGTGCATCAAACAAGATGCTGCTAAGCATTGGTTCCCACACAGACTTGGGTCTTGATCAAGTTTGTGGCACAGTGGAAGCTCCCATCAAAATCGTGAAGCCTTTTGGTGTCTCATGATACTTAAGCTCCTGAATGAAATACACCTAATTAGACAGATATTCTAATTGACTGTTCAAGTTTACCAGTTGTTTGACAACCACACAGTCTGTTCAGGACTTTGTGTAGAACCAGCCATAATCACAAAAAAAAAATCTTAGAATATCATTTAGTCACTTAATTGTGATATAATGATTATCTTCCTGATTACTGCTTTTTCTTTCCTTTTGTAAACTATATTTAGCTATAGTATATTAGTTAGACTATCACTTGTAATGGATTTGGAGTGGATGGTGTGCATTATTGAAGTGTGTGTGTGTTTTTTGTAAGAAATTTTTGAAACTAGTCAGTTAGATTTGCAGAATTCAAAGGATTAAAGTTAGGGTTGTGCCTTGAACTACTCTTGTATCTCCAAATTTACATACTTTCACGTGATACAAATGAGCCTTTAACATTTAAACGAATCCTTAATCATTTCAGGGTATACTTGCTACACGTGTGCCTCCTAAGTTGTGTGCTTTGGGATGTTGGTTTGTCTGCTGGAGTTAGAGGGTGGTTGTCTTCAGATAAGAGGCAGTGGCTCTTGATGATTTGCATCGTTCTTTAAGGAGCTTCCTGCCCATAGTTACCTCTGAAAGTCTGCAAAGGAATGGTTACATTAGCACTTGTAATCTCTGTGTTGAACTGTTTTAATGACTCCTGATTAGGGGTACTTTGAAACTACATTGAGAAGCTCTAGAGAGAAACAATATATCTGTTGTTTCTATAGGGTGGCTGTGAACATGTGGCCTAAAGAGTGTAGGGCTTTCATTTACCATGTCTGGCTTGTATGTTACTGTAAGTATAAAACTTTCCAAGAATCTCTGGTCTCTAATGTTGAAGATGAAGTATCTATCCATCAGAGCTTTCACTGCTTGGATTCCATGAAACATTCAGACCAGGAGCTAATGTCTGTGCTGGATTTTTGTTTCAGCGTTTGGCCTGTGTGGTTTTTTTTAAAAGATAAAATAGAAGATACTACAAAATTAGATTCTAACAGGCTCAAGTATCAGCTTGCCAAGACTTTGAATGGATGCAAATTTAAGAGGGACTGTTGCTGCCTAGTTAGTCAACTGTTTGCTTCTAACATAAGCACCATTGTTAAAGCATTAATGTACTGAGCTACTGTATATGATCTGTCGGTTAAGTTAGGTCTTTTCATTAGAAGGCTGTTACAGAACTTAAACGGGTTTGTCAGCAAAACACCAGGTACTGACATCTGTGTAAAGAAATCAAGTCTTTATTAATAAACCAGTAGGGGGCATTCCAGCTCAGTTTCTTGTATGCCTCTTATATTTTATGAAGGGTGTATTGGATTTTTTGGCAAAGTTTTTCTTTGTTTAAAAGGGTTTTTGTAAATGGAGTTCATGTTGGCAAGATAATTCCAGAAAGCATTACTATTAAAGGCCTTTTCGACATCAAAGGAAGAGCCTTCATTTTGTCATGCTTACATTAATTATGTATGCTGGTCAATACAGGACATGATTATTGTATTGTCTTGCACATTTTTAAAAAAAGATACTCAATACAGTTGTGCTGAAAACTTAAGAACAGATTTTAAGAACCCATTTTTTTTCCCAGAATATATTTGAATTTGGTTTCCTGCTTTTGCTTTTTTAAGTACAGTTTAAAGCAGTAATTTAACAGAGCCTTTGGTTTTAAATTGTTCTGCATATTTACTTGAGGGTCTTAAGCATCACTTTAGCTTCAGGGTGGTAAATTGATACGGTGGTAAGGAAGAGATGACCTTTCTTGGATTATGTTGTAGTCATTTTTTGTTCTTGCCTACTGTTGCTTCTGGTTACGATACCTTCATTCTTCCTTCAGTGGTTAACCTGTTAATATCAGACGTTGGTGAACATGCATATTGGTTATACCAGCAGGAAGTGTTGCAGTTTTTAAGTTGAAGTTAATGAATTGTTATTCTTTGACCTAAATTTCTCTGCACTTTAATTTTCATTAGATCTTGTCAGAACTATAGGTCACCTTGCTCACTTAACTGTGGTTGTTTTAAAATGAAACAATTATAAGTGTTTGGGCTGTTGTGAACTTTTTTGCATGGTGCACATAGTCAGAAAATAGGCTAGCAAATATTGTAGAAAATACTCATGTAAAAAAAGGCATGAGACACCTTTCTCATTTCCAGAGCATTTTGCTGACTTTACTTCAGCTTAATTTGGATTTCAGTTGATTTTAAAATAAAACCTGAAAGACTGGATTGAGAGGTTTGGTTTTGAGCATCCATGTTTATACTGTAAAGGTGTTTGTTCTCATTAGGTACAATGAAGCAAATCTTCCATATAATTGCATTAGTGATACGTGACATTAAAGCTTAATTGGCTTATTTAAAATATCTTGCACATCAATTTCTTCTAGATTGTGAAAATTGAAAAGGTCATGGGTGCAGTTTAATATTCCAGGGTGAGAGATTTCAATTTTAGTACAATTTGTAGAGAATTAATTAGGAAACATGACTAAAAGAAAAAGGATGTTGAATGCAAATTAGGCTGTTCATTAGGGTATAGAAGGTGAAGCATCTTGAAGTATTGTGGAAATTCAATTGCAAATTCAGCAAGTGCCTTGATTTTTTTAAAAATATATATTGTTTTTATTTTTTTAAAGTAGAAATTATTGTAATTGTTCTTCAGGGTGTGGACTTATTATAATTGTCTTAAGATACTGTAAAATGAAACGTGCTTTCTTTTTCATGGGGTTGTCTTTTAATCAATGCTTTTTGTTTTGCAGGAGATTGATGAAGCCTGCAAGAGGATAAAACGTGAAATTGATGATTTAGGCCCTGAAGTTGGTGACATCAAAATCATTCCATTGTATTCCACCCTTCCCCCGCAGCAACAGCAGAGGATTTTTGAGCCTCCTCCACCAAAAAAACAAAATGGAGCCATAGGAAGGAAGGTAACTAGTGTACTGTTTTAGTATGCTGCTCAGTAATGAGTTACTCAGTTTTGTGGGCAATTAAATATGAGCTTCAACTGTTCTAAGTGTATTTGGACAGCAGCAAGTAGAAGGGTTATTTGCTGAAGCCTTTAACAATTCAATATTTTATCACATGAAAACTTTTAGGTAACTCTGAGTTTGTTTCTCAGTGGAATTCAAATTCTGGTTTCCATCTATAAGGCCAGAATGTTCTAGTAACTGATTTGACTGAATGGGAGTGTTATTCATTAAAGTTTGTTATGAGAAATAGGATAAGTCAGATTAAATACTGAATTTGATGTCCACATGATTTACGTGGTGGTATGGAATTTTTTTTTTCCCCATAAGTATTCTGAGATGTGACAATCTCTTCAAGGGACGTTTATCAGGCAGATTTTTTTGTTTCTCAATGTTTATGAGAAGGGGCAAGTTATAAGTAGTACATTGAAGTTAGAGATTTATTTTCTGTAATAGTAAGCACACAATTAATGTTTTTCCATTGGGCAAAATGGAGTGAGATTACACTAGTATGTGTTCTTCATAAAATGAATAGTTCAGTTCATGAATACTCAGGTAAGCCACACTAAAAACAACGTGGTTATTTCTCTAACACTGATTATTTGGAAGGAGTCTTAAAAGATCTTGCTCAGGTTAAACTAGTGCTATATGAAAATAACAGTCACAGTCACAAAGTTAAGATTTTGAAGGTCAAAGCAGAATTATACTGTCTGCTTTAGGCAGGTTTTGTTCCTTGATGATTTTTTTTTAATAGTATGGTGCATATAGAATACCAGGGACAACTTTATAATGTTCTGAAAGAATAAATCACTGAATTTAACAACATGATTGTCTTTTTCCTATTGAAGTTGGTTGCAGAAAGGATTTTTTTAAATCATGAAACTATTGAAATGAAAATGCTGCAACAAGATTATATTAGCAAATTACTTAAATGAATGGAATTGCTTTACAGTGATGAACGAGTGGTACTGTGTATTTCATTACATTTTCATTCATATTTAAAACTGCACTTCAAAATAGGCAGATTCTGGTCTTCTTGATAAGAGGATAACAGATGCAGTGTGTAGCTTTCATTATGTCAAACTGACAAAGCCAATACCCTGTGTCTAAGGGGAAGATGCTTGCAGTGTAACAACCATTTTACAAGAAAAATGCCCATGCTTGGAAGGATATCAACTGTGGACAAAAGTAGGCACAAAATATGTACGCAACCGATTCAGACCTCTGAAGCTGCTGGGTTTTGATGGGGTTTTTTTTGGTTGGGGTTTTTTTGGGTGTTTTGGGTTTTTTTTTTTCCACTTTGGCTGAAATGTTCTGGCTTCTATATTTTGGCTTTTTAAGTCCATAAATCTAGAGCGATGAGAGAAAGTGTGCCTCTGTGCATTGTAAATTTTATTTAAATGTTGTTTTGGTTTCAGTTAGTCTTAAGGATTAAGGTGTGTAAAGCAGGACCATGTGTTGCTCTGCCTGTGCTATCTTACAAAATGTCTGCTTTCACACCATCTCCTGTGGGAGTTGAGCCTAGTTTTTAGAACTGCGGAGAAGAGAGAGCTAGCGGGAGGTCTGAATCATTTCAAAGGCTCTAATGGTCATAAAACCCAAGTGAACTGCTTGCAGTATCTGAATAAGTATCTCCTGAGGTTTAACTTTGTCAAAGAAAAGTAAGATGCTGGAAGCTGTGTGGCATCTTACAGTAGTAGTGATGGTAACAGCCAATACTGATAAAGCTTGATAACTTTGTGCTTTTTTTTTTTTTGTTCTAAGATGTACTAGGCAAGATCAGCTATTACTGCAAGAAAGCAAGCTTAAGATTAAGAAAATAATTTTATTAGTTACAGTTAATCAGTTACTTTTATACTGTGGAAGATGACTTAGGGGGCCTTTCTAATCCCCTTTCCTGTCTTATTCCTTCTTTGCAAACTGTTGTATTTTCTGTTTCAGAAGTCTTAAGCATTACTAGTTAATACATATGCAATATTGATATATTTGTATATGGAGATATGTATATTTTTATATTTAAAGTAATTTGTTTAAATTAATCTCTTAAACAGTTGGGTGTATCAAACTGTTAATTTGATATTTTAAAACTTTTTTTCATGTTTATTTTATATAGTTATAATTTCATTGCTTGATTTCCAAGTAACTTTGTACTTAGATTTAGACTTGAAAGATGGGCCACAGTTTCCTCAAGCTTCTCCTTAAATTCCTTTGTTTTACATTCATTAATTAGGCGATTTAAGCAGTGTGGTATTAACAGATGAGATCTGTATGCACAACAGAATCTGCTGTGTAAATAACTTTTCTTTCTACGTTTGGAAAGGTTTTTACAATTCAAGTCCAAGTCAAGTAAATTCAAGTACAGGTTAAATTGCTGGACTTCTGTGGAGTAAGCATACTAACAGTATTGGTATTAAGTGTCCTAATAGAAATTGATGATTAAAAACAGGACCAAAACCTTTCAGCACTGCTCTGTAATCAGTATCTGAAGATTCTGGGTCTGAATGCTTCTACATTAGGAGAAAAAACTGGGACTTCTGAGATAAGTGTTGCAAATGAGTTTTTAAGATAAACCTTATATTTAAGTATATTTAAGTGGCGTAATAGTTTAGTAAGGTCATGCTGCTACTGCGTGGAGCAAATACGTGAAGGAAAATTGGATTATATGCATTTATAGCTGAAGAAATGTGTGTTTATAGCCAAAGAATTATATGTGCATACCCTGTGAGACTTAGCTAAGATATCAAAGTTTCATACTGATTATCTCCAGTTCACCTACATTTGTGTTTGGGCTGTGGTGTGAGTTTGCTCTGGAGTACAAATCTGAGGCTTTGTGAAGCAGAGTGTCAGGCATTAAATTTTACAAAATAATTCAGTGGAGGGATATAGCAATATGGTTGGATCCAGGGCGAGGAACTGAATCTGCAGAGTGGGGGGCCGACATGAAGTCCCTGGGTGATTGTACTCTTAACAGATTACTTACCTTCTCCTCATGCAGTGGTTCAGTCTAGTTGTAATTTTTGGGTCTGAGGTCTTCTCATTCCCCTATTGGATTCCTTTGCTGTCTTTCAGACAGGTTCTTGTCTTGGTGCAGCTGTGTCTCTGAAGCCTCTATTTTTGTGTTTCTCGTTTGTTCTCGAGGCCTTGTTTTGACTGAACAGATTGTGTGTGCTAGGGAAGTCATTAACTGGAAATTCTCAGTTTGTGGCCTAGTGCTTCAGAGCAAGTCTTGCTACTAAGAAAGCAAAGCAAAGAGCACACTAAATCACACAATATTTTACCTTTAAATTATTTATTTCATTTAAAATGTTACTTATTTAGGCTAAACAACTGGTCCTTGTTAAAGAGGAGGATTGCCTGGTCATGTAATCCAGATGCTCTCCAGGAAAGATTCAGATGGGGCTCACCAGTGATCTGTTGTTGTTGAAAGATCTCCTTGCATCAAGGAACACCATTGAGAGGTGCCCCAGCGCAAGGGGAGATAATTGCCATGCAGCCACAATTCCCAGCAGGGAGAGCTCAGAGAAGGCTCACTTAGGCTATCGTGTTTGTGGATTGAAAGTGGTTGACTTGGAGTCATGCTGCATGTAATAGAGGGTGCATGTAGTGGGGCACAAGGGTCCTTTATTGGTGTTTGCTGTGTTGCACTGCTCCTTGAGGGTTTCTTAGAAGAGTTCTTGGCCTGGTTGTGGGCAGGTCTTGACCTCCTCTGGAGCCTTGAACCAAACAGCTGCTGGTTTTGTTAAAGGGGATGACAGGTGGAGCAGGTCTGTCACAATAATGTATACTTTGTAGCAGCAAGCTGAGTGTGTGTTGACCAGCCTTTTAACATGAGAGGGCTAGTTTAATTTGCATATTTAATGATGTGCATTTTTTTGTTGAAAAACCTACTGTGCTTTTGTGTCAGCACTTAATTATATTGATGTTTGTGGCTTTTATCTCTGAGTAATCTGTGCAGTTTACCTGTGAATGAAAGGTAAGCAGGATTTTTTTGTGTGTTGAGGAGTTCTAAGTAGTGCATCATTTGAGGATAATTATTGCTTTCAAGAAATGGTAGTATTTGGGCCAGCATAGACCTTAAGTGTACTTAAGAGACAAGCTGAGAGTAATAAGTAGCTGAGTGGGGTAGCGATGAACCAGGAGGAAGAGAAATAGTCTGGATTACCAGTCTAGTCCAGTCGCTGGCTTCATTGTAATTCTGAACAAATTGTTAGGGGTCTCAAATTCTAATTGCTAAACTAAAAATAATGGTGACAGAAAGCTCTGAAATTAAGCAGTGAAAGGTGAGTGGTTTTGATGAAGTGCTGAACAGATTTTGGGTTTTTTCTGAGGCAGCCGATTAAACTTGCAAACAGCCTGTGTTTTTAATGTACTCACTGTTGGACTGTTACATGCCACTTATGGACATAAAATTTAGATGATGACAAATCAAGCCTCAGAACTTGGATGTCACCTTTGCTTTAACTTTTGTGTGAGACTTAATCCTCAACAAGTTTATAGAAAATTAAGAAAACAACCATACAAATATGTAAAGATGTTTGAATATTTGGCAACTTAAAGAGATTTTTAGCAATTTAAAGTTGATTTTTCGGGATTTCAACTGGAATATATATATGGATAACTGCTTTATTCCAAACAAAGTAAAAGAATGTACGATGCTAGTACAGTTATGTAACCTTTGATTTAATATTGTTTAACTAGTTTGTCCTGCTTAGTCTTCTCAAAGAGTTATAAAGCTGAAATTAACAGACAGTGTTAAAGGGATCCAATGTAACTTGTCAATTTTGTACCAAAGAAGAATTTTGAATAGTGATTTTTAAAGTAAAATACTGTCTCTTATGTTTCTTCTTCTCAACTGCCATTTATTACATTAATAGATTGAAGAGCGGAAGCAGTGGACAAAAATTGCTGCAATTTCAATAGCAGTTCATCTGGTTGATTATTGGATTGTCCTGTAGAAGTGTTGGAACATAGCTCTAGTAGTTAGTGATTAAGTGAGGGAGAATTCTTGATGCACTGACACAATTGGAGCTCTTCATCTTCAGTGCAAAGTAGTCAACGTTTACCATTTTGGTTTTCACAGGTGGTTGTGTCCACAAATATTGCTGAGACATCATTAACAATAGATGGTGTTGTGTTTGTGATCGATCCTGGCTTTGCAAAACAGAAGGTAAATACTATTTTGTTTTGTTTTAATATCTTTGTATTGAGAAAGATACCAGCATCTGGTTTGCCTGGGTTAACTCTTCCTTCTGTAGACAAGAATAGGTCTTTTTCCAATTGAAATACTGACCTTGATTGGTTTGGTTTTAAGTTATGGTAGGTTTGTATTTAATCTGCCAACTTTAGATATTTAGAGCAGTCCAAAACTGAACAGTGCAGAAGAATTTTGTTTTCAGAAAACAGAAATGTGAGGAACTTGAAACTTAGAATTGGAATATGGATTTCCTAGATAGTTCAGGAAGGGTGGTTTTGGACTGTGTGTCTGTGCTTGAGGATGCTCAAGTGAAACCAAGAAATTGTATGAAAGTAAGCAAAAATGATGCTAGAAGCCACCTGTTCTCTTAAGTCATGTTAGCATAGAGAACTCCAGCACTAAACTGAAAAGAGAGAAGTGATACCTGGGGTAGTACTGCTGCTTGTATTTGCCATGTATGGTTGCAGCCCCTGTCATGGAGCCTGTATTGTGCTTCCTGGAACAGTGTGGGACTGGTAGCTTGTGTAGAGTCAACCCAGTAATTAAAGAAATAATTAAAAAAAAATCTCTTGAGTCTTCACTTAACGTTTTTTCACTAACTATAACTAGTTTTATAACTTGTTTTCTTAGGCTTTTCCTTTAATGCTTATACTTATTGTCAACCTTTTAAACTTTGGCAAAATAAGAGATACAACAGGAGTACAGTCAGTGCATCTTCATACACAAATTGCAGTTGCCGTTTAGGCTGAAAATTTTTTCATTCTTTTGCTAGAAGACTGCCTTCTGCAATAGGAAATATTTTTTCATATTTCAACCCCTATTTGCACCACAGGATGTTGAAACACTGACCAAAGAACATTAAGTGAAACTACTGTCTGACTGTTGTGAGGGTGCTCCATGGTATATTCTTTTCCATTAGTGCTCTTGAGTTGGCAAGGCTGCTGTTTATGTATGACTGCAGTGAAAATTGTACAGTTAATTCCAGCATGTATTTTTGTACTGCGACAGTCTGCACGAAACTTTGAAATACAGTCTTGCTTTGTCACTGGTCTGATTTTTACAGTTGCATTCAATCTTAGTGTTAGATTTTTCTGATATCTAGAACATGATTATTCAACCTTATAATTGCATCAAGACAACTTTTTAAATGAAATTATTTGAGCACCAAATGTGTTTAGCATGCTGTAGAACAACTTGGACACATACCTCCTGCCATGAAAATCTTATCTAAAAATACACGCGTTTAAGGAGGACAGGAAGCCTGGCAGGAGTTAAGTGAATAAAAAGTAAATGCTGCTCTCTAGGCAGTTATATTTGAAGCTTTCTGTCACTGATCCAGAGACTTTTGTAGCCAATTTTTCTCTCCTTTCCAATACATAGAACTTGTGAATTCCTAGTCAGAAGCTGTTTGAAAATAAAAGTGTCTATTTTTTTTCAGATAGTTCTTATCCATGAGCGGTGTTCATTCTGTTCCTTCCTGCTCTGATTCCACTTTCAAATAGGTGTACAATCCTCGTATCAGAGTGGAGTCTCTCTTGGTGACCGCGATTAGTAAAGCATCCGCTCAGCAGCGAGCTGGCCGTGCTGGTCGTACTAGGCCAGGCAAGTGCTTCAGGCTTTACACAGAGAAGGCTTACAAAACTGAAATGCAGGTAAGAACTTTTTTAATGTGTATGTAAGAACATCTGATTGATACAGGTAGTCGAGTGCCGTGCTATCAAGCAAAATGAATATTTGAATGCTTCTGTAGTTTGAAGTGTTTGGAAGAACAAGTGTTTTGAATTTCCATGTTTTCCCTCCCCACCTCCCAGGACAACACATACCCTGAAATTTTGAGGTCTAACTTGGGATCTGTAGTATTGCAGCTCAAGAAGCTTGGTATAGATGATTTGGTGCACTTTGATTTTATGGATCCTCCAGGTATTTATTTCTATTTTATCTTGTCTAATGTAAGTGTTATATTTTGACTTCTGAAATATTTATTTTCATGATTTTTTTTGTATAATAGTAGTGTGGGATAAATTCTTTTATTGTTTTTACTGTAATCCATGAGGAATGTCTTTTTATCCCAAGATGTAGTGCTCTCTTATCAGAGCAAGATTTTTTTCTGTCCATGCAACAACTCTTAATGGAACTAAGGAGTCTACTGAATACTCCTTAACCTGCAAAAGATAAGACAAGTTATGGTCATTATAAAATCTGTTACTTGATGAAATTTTGTTTTACGTATTCTAACTGTGCATCAGGTAACATCTGTACGTAAATAAAATTGGCTAGCATACATCAAAGGTGGTTGGGTTTTCCCCCCATTAATTAAAAATATAATTTATAATCTCTACACTTATAAATAGCTCTATGGAACAATTGCATTTTTTGTGCTATGCAGCACTTAGAATACCTTAGTAGGAAGATGTTTGTATTTCCTTCTGTTTTTCTTTATGGGTGTAATATACACTGAGTATGAGGAATGCAGGCTTAACAGAACATTCTAACAGTCTCAGATTAGTGAAAGACTGTACATATCTGAAGTTGACATGACTGAGATTTTGGAATTGCATTGATCTTATTTTGGGGAAATGCATCAGTGCATAGCAAAGGTGGAATGATACTGCTATAATACTGAATGTTTCACAGTGCCATTGATGTTGCATTTTGAAAAGCAGTAGTCTTCAAATATTCAAGGCTTTTGATCCAGTTAAGAGCTCTTCCAAATAAGTGATTCTTCTTTTCCCGGAGTTCATTCATGTCTGAATGTGTATAACTAAATTTGGTTGTAATTTTGTGTTCAGAAGTCAGTTGAATAGAGAATAAAAAATAAGATGGCTTATAGTAGTCCATGTTTCGGGTTTTTTTGCGTATTCAGGGAAGTTTGATTAATGTGCCTACCTAAATTTTTTTTTTTCTCTTTCAGCTCCTGAAACTCTGATGAGAGCCTTAGAGCTTTTGAATTATCTGGCTGCTTTAAATGATGATGGAGACTTGACTGAGTTGGGATCCATGATGGCTGAATTTCCATTGGACCCACAACTGGCTAAAATGGTTATTGCAAGTTGTGACTATAACTGCTCTAATGAGGTCCTATCTATCACTGCCATGTTGTCAGGTAATAGCAGGGAAAGCGATACTAAACAAAACAGATCTTCAGTTGGGGGGAAAATTGTGTTTTCCACATCAAAACCATAAACAATATAAATATATTTCTTAGAAAATTGGAATTGTTTCTCAAAACTTCATGTAGGGGTTTAATCAGTGATTAGGGGTTTAACAATCATTATGGGTTTATGTAGAGACCTGGAAGCTAATTAATAGTAAAAGTAAGAATTTAACACGCATAAAATAGTCAAACAGTTTGCTCTTAACTTTAGGGAGAAGTGTCTATATTTGAGTTGATGGGGGCGGGGGGTAAATCAGGCTAGTTAAACAGGAGATTTTTTTGCCTCTCACCCACCCATTTTTTAAAGCAGATTCTGTTTTGTATTGTGCATTCTTCTGCGCTTTGATAAATTCCAGTATTTCCAGAAGGATTATGGAGTAATTTATATTAAACCATAAGCTTGTGCATGAAATGATGATACATTTTTCAGTCATCCAGTGGCAAAGCTGAAGAACAGTCATTACTTTCAAGGGGAAGAAGCAAGTTGGGGGAAGGGGGGTATATTTATAAGAATTAATTTGTGTGCACAGCTGTACTTTGCTGCATTAGGTGAATAGCGCTGCGTCAGAGCAGAGCTACTTGTCAAGGGAGCTTGATGAGAGAAGTGGTATCAAGCAAGCCTTCTATTTTTTGTGTAGACCTGACTTTGTCTTGTTGTTAGTCGTCATAGGACAAGTAGCAAGATTTAGTCAATTATGAAAATGAGGATGTTCTTACAACTACTCCTGTCTTTTTGGTCTTTTATTTTATCAGGCTGTTCACAGTGCAAGAATACTGGTTACATGCTTAACTTGGTTGAATATAGGGGGGAAAAGAATGCTTTGGCTAATTGTAAAATCTTTCAATTTAGTCTTTTAGTATGTTTATATGACAGTTTTAAAGAAAAAGCTAAAATGTTTGTTGCAGAGTTATGATCGTTCAGACTCAGAGCAGATGGGCAGGGCAGAATTGTAATAATTTTTTTTAATTAAATGGTAGGCTTAATTGCGGAGGTGGTGGTAGGTTGGTGCCTGTCTTTCTCTTCCCTTCTCCCTCTCCCCCCAGTCTCTACTACAGAACAGTAAATTCTGTTATTTTTGTTTGGTCTCCAACCAATTTGTTTTACAACTTCTATTTACCTTTTACTAGGCAGGGATACTTTTTTTTTCTTTCTTTCTTTTTTAAGGCACAACTAATCTCATGATAAGTTGTTTTAAAAAATGCATTGAAGCTGGTTAATAAAATTCTGCTATTAGAGACCCATAGTCCTAATATTTGTGAGGACTATTTTCCAGAGTAAATGCTTTTTGAAACCAATGGCATGGCTGTATGTAATGGTGCCTTAAGTTCACACCAAGATTGTCAGGCTCCATATATTAATAGTTTGGACCGAATGGAAAACTAGATAATAGAAAAAACCCAGAACATAGCATTGAATAAATGAGCAGATTAAATGACTGTACTTCATTTTGTAAGAGCTGTAGTGACTTGCTGTGGGTAGACTGTGCTGTTATTACTTATTCAGAATGATTATTTAAGCCAGTGATAAAATAATTTGGAATTTGCTTTTATTTGGATTTGAAATTGAAGTATACTTTATTATATCTCTTTGAATGCAGGATCCAAAATATGGGATGTTTTATTTTGCCCCTGCATTTCTGTTTTCTTTAGGGCTTTGGTCTTTCTGAGATACGATTCACTGTTGCAGTATGGGTGGGTTTTTCCTTCACATTTGACCCATTTTTAAAATGTAGTGTTTGGGGGCTTTTATGGGAATTTAAGAACAAAATTAAGTAAAGCCACATGACATTCTGCAAAAAAGACCCTCTTCTGTTAGGGGCAGATGAGATGCAAAGAGATTTTCTCAGCAGGTTGATAGGCTTCAGTTAGGAGAAAGCTAAGGTAGTCCTGAGCAGCTGGAAAGAGATAAAGGATTTGTAGCATCTTACTTTGTATTTATTTTATTGAAATTTAACCTCTTAAAAATTATATCTACCTAAAACCAAACTGATTTTGTTTTCCTGTAGATCTCTGAAGTGAAGACCTCTTAACTACTTTCAATGCCTTGTGAATTAATATCAATACTACAAATCTATAAGGATATTGGCAGGCCATGAATTAAGTTGGCTGCAATAGTATTTGTTGTCTTTGGTAGCCTGTATTTGGAAAGGGAATGTTGAAACACTGTTTTTGGATTCAAGTCAAACTGAGTCAGATTTTTGTAGGAGAATGTAACCATAGGGAAAGTTCATCACATTGCAAGTTTTTAGTTGTTTTTTTTTTATTTCAAGTAGTGCCAAAGGACAGTTTAACCTTCCACCACTACCGCTACCATCACAATCTTTAGACTTATATACTTTCATTCATATGTTTCTGTATACCAGTGCTGATAACAATACCATCTGGGGAAAGGGACTTTACTGGTGCGTTCTTTCTGGTGGCAGACTAGTGATAAAACTCATGTTTGTTTAGACTGTGCTAGTGCAGTACAGTATCAGAGCTGTGTTCTTCACTCTGGTCATAGAGGCTTTCTGAGAAAGCAAATCTGTAATTAAAAGTGTTTTTTACATGGAGTACTAGCTTCTGGTAGAGCTATCAGCACTGGGTTGTGACGATCTGTTTAGCATTCTAGTATTCACAGGCAATCTTGATGGCCTTCAGACTAGAGATTTTGATGCCTACATAGAGTTCTATTAAAATAATCAGGTACTCTGTAGCTTTGAAACCCTCTTGTTTTACAGATGTGGTTAGGTGTTGATGTACCAAATCAAGGTAGTAAACAGTCCAAGATGCAGTCGGAGGCCATCCTGCCCTGCCCTATGCTCTGTGAACTGACCTAGCTAGGCCTTGTTCCTCTATCTGTGAATGCGTGACTCATCGATATGGGCGTTTGTGTTGGGCCCATACCAACCTTGTTTAGTCCCACAGTGTTTTGTTCGCCCCACGGAAGCAAAGAAAGCAGCAGATGAAGCCAAGATGAGGTTTGCCCACATAGATGGAGATCATTTGACGTTGCTGAATGTCTACCATGCTTTCAAACAGAGTAAGTGTGCACCTGTTTTAACAAAATTATTTCATGGAATCATAGAATTACTAATTCTTTGTGCTGCCAACTTTTGTTCCTGGGTTCCAAGGACAGTTAAAAGGCTTAGGCTGTTTTTTTGATCCCTTCTATTGTAATCTTAAATACCTTTTTTAAGTATGTGAAATAGCTGCTAAGTGCTGCTTCACTTTGAGAGGGAAACAGTACAAAAAAAGTAGCCACGAGATTATGTAGTAAATTGAGTATGGAGACAAGCCAGGCTTTTAAATCAATGCTGGATGTATTGGAAGTAAGTGTTCCTATGATTAAGAAATATTGGAAGTTTGCTATCTGACATTAATTACAGAAAAATCTGCATAATTGCTTAGTAATTTTTTGGGGAGAGCAGTGCAGGAAATATTCTGAAATTAGAGAAGGGTGTGTTCCTAAAACCAAGTCCTTTTGAATCCTAACTTTTTAACAGTTGTGAACTGTGTAGTAAGTCCTTGCATGGATTGAGAGGCAAAGGGGCAATGTATCAATAAATAACTTAGAGCCATGCAATAAATCTATTTCACTTACTGAATTTCTGTGTATGGATTTTAGGGACAGTGTATGGTCCTCCTCAGCATAGCTGAAGTATATTTTAGCAGCTTGAAAAAGATGGGAATGAACAGGAAGCTAGGGAGTTCTCTTGAAAAATGACTACGTAAGTGGCATGCTCTTTTTTAACTGTGACTTATCCTGGTGGTAAGAAAGAAGATTACTTTTAGCTGCCAACCAGGTTAAAGTTGATGCTCCAGTTGCACTTTGCTGTAAGCAAACAAAAAAGCAACAGTCTTTGGGTTAAAAAAAAAAATAATCTGCCACAGCTTAGTGCCCCTTCCTGTTACAGTATTGATCTAGAAATTTTGCACTGAAATGCTTTAACATGGTATCATTGTGTCAGTCAAAAATAAGGCAAAGAGTAAAGTCCAAACAAAAGCATTCAAAACTGCTTAAAACAATAGCTGAGAAACCTCCACTAAACACCTGGGAATTTGAGACATCCTTTGCTTGTTTTTTCTACTGGCTTTTTGGTTAACAGGATCCAGTGTGTGTTGCAGACACTTTGTCTGTGTTTCTGGTTCACTGCTTTCATGTTCAGGTTACTGAAGGGGTGTGTGTGGGGATTTTATGGAGAATAGTGTTATGTTCAGTTTCACTTTGAAATTGAGCAGAATTTCTGGGATTCAGTATCAGAAGACAAAATGCTGCTACTTTTGTGTGTGTGTCTGTAACAGTACAAACAGTATGAGTTTTCTGAAACGCACAGTTCAAATGGCACAGAAAGTGACATGCAGTGGTACTTAAGCTATTATGCTGTACAGGAGCATCAGTGTTTATACGTAGTATTAAATATGCTCTTTAAGATAAAGCACAGAAACAACTTAAACTTTACACAAATTATGTAACCTTTCCAGTGCAAATTAAGAGAGAGATTTTAAGTTTTAAATGTTAAGGCTGTTTTTGTTGGGTTATTAAACTGACAGATTAGAAGAGCATCATTTGAGAAGGAATAAAATTGGTAGGGAGAACCAAGTTTCTTGTTGTGGAAAGTGCAGGTCTACCTTGACAGAATAGTTTAGGCTCGCTGTCTTAATGGATTTCTTACTAGAGCTATCAGCAGTGGAAACAGTAAATTAAGAGTACAGGATTCTGTTACTGATGCTGTATTACCTACATCTGTTTAAGCTTCTATGAGGTATGTCTCACTTAATATTAATTAGTCTGTTTGTATAGCCCTTAGCTATTATTTGAATGCTTAATTTAAGGAAGGTTTCATTTTTCAAATACATTATTATGTACAATCTTCTTGCGTGCTACAGTTAAAGATTGTGCATTTGGTTAGGTTTTACACTGTGGGTTTGGAAGATGATTTTTCTAGTTTGCAGGATTTGAATTTTGAAAAGCACAGAGTTTACTTGTGTGCTATTTCAGCAGAACATCAATGACTGTATATTGTGTTTGGTGAGGGGAAATAAAAGTTGATTTTTTTATTTATTTTTTTCCTCTTGTCTGACCACATTGCTTCTAGTCAAAAAACAGTTTGGGCAAGTGATCTAATGCAAGAAATTGACTGAATAAACTAAGAGCTGTTGTAATTTATAAAAGTTGGTGGGTTTTTTGTGGTTCATCTGACTGATCAATCAATTGTTGTTTTATTTACTTGTTCTAATTGGATGAAATACTTATTTTTGATTCATTTTTTTAATATTGCAGATCATGAGTCAGTTCAGTGGTGTTATGACAACTTCATTAACTACAGGTCCCTGATGTCTGCAGACAATGTACGCCAACAGCTGTCACGAATCATGGATAGATTTAATTTGCCTCGTAGAAGCACAGACTTTACCAGCAGAGACTATTACATCAATATAAGAAAGGCGTTAGTTACTGGGTATTTCATGCAGGTATGTGTGTGTTCTTCTAAGGTGCATTAGTTCAGTGTTCGTGTGACTCCTAATGTTACATATGGTTATTACATTTAATCAGAGCTTTGTGATTGTTAGTTAATATATGGCTAACTGTATTACAACTTAGCCTTTGTCAGATTGGTTGGTTATTACTCAACTAGACTTTCTTAATTGAAAGAGAAGTCATAAGCAATCTTACTAGTATCAAAATACTGTTTCTGGAATGACCAATCAGGAATTGTCCACTAACTTCTGAATAGCTAAGGAAGTAACCTCGTCAAATCTTTTGAAGTCACTACATAAGATGTAGTTTTTAAATTATTGATAGTCTGATACACGTAGGGGATGTATAGTTGCCTATAAATATTAATTATATGTAATCCTTCAAGGAGAGTGTTTTCTTTTGTATACTTTTTCATTTTATATTTCTCTTTTAAATTACGTGAGTCAGAAGTACTGGAGCAGATCTGTAATCTTGAGGTATATGTTTTTTTGTAACTTGTTTGTCTGTTGAACTGGGATGGTATGAAAGCCAGTCTCCCCTGCTACCTTCTGAATGTTCTGCATTTCATGTCAAGCATGCGTTTGAGCTAGAATCCAGGCCAGTTTTGCTTAGATAGGAGGGATTTTTTGGTTTGTGGTTTGGTGTGGTGGGATATGGGCATAATCCCTTCCTGTAGTGTTTTTAACTCTTTTGCATTCATTCCCTGGGCTAGGAGAGTCTCGTTGACTCTTGCAGACCCGGGAGTGTAGAGTAGTAATGAGTCTTCATCCTCATTGAATCTGCACTGTTATTGTGGTGATGTTTTACTCAGCAAATGTGCATTCTGATGCATGTTGACAACGTCTTTGATGGAGTCTGTCTCACTTCCAGGGGACACAACCTTGTTACCCTGAAGAGGCTGAAAAGTGTCCATGGGTCCATGGCATTTCCTGATTTATTCCTCCCCTCTTACCCTTCTCCTCTCCTCCCATCTTGGCTATTGTGGTATTTTGAGCACAAGAGCTTTTCCACTCAAAAAGTGGTCACTGCTGTGCAGTTGGAGTGGCAGCAGCTTGACGGACAAGCTCTTCCCACATCCTCACTGGGACACAGATTTGCGTGCCGCGTATGTTTAAACCCCACTGCAAGGGAACATTGCCTTCTCCAGGGCTGGGCCTGAGGCAGTAACAAGTTTTGAGTTTTAAGAATGTAGGAATATCAGTGCCAGCAACTGCATTTCACTGTAATGCAACTAGGAGGTTAAGGCTGTTACTGACTTGCTCTAACCCTTCAGATAAGCAGGCTAGTTGCTGTCTTCAGTCCTTGCTTTTGGGGCATGCTTTCTTAATCATTCTTGGTGGGCACTTTAATGCATACACCCACCTGAACTGGTTGAGGCAGGTCTGGTTGCCACAGTTGCAGTTCAGTATTGCAAAGTGTCCTATGGCTTCCTTCGTTTGCTTGGACCTGTAGGATCTCATGCCCTTGGAAAATTATGCATTGTCCATTTGTTCAGTGAAACTCTTCCTCTGATGGATGTTTTCCTGCCATTAATATGGAACTACAGGGTTGGTGTGTTGGTGCAGGTAGCTTTTTGGCTTCTCCTGCTTGGGTGTTAGAGATCTGAATTTATATTTTTGGTGTAAATAGATTAATAGGCTTATGTAAGTGAAAATTTAAAACTTGCCACAAGGTCTATGGGCAACACATGGCAGAAGTTGATTCTTCAAACTCTTAAGTTTAAACACACAGTGTGAAGATGAAAAGACCAGTAGCAGCCATTGTTCTGAAATAATTCTCACTGACTGCATTGTCTTCTATGGTGGTAATTGCCCACTGTCCTAAAATGAATCATAAAATTTCACTCTAGTAGTTTCTGTGCTGATCAAGACCTGTGGTTGATGTCAGACTGAAATAGTACTAATTGTACAGTATTTATCACTAATTTTATTTTTTTTATATATATATATTTGCCTGCCTGCCTTCAGTTGTGTGTCAGTGGTTGATAAATGTGGAATTTCTGTTGGTGATGAATCATTGTTTTACCCTTTGTATTTAAATACAAACGTGATTCCCAGTAAACCTGCTATAGCCAAGCAGAGGGGATAGTAAAATAGTTTTAAACTGCCAGCAGTTCTTTGTGGAAAAACTTTTGGAAGGACAGATATTGACAAGAAGTTTAGTATCTTATAAAACTTTTGTGCTATGTCCCTAATTTCTTCTAGTTTTTAGAACGGAAAACTTACTGGCTTTTTTCAGTTTCTGTATCACATCTTAGAATACACAAAGTATATAGAAAATAGAGAAGTGATGCTTGCAAAATCGCTTCAACTGCTCATTGAAAATTAAATACATCAGAGCAATACTGCCTTCTCAGTACATTAGCGCTAGATGTACCCTGTTTCAAGAAGGGAGAAGGGCTGGCAAGTGATTCAGCTTTAACACAATTGTAATGTAATAATAAAACTCAGTAGCTAGGTACAGATATATATTTAATCAACAGAAGTAGAAAAACTAAGCTTATAATTTTTGAAGTGTTACTAGACATGTAGCTGAAGTAACCATGTAAGGACTAAGCAAAAAATATAATTATACTGCAGGAAGTGAGGGAAATTTAGAATTGAATTGAAAAGGCAGGCAAATGCCAGAGTATCTTAAAGATGGGTCATCTTACTCTTAATGATTTTTGCTGCTACTCAGTCTTTGGTGCTGTTTTGTATATAGATTAATGCACATTTTGCAGTCTCTACGGATCAGGCTTCTGCAATAATAGAATGGTAATAAAGTAAACTTATGACACGAAGGTGGTCACCAGTGCATTTAATGATATTCATTTTGCTATTTAAGAATGCAGAAGAACAATTTAAAACATTTAAATAGCTTCAGAAACAGGATTGCGTGCTCTGCAAGCAGAAATTGCAGAAATCCAAGCAACTGACACTGCTCCTTTGGTGCATGTTGGCATTCTCCTTTGGTAAAGACGGGGGAGAAACAGTTGTTTCTCTAAACTGTTTATCAGGATGAGTCTGACTAAATTTGTAGCCTTAAATCTAAAGCAGATCTAAATCTAAATGCTTGTTCTGCTTTTGCCCTGATAAATACATTTGGCTTTACAGTGTTTGACGTTTTTGACTGAAGACCCATGCTTGGCCCTTCAAGGTTCAGTGACGTGGTAGATAATAAATAAGCACAAGTACATGGAAAAATTCAGAGGAGGGTGTATCACTTTTTGTGACATCCTTCAACCTCTCTTATGGGAACTTGAACCAGAACCTTTTCCTGTGGTGGCCAATGTTTCCATGTGGGTTTGTCATGTTGATAAAAGCATTGTAATTGTCTCTAGATCATTAGCAGGTGGGGATTTCTCTGCAGAGTAACCTGTTGCAGAGATGGCCTTGACAGGCTTGCCTCTATGTGGTCCTTTAGTCATGTTTGTGTAGCTCCATGCATTGTGTAGTCAATAGTGTTAATAGCTTTTCCCTCAATTTACAGTCCCACACTCATTCAGGTAGCTCAGTTCACACGTTCTATACTAATACATGAAGAATTCCTGGATGATTGATCTCAGGGTTCAAGTGTATTCCCTAATATTTTGCTTACTACCACTGCTTATTGAAAAACGAGTCTGCTTCCTAGACATTTGTTGTGTGTTTTCTTTGTAAGCTTGTGCTTTTTTTTAGTACTCTGAAGAACGTAACAGTGGTTGAGGTTGGAAGGTGGCTATGGACAACTGGCCCAACTCCCACTACATTTTGTTTTAGAGGCACTGGAATTGGTTGCCTGCGAGGGCTTGAAAGGAGCATGTGTATATACCAACTCCCATGTGTCCTTGTATGCTCCCTTATATCAGCTGTGGGATAGCCTGGGCCCATGCTAAGTTTTTTTAGCAGAATGATCTGGTGAGTCACTTACACCTTCAAAGAAGCAGCAGTATTGGCTCTGTCAGCTGTACTGAAACAGCTCAGGTCAGGAGGAAGCAGGAAAATGTACTAGCTGGCAGTTATGTCATCATTGCTTGCTGTGGAGGCACAGCTTCACTGGCACAGATTTCATGAGTATTGCCATTACTGAATGTGGAGTTCTTTACTAATCTGTGTTCTCAAAATCACATTTAATAGAAGCCTTTAAATAGGATAAATACTGTAGTTCAATGTTAGCTCAGGATCGAAATAGGTCACAGTAGTATGTAACCGCTTAGTGGTGACTTATGCCTAACATCCATCTTGTAAGGAAACTTTATTTCTTAATTGTGGTTATTCCAGTCCCTGTTCTTTCCTAATAGTTTAAGAGCTAAATGTATTTTTCTGTAGGACTTTGAGTATGCTTGATTAGTCATTTCAGGGTCTTCTTACATAGTTAAGAATTATGCAAAGTAAACAAAAAATAGAACTCTCTACTGTGATTATAAATGACATGGAAAAGGAAATTGTATGTAAAGCTGTATGATAAAACTTCACTGATTTTAATACCTCAGAGACTGAGGTGCTAAAGGTAAACTGTTTTGATTTGAATTTAACCATATACTCTTTTCTAGAATGAAACCTAAATCAGTTAATTATTCTCTCCTTATATAGGATGAACAGAAACAGGTAAAGCACCCAAATATTTTTATATGTGAGCTTTACTTCTGATCAGAAAAATTAAGTTATTTTGAAAAAGAACGTTTAATTTTGAAAAAGAACGTTTAATTTTGAAAAAGAACGTTTAATTTTAAAAAAGCATAATCCCAAAGCAACATGTGGTGTGATTGTGCTAGGTCTGTGACAGATGAGTTGTTAGTGTAGCATGGTTTGCAGCTATACTGCTATTTAATTTTGCAAACATTGAATTGAGTTAGATGAAATTAAGCTTAAATCGTTACGGACAGTGCACTGTTAATCTCCATTTATGAGTCTCTGTTGGCTCCACAGACCTGAAATAAAATAGCACTGTAATCTCTAAAATCTCGGGTGAAAGATTTGCAGACTATTGAAATACTTTGTTCCACTCCTAAAACATGTTCTGGATATTAATATCATAAAATGAGAGAAGCACACTCTTAAGTAATTTTTTACTAAGGAAATATTCTGACTGAAAACTTGAGGTAGCTGTTGCTTTAGAAATCCTGGGATTTTAATCTAGTAGGTGGAATTTACCTTTGACTAGGAAAAAAAAAGAAGGTGAGATATACCTAGGAATTAAGAAAACAAGGAAGTACACAAATTGTATTAAAGGAAAGCAAATAACAGTGTTCTGATTAAAAATGTCTTTCGGACAGCTTTTGGCCACTGTCCATCCTGTTTAATCTTTCCACAGTGTTTTTGTGTGGTTGTGTATGTTATGAAGGAAGTACTGAGGCCATCGAGTCACTGATATCGAAAGGTTAATTTTAGTTACCTTTTCTTTTAGATTAACTATTCTTACAGGGATAGCTTTCTAAGGATAACTGTCTGTGTCACTAAATCTTAATGAGCTAGGTATTGGAGCATCTCAGCAAGGTAGGTATTATTCCCTTTCACAGACCGAGAAGCTTGATCAGAGAGAGGTTAATTGATTTTCACCAAGGTCACAGCAGAAGTGTGATGCTGAACCTACATTTTCCAGCTCTGAAGCTCATGCTGTAACAAGACTGTTGTTATTTCTGATGCACCGATTGTCCCGTTCTTATTGGACTGACATTTTTTTCAGGCCCAGGGTGTCAAGAGCATTTGCAGAATAATACATGCGTCAGTAAAATTACCACTGAAATATTGCACTAATAAAATCTGGATAACACTGTAGCTTACTGATCCCACAGTAGCTACTGAAGCGTAACACTTGAAGCAGGTGTCTGTACTAGACCACAGTTGACTTTGTGTGATGTTGCAGACCTGTTACAGACCTGTCTGATAGATACTCTCTTCCAATGCTTGTTTGCATTGCTGCTGTAATGCTGCTTGGTTTTGGGTGATAACTATTTTCGTATGTTGCTTGAATTGTATATTATTGTATACACTCACCATGGCAGTTAGCAAAAACATCTGGCATCTTGATTGTGTCTATTAAAAAACCTGAGTAGTTGAAGTGGTCGTGTAATCAAATTTAGCTGAGGTTGGAAAGTTGGGAAGCTGTATTTTGTACAGAACACTTAACAGTCAGCTTGAAATGTCTTGATTTTAAAATTGCCTGTGGTAATGAAAGAATGTCTTTTTACTTAGGTGGCGCATTTGGAGCGAACAGGGCATTACTTAACAGTAAAGGATAACCAGGTGGTGCAGCTGCATCCCTCTACTGTTCTTGATCACAAACCAGAATGGGTGCTCTATAATGAGTTTGTCCTTACAACAAAGAATTACATCCGGACATGTACAGACATCAAGCCAGAATGGTAAGCCAGAAGTCTTAATGCAGTCATGACTTACTGTAAAGCTCTCTTGGTCCTTTTTCTTCTTTAAACTGAGGTAATTTCTTTTATTTTCTTGAAACTGATATTATTAAAATGCTTTGGAGAATGGCAATGGCATGGACTCAGTCTTCTAGATGACTAAAAGTTTTCCTTGTGGATACTGCTTCTGTTTGTGGAAGTTGTGTGTAAAGCTTGGATGTCAGGCTCTGTGCAGTGCACAGAGGTTCTTGATTTGAAACCAGTTACTTCAGTTAAGCCTGCTGGGAAGGAGCTGTTTGTAAGACCTTTCTTGGCAGTGCCTGTAACTTCTCTGAAAGGACTTGATCAGGGTTCAGTCCTTTCTTAAATTATGAAGGAACGGTAGTAACCGGTGCAGCCCACCTTGTCATAATATCAGTTAGTCAATAAAGTACCTCAAGGAAATTAGAGGACTCATCCTGCGCAGATGAGCAGAGATCTGAATAGTCTTACACTCTTTAAGGTTGTACTTAATCTGCCAAGTTATAAGCTGTGGGGACATGGGAAACCTTTCAGCTGATGTTGAAATTGTGCTGTTGTGCAGCCACTTCTGTGGCTGGAGGACTGACATTAGGCAGCAGGTCTGACTGGGCTGCCATGGCACGTGCTAAAGCAGCAGTCTGGGTCTGGAAGGGCTGAGCAGGGGTGTCTCACTAGACTTGCATGCATGCTTTTTGCTTTGGACTTGGGCACTTGCACAGGATGGAACTGAGATGTCGGTGTAAGTGCATGCTTGGAAACCTTGATTAATCTGAAAATAACAGGTAATGTTTGTTTCCCTCTGTTGCAGAATTTCTGTAGGATGCATTTTAAAGTTGGAGCATGAGTAACAAACTTTTCCTTTTTTGACAGGCTTGTGAAAATTGCCCCTCAATATTATGACATGAGCAATTTTCCACAGTGTGAAGCAAAGAGACAGTTGGATCGCATCATTGCCAAACTTCAGTCCAAGGAATACTCGCAGTACTGAATTTATGCTCTGAACTGAAGTTATTCAGAGGACAGCTTTAAGAGATGAAAGGATTCAAAGCTCAAGTTGTGCTCTTCACTTTGGTTCTATAATGGCCTTTATTTGAAAGCTTTTTAATTTTTCTTTACAGTAAATATTCCATTCTGATTTCATAAATTAAACATTTATGCCTCCCTTTTGTGTTGACACTGTAGCTCATACTGGAAAAGCTGATCAATGTTTTGCAGTTTATTGAAAGTAGTTCTATATATAACAATGTTATAAGCATTTCTTTAGAAATGGTTGAAAATGCTTCTAAAAATGTGATTATCGACCATGGTATGCATGATCGTTGTAATTGTTGACATTCCTTTTAGAAGTTGTGAAATGTTACAACTTGTGCTTCTGTAGACACAATCTTCAGCATCGGTACAGAGGTACTGACTTCAATAAAGTCTATTTATACTAATTTTTTGCCACAGTATGTCAGTATTTCTGTTGTTTTGATCAAAACGTGAGAAGCCATGTAGCCTCCCATTAAACTGTTGCTTTATTGACATGTCAGTAGTTTAATATTTTACTATTAAAATAAGTGTGGATGCTTAAACCATCACAGGTCTGGTGACATCAGTATAATGCATACAATGTCGATCCCTTGCAGACTTGTTTAAATTATGTAGGAGATTTGTTTTAAAAATGAAATGCATGCAAATTTTTTTTCTTTTTTTTTTGGAGAATGCCTTCTTCAGACATACTCCTAGATTTTTCTTGGACAGAACTGTAGTAATACGTCCTGTACAGTGAAGTGTCTGTGGCCAGTTAGAAATTACCCTGCTAGGCAGTGTTCAGGTGTAGAGTTTAAGATTGGCAGAAACAATACTTAAGTGACCCTGTAGGTCAAATTACACTGCGCCTTTGTAATTTTGTCATGATTTTCATTGAAATATGACTTGACAGCATTTTCAGTTTGGGAAGACTAATCTCGTCTGGAATTTATAGTTAGATTTGATTAGAGGACTGGAATATCTCTCCTGTGAAGACAGGCTGAGAGAATTGGGGTTCTTCAGCCTACAGAAGAGAAGGCTCCAGGGAGACCTTCTGTCAGCCTGCCAGTACTTAAAGGGGACCTACAGGAAAGCTGGGGAGGGACTTTTTACCACGGAATGTAGTTACAGGATGAGGGACAGTGGTTTTAAAGTGGCAGAAGATAGGTTTAGATTGGACATAAGGAAGAAATTCTTCACTACCAGGGGAGCTGAGGCACTAGAACAGATTGCCCATAAAGCTGTGGATGCCCCATCCCTGGAGGTGTTCAGTGCCAGACTTGATGGGCCTTTGAGCAACCTTGGTGTCCTTGCCCATGGCTGAGAGACTGGAGCTGTATGATCTTTAAAGGTCCCTTCCAGCTCATTTTGGGATCTGTGATGTAACATTGGGTCGGATTTCTTTTTCCTCTCCCTGAAATAGGCTGAGATTTGGTCCTTCTAGCAAAGAGGAGCTGGAGCACCTCTTGCTGAAAAAAGTTCCCCTAGAATGGGTACCATGTACTGTCATACTGGAAGGCTGAACCAAAAATAGGTTATGTTTGGAGAGCTGGCAACTAACCACAGTTGTAAGGCTAGTTTTAAGCACCAATATTTGGGTTATCCTATTTAAATAATAGCAATTGGCTACAAGAAGTACATGGAATTAGGTAACTTGAGGGTTCTTCTCTAATTCCAACCTTTTTACTAAAATGCCATTTATGTGAGGGTGAGCAGAGAAGTTCTGAAAACTTCTTCATTAGCAATGAAAACAATATTGTGGGAGAAAACGGGTCTGATGCTGAAAATGTGAGTGAGTTTACAATGCACAGCAGGACTGTGAGTCTATGTCAAGTTTGATAAGCTACTGAGGGTGTGGGGCATCTCCCCCACTTCAGACATTGTGGGATGGTCTGGACTTCCCTGCCCTATGAAAGAATTTTCAGTAGGAAGGAGGGAGATTGACTCTTCATAACATGTTAAACTAAATCATGTTTTCTGACTGCAGTTACGAGCATTTTTATTTGAAACATGGGGATCCTGAACTTCTAAAGCAGCTTGATTTTAAACTAGTATTTCTAAACATGCGAATGTTTGTTTTATGAATTCCTGCTCTAGGATAGCTCCAGTTTGCTACACGGGGTTTCATGGTGGCTTGCGTATCCTCCTCAGAGGGGGCTGCTTTGTGCAGTGCTGAAAAATGGCCGCTCACAGGTAAGAGTTTCTCTAGTGATTGTGTGCAGCCTGCAGCTAAATGGTGTGGAACCACCTTCTGTACAACTTTTCCTGGGTATGGCAAGGTCCACGAACACAGCCAGTTCTCAGCAGGAAATCCCCTGAGGACCCCAGAACCAGCTGGCATAAACTGCAGTAGCTGTGGTACTTGGGAATGGGGGAGCAGATGGCTGTGGCTGTGAGTAGGACTTGACATAGTGGGAGAGGCTTTGGCCTCAATTTCTTTTTTGTTTTTTTTCCTTTTTAGTTGTCATACCTACAAACTCAGTTTGGGCTGTGACAGCCAACCGGGAACATTCACTCTCTTTGCTACCGGGAATGCAAATCCTACTGGCCAGATCAGTGTCTTGACAGCTGTGCAGCCCTGCCACCTTGCAATTAAGGCAGTGACACCTGTGCAACTCACCTAACAGTGCTGGGGTGCTGCTGTGTCACTGCCCTAATTGGAAGGCTGTCGGCTGTCCCAGCTGTCAGTGGGGATAGAGCAGGCCCAGGCTCCCTGGCGGTAGGAGCACAAGCTCTGGGAAGCAACTTGGCTCTTAGGATCCCTCTGGGGGCTGGTACTTCAAGATGATTCTGAAGCTCAAGCATCTTGGGAGCCTAGTGGCTTTGATACTTTTGTGACATTTGTGAGTGTCACGATTCCCTGGAAAATGCTTTTTTCCTTCCAAAGAGTGGACAAGCAAAGCACTGGAAATACTTCAAGATAAAAACTTTTTTTTTTGTACAGGACTGTGCTAAATACACCGTTGTTCCTTCGCCAACGATCCCCTAGTGGAGAGTGTCTCTGAGGTCGGAACAGGGAAACTCAGTGTCTTTGTGCAGGCATTGTGCAATTGCAGTGCTACTGCACGATACTGGTTTCTCAATGAAAGCATGTGAGGCTTTGGGGCTCTCAGAAATCACTGTAGGCACCTTAGACTGTTCACAAATTTCACTATTTAACATGCACTTCTAGAGCCGTGTGGCAGTGGGAAGGGAACCAAGTTATCTAAAAAGTGACTGGCCCTCTGAAAGAAATGAAAGGGACAGCATAGTTGCTTAGAGAAAGAAAAATATTTTATAGGTCCTAAAGGGAAACTATCAGAAACCTTAACTACAGTTACCTTGGGGATACAATATCCACACAGAGTAACTTGCTTTTGAGAACAACCCTGTGTTGCCCAAAGAAACAAATGCGATCAAGAAGGAGGTGTAGGAATGAGGCCACTTTATCTGTGAGTGTATGAAGGTCAATGCCTCCCTCTTGGAACAGTTAAAACCACCTGCAGTCCTGCTCATCGTCAGAGCTTTGGTTTTGGCTGCTTGCGCTACAGACTGCAGTAAATGAGGGTGAAGTAGGAAACTGCGAAACATACAGGAGTTTGCTAATGTCAAGTAGAAATGCAACTTCCCATGCCTTTTGTTCCATGAAATGCCACAGCTGACTAAAAGACCCCGTATCTCTCTGCTGGCCTGTGGACCAAGGGATCCTGAAAAAAAGCACGTGAGCTGCCCCAACCAACTTCAGCTCTTCTGCTGTGTTTCCTGCCTTACTAATGTTGCTTCAGAGCCTAGGGTGTATGCATGTTTGTTTTGGAGTACTGAGGAATTGCTCCCTTAGGATTAGTTGGTTATCTGCTTTGGAACAGTCTAAAAGGAAAACCAATGCTTTGTTTACTTACAGTCTTTTTTTTTTTTTTTTTTTTACCAGAGGAGTTCTGATGGGTTTTGAAAATAATGTGGTTTGTATAAAGTATAATGGGTTAGATAATAGGAGAATAGTACTAAGTGCAAGGAGTATATTTTTTGAAGAGAGGAGTCTTCCATCTTAGTTGTGTTTCTGTGTAATACCTCAAAGCAGTAAAGGGCTAACACTGGTGTGAGGTTGTAACTGTTTAGGTTTCTTAGGTACAGAGGTAGTTTTATAGGTAATAATGATTGAGTACATAAAGCTATGTTTAAGTGCACAGCTACTAACATGGAGACACAAAGAAGCAAACGGTCATACTGTGGTTTTGGATGTGTAGGAATCTTATAGCATTTAGAAGTTTTGTCAAGAGAATAGAATAGAGTGGTGACTTCATGCTTCACTAGGTCTCTGTCAAAAAAAACCTGCACTGCTTTTGGGGAGACCTGTATATACACCACTGGAAAAGACAAGCATACAAGATCCTTTTGGGGTTATGGTATCCATTTGTTGTACCTGTATTCATCTGCTGAAACACTGTTGACAAGGGCCAGTTTGTGTTAGTTTGTTCTGCATCCATTTGGTCAGCTTCACCTGGCAGAGCAATAGCGCAATTTCCAGTCACCTGCATTTTTGGATCAAGGCTTGTGAAACGCCATTAGTTTGTGATGCGTAGCCTTCAGCCTGTGCTGCTACACAACGCATATTGGAAACTGCTAATTATTTGCCATAAGAAATGAAGCATAAAGAAAAAGTGCTGAGATTAGCTTTCAATACGTCAGTTAAAAAGATAACAAAAGTCAAAGGACAAATATTTTTCCTTCCATCCAATCAGCCTGCGGTTATTAATTTGTAAACAGATTGCTGTAGTTTTATTCATTTTTTGACAATTTACCATTAAAAAACCATACCACACCATAATGCTAGGAAGCAGAGTTGTGTTCTAAAGTACCTGAATTTATTCATTTAGTGTAATTTGTGAGAAATATCTATTTATCTTGCTTCTAGAACAGCTGGAGGTTTTAATAATAAACATCTTTTACTATTAGAATTATAATCTTGTACTCTGACCTTTTAAAACTATGTAGCTTCAAGAGCTATGTATGTGAAGCAGAGAGGGAAAAGTGACCTGCTAGGACATCCTAGTTCATTTTCTACTAATACATCTTACTGTCATAGCTTTCTTTTGTGGCGTGTGTCCTAGAACTGTTCTGATACAAAACTGGGCATTGGCCCTGGCAATAAAAGGGTCAGATATTTTTGAGCTTTAAAACCAGGATGATACCATTGTACGAGAGTGTTTGCCTCTCTTCTCTTTTCCTTTCACAAAGGACAAGCTTGGGCTAATTTGCACTGATGCGCTTGAGATAAGTGGCTGGCATCAAGGAGATCCCTGCTTCCAGTATCAAGGGATTAAACTAAATATGGTAACAGCAGTAAAATAACATTCCTGTCGCAGTGGTAATCAACTGATTCTGCTGATTGAAGGTGTTCTGGTTTTGCAGTTTCAGCTCAGATCTGGTAGTTTCTCAGGAACACTGAATGCATGTTGGACAGATGATAAAATAATTTTCTCTTTGTGTACATCTTGGCTCTGAGTGGTTCTTTAAGCTTTTTTCCAGCTGTGAAAGCTATGCAGTAGTTATGTTGTACAGAAAAATAAAACATAACACAAGTTAATGTTGATAATAAATATTTCCTGTGGCTCTAAACACATATTATTTTGGGTTGGTCTTATTCCTTTAGCTAACGTAGGCTCTTGCCTTCCATTTGGATTCATGTTTTATTTTGTAAGCGTATCACATTAATGTTCCCAGCCTCATTGCTTCCAGCAGCATAAACAATAAACACTTAAAGCATCGAGTGCTTATTGGGCTCCATACAGTGGAAGGCTGCTGGTGGACCTATTTCCTGACTGCTTTGTACATTCACCCATGTAATGAAACCACTTCTGCTTGTATTCATAACCAGTTTTATCCTCAAAAATATCAACCTTTTCAGCTTTATGAGGTGCTAGTGTTTACTGTGTCATTTTAGAGTCACAAACTGAACTCGACCTTTCAAACCTTTGAATGGTATCTTTGAGGTTCTTTCATTTTTGCATCTCAAACAACGAGTGGCTGATAAGCCTGTTAACGACACAGGACTAATATCTTTTAAAATATTTCATGCCCTGTGAACCTTTCCTGAAAGGCTCACAACTTGTGCAGCAGCAGCAGGTTAAAAGCAGGGCAATTCACAGAATGTTTCTATGAGCTGTCCAAGAGGGATATCGATGCCTTTGTTCTAATGAGCTATTGGTTTACAAAATATAATGGAAATTAAATGAAATTACTGCTTCTTTTGCACACCTGGGAAAATAATTTGGTTAAGAGCAGAAATCAAAGATAAGAACCGGCAAGAATTTAAAATTCTTGTCTTTGTGTTCAAAATGATGTTCCCTGGTGGTTGAAAACAGTTATTTCATTCAGTAAATTTATGGATGATGAACAGCCTCTCACTATAAGGAAACCGGCAGTGAATAAAAAATCCATATAGAAATGGAAACGAGTATTTATTTCATTTTGGATGTTGGAGCAGGGCTGTGTATTTCATGGGTTTGCTCTGAAACTCCTTGTTGGACTCACTGCTACTTAAATCCAAACACACCAACCAAAGGTTTGTTCTCCACATTCGCCAGCACTGACAAATGGCAATGGGTGGTAGATTTTGCTGCAGCCTAGAGAAATCCTGTTTATTTCTGGAGAATTATGGAAGGAAAAATGTATAGGAAAATATTCACTTGTTTAAATGGCAGTTGTTGCCTACTTCATGATCTCCTTCATAATCATATTTGTTCTTCACACAATTATTGCCTGCAACGAATATTATTTTTGCCAGTAAAGCTTAAGAATCCAACCATTTGTAGTCTACTGGCTGGATAGGAGACTAATGGTTAGAGCTCTCATTAGGTACAGTGAGGTTGCAGAAATTAATTTGCTTTTTTTAGCAGTCTCTTGATCAAACTAATCTGATTATAAAAACAACTTTATCAATGCTGGACTGTCTAGACTCAGAAGAGAGCTTCCTAAATTAGCAACATAGCAGCAAATCTTTGTTCTTACTGCTTCCAAAACTTTGACATTAAAAAAGTAAAAATTTAGAGAGATGTTCCAGTTGCCTTTCATTGGATTCACTTTAACCTGCTTTAAGAAAAATAATAGTTCTTTCTCTTGATTTGGGGCAAGATGTAGCAGAAGGACAACCTGCACTGCTGCATCTGCTACAAGTACCTGCCTACATTTTTCTCCTAGTTCGTTTGGTTTTATTAATTGGATCAAATAGGATGATGTCACTAAAGAAATCCAAAGTTAGTGATCTGTCGAAGTCTTTGAAATATCTATCAATTATTTCTGAGGCTTTGCTGCCTCTTTGTGGTATTTCTTGTGTAAAAATGGAGTTCCGTATCAATCAAAGCTTTTCTTGTGATTTTGTTAAAGACTGCTAAACACAATCTCCTTAAGTTCTGCAGGGTCTGACTGGGACTCTGTCTTTCTCTCTCCTCCCCACATGACCTAGCATATAGTGCCAAAAAAATAGCCAAATATTTATTTTTTAATATCTGTTAATATACTTTGTTATTATGAGCTCCTACTGCTTTATCAATAAGCTTTGAATAATGCACTAAGCGGCAAAGCTACATTTTCATTATCTGAGCAATGACAGGAGCTCTCATCGTACCTTTCAGTAGAATCATTCTTACACTACATCTTTACCATGATTGATAAAATAGTAGTGAATCTGCGTTGTTTATACCACTCAGTATTTGCTAATGATCTGAATGTACAGAGAAGCAGACAGAATAGCTGTGGGTTTTTTTTCCCCGAATATAAAGATATTTCCACTAGAGGTAAAGATGCGCGACAGGCCAACCAACTTGATTCCTGCTAATTTGGGTTATTCTGTGAAAATCTCCCTCTCCCCCCACTTTGATATAGTTACTTCACAACTATAATCACAGAAATACAATCAGAATTGTTATTTTGGGAAGCTATAATCTGATAGGGCTTTAGTAATGTATTTACATTGGTAATTGATGGTGAGACTATAGAAGTTATGAACTACCTCGTAAATTCATGCCTGCCTACATTTGAATGGCCCATATTCACTAGCTGTTATTTATAATTTTGGGGGTATTGAGCTGCTGGAGATTACTCATGTTGAAAAGCTTCTGGAAGGCCTGAACTAGGAATTAAATTATCATAGTGGCTTCATTTTGTTAACAGTCTCATTGAAAATATCTTGCTTGCAGGACAATCAAACTCATCAGTGTTCTGCTCTTCCACATCAGTAGACAAAGTTTTAATCAGTGGCACTCTTGATCTTACAGAATTTAAGGAAAATAATTTCTTGCATTTTTGAGATGAGCAAAAATTCGTGTAATCTAGCTTTTAAACTCCTGGCAGTTTTTTTCCCTTTCTTTTTGAATAATCAGCTTTACTTCATTCAGTTGCCTATTTCATGTAACTTCAATTATCAAGATGACCCAGTGCTTAGATGGGATTAGCTCAAGAATGAAGAACAAGCAACTGAATCTGAACTTGAGCAAGGCAAATAGTAGACTGATGGTGATGCCAAAACGTTTTGGAAAAGGTATTATTTTCTCTGACATTGTATATTTGCAGTTGGTCTTTGCATTTAAATAGCTTTTAAACAAGCATTATTAATTTCTGATGGTCTCACATAGCAGCCTTTACAAAACCTACTGTCCTCTTATTCTTGGAGCTGCCATCCTATCCCAGAGATCAGTCATCTAGCTTCCATTATCTTTTTATCTTTTGGATGAAGCACAACAGTGCTGGATGGTGAAGACCGCATACAAACTTATAAAACTTAATTATATTCCAGGTCTTTTTTTTAACTTCAAGATTCTTGACAGCCTGAACTCGGTTCTGGGATGAAGACCCTTGAGTGCCAAAGCCAGTGCCAGTTATTTCTTTGGTGTAACTGAACTTTCTGAAACAATGTAAAACTAGTCTGTGCAGTAAGCACAGAGAAACCATAAGTACAATCTGGCATAACAAATTTCAATGGTAACTAATAATTGCCTAGGATCTCGCTACCTTCTGCTTTAGTTGCAAGGACCGTTTTGTCTGTTGCTGTACACAGCCAAGACTCCAACGCTGGACATCCACCTTTTTGATGAGGGTAATAACAAGCAGGTGTTAGTCCCCTAGCTTAGTATGCTCCTTGAAAATATTCAGTTTTTAACAGAACTTCAGAAAACCTAACTCTGATAAATTCCTATGCTGCCACCATTCAGTGGATGGAAAGTATCCATTTTCCGTATTCTAATCAATGACATTCAGTTTTCAAAATGGAATTTTCTTTCAGCAGTACCCTGTATTTTTTGAATGGTGACAATTGAATCTTGGGAGTGTTATTCTGGGATACTTTAGAAAAGCTGTATTTTGATTAATCTTGATCTGTTGTGCTAATACTGGAAAATCTGCACATGCAGCAATTATGATTGAAGCTGATGAATCCAAAGTGTGGAAGCTGTTCTAGGAACTCCAGGTCTCTCAAGTGGCTTGGAACTGGGCTGTCTGTGGAAAAAAAAGAAAGTGAAAAAAGCCCTCTGATTTTGGCTAGAGGGCAGAAAGAAGCTAGTGAAAAGCAGAGCACTGAAATTAATTTTTGCCGTGTTCTCATCCACTGGTGGTTTCGTTCTCAATTATGCTTAATCTTACTTTTTTGAATTATAGACACGAATTATCTTGAAAGTTAAATAGAAACATAAACACTCTGGAATCTCCACTTATTTCTGCTGTAAGTAGGTTTTTGCTCCTCTGGGGCTAATTGCTTTTACAAACGTTGTCTAACAATGTTGCTTGACTTTTCGAAGGGTCTGGTACTTAAGCTGTTGATCTCCTCAAATATGAGAAGGATGTGATACTTAGCTCCAGAGGTGTTCATAAAGCAAAATGAAATCATTTGATGGAAGGTGCTAAGGAAGCTTTAAAGTATTAGCCTAATAGAAAACCTATCAGTGGACTTTTAAAGCTTTTCCACTTCAGTTTTTATGGACTGTCTTAATTGACTTTAAAAGGCTTTTATGCACTTATGAGTAGACTAAGTAGAAACAGAGGTTGTGGGTTTTTTCACCTGCAAATAAGATACAGGGACAGCTTTTGACTTTATTTCAGAATATGTGGTATTTAGGCTTTTGCCCTGTGAGAAGGGATTTCCAACTAATGAAGTCCAGTAAAGTCACGAATAAATGAAGTTGCATGTATCTGCTAATGCTGAAACCCCGGAGAAGAAAAGTTACAATAGTGGATAAGAAATAGTACCCATAAAACATTGTGAGGTGTTTATGATTGTAAGTTTTAAAACTGGTGTGTACAACAGCACTCAGTTTAAACACTGCACCAATTATTGAAGGGACACTAAACTGCCTAAACAAAATGTACAGCCATGGAGCATCACTTTGTGTTGCAGAACCTTAATTTAGAAACTACAGCTGAGTTGAATTTTGATCTCCTTTGGACTGTTCTGATTACCCATCTGTCTGCTTACATGGAAAACCTAAGTTGAAGATGAATGTTATCTTCTATCTCAAATTTTCTGTGTGCTTCTCACAAAACACAGAAAACTCTGGAAGCCTTTATTTCCAGGGAATTTCTCAAGAGATCACTCTGCATAAAGAAAAGAAAGGTTTATTCATGATGTTCTTGCTTTTGCCTATGGCAACGAGGGACGTTTACTTTTTGAGTTGCCTCTACCAAAACTTGGCATTTTGTGATACCAGATGTATTCTTGGCTCAAAGAGCAGTCCCTGCCCTTGTCCCTGTGCACCAGCCTCAGGAGAATGAGAATGTGCTGTCTGTGAGAAGACAGGACGAGCCTCAGTTTGAAAGCTTCACCCTGATTTGCATTATTCTCATGCCAGACAGGCTTTATGGATAAAAAACCCTCAACCCCACTGCCCAAAAGAAAACAATTTCTGATTTATTTAATAGACTTTGAGTAATCTTTAATCTGAAAATATGAAAGCAAAGAGCAAAACAAAATAAATTCTTGACGGTGTTTAACAAGATCCTTTCCAGCTGCTTCGCTCTCCTTTACTTATTACTCTGGCACATCCTAACAGCAAGTTTCACAGTGCTAAGCAGCATGTATCTCTGAAGAGACTGAGTAATTGTCTTTCACCTGCACCATGCCTCTTTCAGCACAGGTGAAGTATTAATGGTTATCTGAGGTTACTTTTGTTATTCAAGCATTTCCTGGATTTTGCTGTTTCCTCTACCCCTCATCAATCCACTTGTTCCAAGTCAATCCATTTGTTCCAAGTTCCTTACAAGAATTTTATTCCATTTTCACTTTACTCCTTCCAGCCCACAGGACTGAATACACTTCATCTTCTCTATGGAGCTATTGGAACACTGGGTGGGATATTAGACAATGGTTATTTGAGGCTTTTATTATGTTTGGTTACACAAAGTAATAGAATGTTGCTCTCTACAACTACTTGAAAGGAAGTTGTGGAGAGGAGGGTGCTGGCCTTTTCTCCCAAGTGACAGGGGACAGGACAAGAGGGAATGGCCTCAAGCTCTGCCAGGGGAGGTTTAGGCTGAACATTAGGAAAAAAAATTTCACGGAAAGGGTCATTGGGCACTGAAACAGGCTTCCCAGGGAGGTGTTTAAGGCACGGGTGGATGAGGCGCTGAGGGGCATGGATTAGTGACTGATAGGAATGGTTGGACTTGATGATCCAGTAGGTCTTTTCCAACCTGGTGATTCTATAAGTAACACAAAGTTTTTTGCTTTGTCACCAGCATCACAGTAACAATGACGCTAGCATGCTAAATCATGCAATAGACAAATAGATTATTAGCCATTTCAGTAATAGCTGGTTGACTAAAAACATTTACAAATGGTCTAGAGGAGCAATACATAATGCTTGTTTTGCTGCCAGCAGAGTGTGCTCTGCAGAGGTCCTGAATAGGTTCTAAGTAGTTCACGGCTATAATAAAAGGCTACAGCTGGATCTCGATTAGTAGCTGATCACTGCACAATTAAGCCCAACCTCCTGCCAGTGATGCTCCCCCAGGGGCAGCTCTCTGAACTTCAGATGAAGAGATTTTGAGCTAAAGCAAATGGTTAACAGCAGGACAAGGAATAATGTTTGAAGGAAAAAGATAAGAAACCCCCCAAACATTTAAGATCCTATAATCTGCTTGGAGAATTTTAAGGAACGTTGCATTGGAGGAGCAGGTAGTGTGTCCATTGCTAGGGGAAATACCATCTACTGTAGTATATAAATACATAAGGTAGTGGGGATGAGGAAAAGAAAAGACAAG
>WAAB01004733.1:142403-177762 GCA_013389865.1 Piaya cayana | reverse complement strand
ATTGTGTAAGAGAATCTGGGAGGCTGAGGTTGGCACCTGCCACCTGGACAGGAACCTACTGCCATTCTCCTCCATCTCCTAAATTTCTCTTCTCAGTTGACTGGAGAGTATCCTCTGTCATTCAAGGCGTGCCTGCCTGTTGGATCTGAGACAGGATGCGTGGGGTGTTATTCCAGTTGTCAATCTCCCTTTCACACTCCCTGATGGTCCTCAGCCTGCTCACCTCATCCCTGAGTTCTGCCACCAAGTGGAGGAGTTCTTCTACCCAAGCACAACTCCCACAAGATGAGTCCCACAGCCCAGCATCTGGGTGGTAGCGTGCACCCACTGGGAGTCTGTCTCGGGGGCTGCATCATTCACAGCTGGTAGAGAAATATGGGCAGCCTTAATTTTCTGCCAAGCGGCCATCATGATTACCTGGTCCTTGCAGAAGGCAATTACTCACACTGTAATTTAGGAAAGACACTACCTTCTACTCTGACTAAATAGACCTTCCTTCAGATATTTGAGCTCCAATGCATGAGTATAATGTGACAGTTTAACAAAACAGAAAACTCTCCAACAGTACAATGCTCTTGAAGTCATGTGGGAAATGTGACAGAGGGATTCTGCTGCCAGTTAAATCATTGATACTACTTTTTATACTACAAATTTGTTCACTAAAACCTCATCATCTAATTTTACACAGCCCTTATGCCATTTGTCTTGCCAAAATGCTCCAGGGAAAAGTCCTGGGCAGCAGAAGGGAAAATACATCTGAACAATGATCTCAAGTTTGGTTCGTTACCTGGAGCAGGTGTGAAGTCTTCAAAGACATGATCCTAGCTATGATAAAGATTGTTCACTCTGACTTGTGGCTGGGAAGCAAAACCCTGAAGAAAGAGCCAAGCTCTTTCAATTACATGAAAGTCAAAAGACCAAGAAACCTGTTCAGCCTCTAACTGGTGTATCACTGTTAAAGTCTGGAGTGAAATGGCATGCAAACTTCCATTTACAGGTGATGAAATACTCTTCAAGAATCTTTAGGAACTGTGGTATCTAAATCTTCTCGCTTCATATAAATATAGAGGTGAGATATCTAGCTGTTATGATTGAAGTGTTGCCTTCTAGCCAGCAGGTGCATGCTCAGCAGCTGAGCTTTTAAGGAACAAAATATTTTTCAAAATTTGCGGTGATAAGGGGTTAAGCCCTTGCAGTATGAGTCTAAACCCGTGTTGTCTGCAGCAGACAATGTCCGTTAAGTCAGTTTAGGCTCTAGAAGTAGATAGTGTCCTACCTCAACTCTACTGACCATACTTCATAGCAAAGTAGTTCTAGCTGAGGTCTTTTTTAAAAAAGGTGGTAACTTAAGCTCTGGAGGTAGGATGGGTAGATAAGGATGGACATTAGTATATTGATTGTGATAGTGCTTTTTTGTGAGATACACACCCTGACAGAGGTGTTCCTAAGCATGGGTCAAAGCAAGTCTTTAAACACCTGAGGAGTTGAGAGCCAAAAGATTTTAGGAGTAGGTATTAGCATAGAGAAGAATTCCAGAACTAAAACTTGACAGAGGAACGGGTTCATCACTTCGCGAATCAATGTGATTCCAGTGAGCCAGTTTATTGAAGTTCACAACAGATTCTTATACCTTACGTGATTAATACAGTCTATTGTTTAGCAAGCAGATTCAACAATCTTCCTTTAGCAACAAGCAATCAGTTAGTCACATGAATCTTACACTTTCCCATGAGAAACAGCTATGTGAGCATTCTAGCTCGATAGATTACCAAGTTACAACTCAAAGTCTACCAAAGAAAAGTTACCAGTGAGAAACAAGAGAAGCATTACAGCAGAACAATCCCTTAATGTTGTAAAAGAAACTTTGAGCCTGTGTAAGCCCTTGTATTTGTGGTGTATATGTGCGAAACTATGCACACACAGCTGCAAAGCCTTATGTCTTTATTTCATTTAGCATAAGTTGTTCAGTGCTTGGAGATGCTCACAAAATGACTATATTGACTTATAGTCAAAATGCCAGTATATAAGCCTCTTTTAGGGCAGAGCATTTGGACCATTTACTAAAGAATCTCTGGTCATTCTAATCTCACACTTGTTTCTATTGAACTCAACACATTCATGGCTGGAATGGACAAAGGGTGACACTTAGGTGACACAAGCTATGTCAGGTGAGATGACATGAAAAAATGGTCCATCATTTCACATACATTGATGAAGAATTTTTTTCTATCTGCAGAGAAATTATATAGTATGCTGCTTGCTGATTTTGATTTTACAGCATTGCTATCAAATTGTCAAGTCTTGAGGGAAAAAAAAAAGAAAAGGAACAAGGAAATCAGTAATCTGTTTCTCTGGAAACAATGTCAAGAGTTTATTATCCTGATTAGCCTGAAAGCTGAAAACAGATACTCCAATGTTTACAAACGAAGTGTGTTTACATTGTAGGTTAGGAAACAACCAAATTTCACTTTGCTGATCCTCTGTTTAGAAACATTTCATTTTTAGTCCACAAAGAAATTCCCTGAGTTTCAGAAAGTGTCAAATATTCAGAAAGTTATTCTATTTTTTTTTCCTAGAAGACTTTTATTCTGCATTTATAGCAAGAAGAAACAGAGGAGTTAAACAGAAATGACTGGAAAACACACTGAGTGAGATTTAATCTTACGGGAATTTAGGTGCTTAATTCCCATAAATTTCTTCAAAAAGTATTTATTTAATAAATGCATTCAGTAAGTTAAGACCTATGCATTAATATATTTTAAGACTACAGACCATCAGATCATCCAGTTGGTCCACTTGTATTATACCAGCTGCAAAACTTAATCTACTTACTCCCAAAGAAAGTTTATGCTTTGCAAATAAATGCCTTTGGGGAAAAGAAAACCCTTTCTGGACCTGAAGACATCCATATGCAAAAGGCCTACAACTTAATTTGATACATATTCCACTTATTATTCATTCCCATGGCTAAATTATGCCCTTGATTTCCAAGCTGAATTTATGCAGCTTCAACAATCAGTCTTCACCTCTTTTTAGGACTTTTTCTACAAATGCTTCAACAACTTTTAGACATTAAGCTCTATCTTGGAGGTATTACAAGCTACTTTATTTTTAAGTTATCTATTGTCAAGTCATTTCCTCGATGAAACCACTGATGTGTTTTAGAAAAAAACATTAATGCAAGGAATATTTCACACTAACCTGCTTATTCTCATGGAATTCCCTTCTAAACATGCAAGAGGCACTGCAGGTAACTGTGCAAACATTTTTTTAATGACTCTTCACACTATTCTTCTTCACTATTCACAGATGTAGTCAAAACTCTTTATCTCTATGAACATTCCTGCAAATAAAATGGTCTTGACTGAGTTAAAAAAAAAAAAAGCATAGAGAAGCACTATGGACACTCTCAAAGCAATATCTGATAATTGTGTCAATATATTTCACAGCGTATTCAAACAGTCTACTATTTCCTTAATTTGTCCTCACATTGGCACAGTTGTAGATTTGTTATGACCAAGACAACATGTGTAGATGCTGTTCAAAGAGTTAACTTGGACTTGAGATGCTACTAACATCACCATGCTCTGAAACGAGATATTGTGGGATAGTCCTTTCACCTGCCACCAGAACCATCCCTCACTTAATTAACAAAAAGTTATGCCATAAAGAGGAGAGGGCAGGGTATTCACCATATCTGGCTAGTCAGGTTGAATGTGTCTACTGGTTTTGTTAACATTTTCCCCTTTGTAGCAGTATCTTGACACTTTTTTTTGTTCTTGTCTTGTACTGGACATTATACTAGAGTTGCCAAACCAAAATCCAATAAGTAGACTAAAGAAACTGCAAAAACAATGTGTAAGTATCTCATAACTTCAAACCAGCATGATTCACAGTTAAAAAAGCACCTAAACCATGTGTAATAACATTTTTAGAAACCAAATTTAAACATTTTATAATGAAGTATACATTTATGCAGAAATTCCATGCCAAGCTGCAAATAAGTGCAAATCAGAGGATGTGATGCACATGTGTTTTCCTCTATCAAGTTACATTTTTTTAGAAAGATCTTTCCTTCCATCCCCTAAGAACTAGCAGTGTTTTAGTGTTATGGAAAATAATGTGCACAATGGAAGAATTTCAGCCACAGGCTTCTCTAGTTACCTTCTCTTTCCCATCCTTGGCTACCACCTGACACACTTCTGTTAGCACTGGAAAAGCTGGCCAAGCTTGCCAATAGCATCATTTGAGTGACAGGCTGTGAAAATATAAACACACCACAAAAACATCCTTTTCCTCTGGAGAAATGGAATTTGACATCTTTATATTCCTTGGGGTTCTGAAGTAAACTCTGATCCATGGAGCATAAGGCCATGGGTGATGATTTAGTCCAACAGATCTAAAAGGGTTTTATTCATACTTTCAGAAAAAAAAATGTTTTCTTTCTTTTTTTTCCCAAATACTGCTCTGCTACTTTCCCAAGGCAATTTTAGATTTCCAGCATTCATACATTGATGAAGTAGTCGTGTTTATGACTTTCTACTCACATATTATTTATACAGATAACTCCTGGCAATATAAAAATATTCACAATTCTTTAAACTAAAGACTTGCCTTCAACTTCTAGATACCTGCATTTGTCAATTCTAGCTTGTTAACTCAGGTAAGAATTTCCTTGAGATATTCTGAATACAATTCTGCATTTGAAGATGTTGTTTCTTTAACTTTTTCCCCTCGGTTAAAATATAACAAGTAGAAGAAAATATTTGTAAAAGTGATATTGGTAAGATCCAAAATGAAATTTCTTATCAAAAATCAGGAAGTCTGTTGCCACATTTTTGCATCACATGGAAGTAGGCAGAAAACTGCACCTAAAAGCCCTGCTTTTTTCATTCAGAACAAGATTTTTAGTCTAATTTTCCCACCTCAATAACTTTAAATTAAGAAGTAACTTCTGACATTTCTCACAAAAAAAAATCCCCAAATGATTTTAACATAATTTTTATGCAAAATGAAAGCATGTTTTAAAAATCTTCGCATTTTTTTGTTAAACAAATAACCATTCTCTGGACAATTACAGTTTTTTAAAAAAACCACCACATCTCATTGTAGTAGCCAAATAAGATGCATTCGCAAAGCTTAGTTCTGTACTCAGCCAAGAATTGGCTGCACAAATAAAAAACCCTTGCTTTTCTTATCTTTTGCAGTGGAATTACTCTTTCACCTTACTTACTAAATGCAGGAGAGTATATTGTGTTTTATACAATATCTGCCCCTTAAAAGTCATTTATACCATGAAAAATTACATTGGAATTCACTGTACAGTCTTACATGAAAAAAAAGAAAAAAAAAATCCAAAACTATTTTCAAATCTCAGCATCTCCTCAGTATCTTTGGTTCTTTTAAACCCAAAGAGTCCTGAAATCCTATGGCACAGGCTTCTCTCAGTATCTCCATCATAAACTCACAGCACCACCGAATTCAAGGATTCAATGTGATCTGCCTGGATTCAACAAAAACAGTCCAGACCAATCTTTTTTTTTTTTTCAATAGCTGTGATTAAAGGCAACAGTGACATTGAGCAGATCGCTTCTCCTCTTTCTATTGACCTTCATCCCTTTGACAGTTGTGTTCCTATGCCAGTATTTTTAATAGAACTAGACTGAGCAAACTGTTCAGCTTAATGGGAGGTGGGGAAAAAAAAGGTGTTTTTTTAAAAAAATATAGAGCCGCTGAGCTGAGGAACACCAATATAAATTAGCCCAGAATAACTTAAAGCAAAGACCAACCTTCTGTATTCCCAAGGTGCTAAGTACCCAATTCAATGAGACACTTAACTTCCAAACTGCTCAGGATTAGGTGCTATTTTAGAGACTTTCTCCAAAGTAATGCCAGTGTTGTGGCAGTCAATATTTTCTTTACAGTAAAGAATCCGTAAGTGGATAGGAGAGTCACTCCAAAACCACTGAATCCCAGGGTAGACTTTCAAGAGTACTGGGCACAACCCATCTCCCTACAGGTATGCACACCTTGAAAAGAAAGTGCAGTACTACCCCCTTTTGCATGAAGTGTAACTATTTTTCCTTCTTGGCAATTACTGCAATGCTTAGGGCAGCTGCCCTGGAACTGGCTTGACTCATTTAATAAGAGCCTTCAGTGTTTATTAGCTGAGAGAAACAGTTATGTCTCCAACATTCCCGGGGAGGGGTGGGTGTTTTGCCAGGAATTCCTGCTCACACAACAGATTTCAACATTCCCCTTTTAAGACAGGAACAAACAACTGAACCTACTGAGAGTACCCTTTGTCAGAGGTTGGTAGTGCTTTTCTAATAAAACACAGATGATTTATAATATGTTCACATGGGAGATGTATCTGGCACATAAAGCAACTGCAGCACAAAATTCTTGGGTGCCAGAAAGAGGTTTCTTGTGATTTTACAACAAAGATCTTCTGTTACTGCTCAGAACAGTCAAGGAAGCTTTCTGTGCAGCACTAAAACAGTAAGACATTCTCACTGGTTAATAACCACAACCTATTTCTCAGGATGTGCAGCAAACCCACAATGACTTCTGTTGTTCTACCGCAAGACAAATCCCTCAAGAATGGCTGCTCAAAGAAAGAGCATCAGGGTAACAATAGTTACATCCATGTCATGGCTAGAATAATTCATCTGTATATCACTGGTGCTATAAGCAAGTCTTGGTAGCAGATAAAGGGAGCCAAAAAGTCTTACCTATACAGGTCTAAAGGCAGTGCCAGGACAGGGGTGGCTGCCATAGCGCTGCCATTGTCCCAGGAGGGCACAGCTTCCAGCACCACTGGATTTTCACGAGCAAAGATTGCCCGAACAAGGCATTAGGCTCTCTTTTTCTCTCTGTTGGTTGACTCATTAGTTACAGGTAATTTTTAGTCTCTCTACCCTCACTCCATGCAGACTGACTACAGAGACAACAAGCTATGTGCAACCAGATGCATTCAGTGAATCAGGTTATGTGGAGGAGTAATCATCACAAAAAGTGAGTAAGAGGAAGGGTACCTCAAAAAAGTAAAAAAGTAAAAAGTAAAAAGGGAACTAGAAGAAGCCTTACTTCTAGATTAGATTCCTTTTTTTTTTTTTTTGCTAGACTTACAACTTTATAAGAGTAGTTCTCATTCTGGTTTTGTGTGTACTTAACTCTTTAAATGTCCTGATAGAGCTGCATTGGGAAAGCAAATTGCTGAGACCCAGCAGTCAAGTTGAGCATTCAGGTGAATTGTTAATTCTACAGGTTATTTATGCAATTGACCTTACTGAGGTTTTGGTACTTTTTGCTTCATAGCTTATCTTTTCTCTACTCACTAGAGCCTTGTAACTACACGCAATGTCACCAGTAAGAGCAGACCTAAGAAGACCTGTAAAAACTTGAATAACCATGCATCAGTTATCCCTAGTTCAAAAACTTGTTTGAAATGAGCTTGAGGGAAAACACTTGTAATGCAGGCTGCAGTCACATTTCTTAAGTAAAACAGACTAATAGAACAAGTGACTTTCTGACAGATAAGAATTCATGCTAACAAAATTTGCAATGTTCACCTAACAGAACAGGGGAAAAAACTGTCCTTTGGGTTAAAAAACATTCATCATTTTAGCAAGTTTCATAAACTATGTTTCATATGCTCTTTGTGTTACTCCTTCCTCTTTATTTATATACAAAACATACACAGAAAAAACTAATGCTTTTCCAGCTTTCTAAGGAATACTACATTTTAAATATGATGTATAATTTTTAATTATATACCTTCCATTAACTACAGGTCTGAACATAGTATTTTAAGGCATGGTCAGAAACAATTAGAAGTAAGAGTTACAAAAAAATGTAATATAGCTTAAATCAGACCAACAAGTAAATAATTTTTACAAGCCATTCAAACTCTAATTACATCAAAACTTTATCCTTTGTTACTTATCAATATTCAGATGAGAAGTAGCTAGTTTTGCTGCACAAAACATAGCTGCAGTGAAAGAAAACATCAATCCATGTGATAGCTGTTACTACTTCCTCTTTCACTTATGAAAGGAGCATTTGAACACAGCAGAATGAAAGCTCGGTCTTGAATGAGCCCATATCATTCAATTATTGCCCTGAGATAAACCACATATATTTAAGCTTCTCAGGTTTAAGTAAGAGTCCCACATTCATCAAATTACAGGTATGAAGCATGCAGAATACATGTCCTTCTACTTATAATACACACAAAAGGTAAAAATGGTTCCATGCTAGCAATTAAACTATGCTCTACCACTTTGCCCTGGGCATCGCCTTCTTATCAACTGTCATAAACACTCATGATATCTTAGCCAAATGACAACTAAAAATAAAAATTAGGATTGACACCCAAATATTTCAGCTAAGGTCTTCATTGAAGCATTTCTCATTGAAAAATAAGAGAAGCCAAGGACAGCACAGAAAAAGAGTCTTTACACAACAGGACTTCAGAATAAGCACTTTACACGAATTAATTCCCTCTGAGATTTCATATCAAATGTACAGCATCTTTCAGGGGTTAAAAAAAGCAGAGAAAAAGCTACATATTGTGTTCAGACTAGAACATGGCTCTAAGCTGTTGAGTCTATTGCCAAATGCCTTCCAATCTGAGCTTTTCAAATCAGAAAAACAGAGAAACTATTTCATGAGAAATGTAGAAGCTGCTAATTCAAAGACCAGTTTATTGCTTTGCTATTCACTTTAAACAGATTTTTTTCCATATTCCTTTTATAAACTTAAGGAACATTCTTAGGCAGGTCTGTCATTTTATTTATTTGAAAAACAGTGTTTTAAGAGAATAATGTGAATGCAGCTAGGATAATAAAATTTTAATATAACTGTAATGGTAAGTTTTGGGGTAAGAATTGTTTATCTAAAAAATACACAGTCCTGTTGATGACTTCTTTTGCAAGACTGTGTGCTGAATTCCATTGTTATTTATAATGAACACTGAAATTAAAGTAGTTTTCTACCTCAACATTTCAGCACTGAGTACTGATAGCTGACGTAAGTGCTTCTGAAAGTCTCTTGGATGTAACAATTATCTGAGATGTTAGTCATGTTTGAATCTAAATGCGGGGTTTTGCATAGTAGTAATAGGAAATGCTCTTTGCTAAGTTATTTCAAACACAAACTAGACAATGGAAAGTTTAACACCTCCATCATGCTAGCAAAATTATGGGACACTTCTGTGTCATGCTGCAACTTGCTGAATTTCTTCTCAATTTACTGTGGAACTTCTCCAGCTTTGACTGAAAGTTATTCTGAAGAACACTCATTTGGCTTAAAAAATTTATTCAGTGGCAATTAAATGTGCATCTGTTAACATTCTCAGTATGCTGAGTGCCATTCCTAAAATAGCCTTAAAGAACAAGCCTGTAGGACAAACTTGAGGATTTCAGAGACATATACTTTAAATGATCTTCTACACTCTGAAATGCAGACCATTAGAATTAGCCATCTCAGCAGGAGGACAATTAAGTGCTGAAGAACTAAAGGCTCAAATGTCCTTGAACAGGGATTTAGATCATCAGTGTGGCAGATATTGCTGAAAGAGCTGAAATTGCATTTGTATCCTAAAGTTCTCAGAGATTCAAAACACTAAGTTTTTCTTTCAAATGCCAGGAACCTATCAAGTTGTTTCAAACAAAAGAGGAGCTAATAAATCAAAGTTCAGCAGTGGAACTATTCATTAGGAGTGTAGGAGCCAAATGCTGCAAACTCAGCCAAGCATCATCCCAGCATGGGGAATTTCTCTTTTATGCTTTTTTATCTCACTTCACCCTGAACAAAGGCTAAGAACTCACTGAGAGGCAGAGATGCAATGATGACTTTTGTAGAGTACTGGCCTTCTTTAAAATGCTGACCTCTTGCAGGTGAACCCTACACCCTCTACAACACCCTCTACGCTTGCCCACTGCAAGCCAACTAGACCTCCTCCACCATCACAAATGCATATTTTCCTCATTTGTGCTTTTCCTCTTCTTGTCTTTACCCTCCAGATATTCCATACCAGTTTGGAAAATACTAATTTAGTGATTAGTACATTAACTGGCACAGAGGCGGGAAGCCAGCTCTCACACCCCCTAAGTGATAATCTTGAACAGAAAGCACTGGACTCGTGCATTTTCGTTTTCTTTTTCTAGGCCAATTCATGGTTAATTATTTCATGCCTGAGCACATCTGTTGGCTTGAGTCTTCCAGGTAGAGTTGGTGAATATTTTGCAAACCTTGGCAGGGCTTAGGCCTCAGTCATCTGCCAAGTATCTCAATGCTATGAAGATTTCGGTGGTAATAAGAATACACCAACAGTTTTCCCAGAGGAAAGCTGATGCAGAGAAAGTTTTAGGCACCTGCAGGGTTAGGCAGGAATTTTGTTCATGACAGTGTGTGTCTACAAAATTAACTAAGTTGCCCTGCCAACCTGGCTCCCAGCATCGCAATCACACTAAGACAAATGAGACAATAGGACACCACTATTGCAAATTGTGCAAATGAAAGGTTCAGCTTCATTTAAACATTCAAACAGATATGAGGAGTGTTATTTTTCTACTTCTTCCCTGAAGATCCACATGATCACGTTCTTCATCTGCATAATTTGCCTACATCTCCCCAGTGACTGACTCAAGAGGTGTCCGTACCGGACACATACTTCTCTGAGTGGGGCTGTGCTATTTGACAGTGATTGAGATGTCTGGAATAAGAAAAAGTCTCTGTCAGTAACACAATACTCTTGACATGTTCCATCTTCACAGCTTTTCCCCCTGAAGTCTCACAGTGAATGATACAATTAAAATTTTGGAAATGCAGGGGTGGTGATTGAGTGCTCAGCTTCTCATTTTTCCTGGCAGCCTCTCAACTCCTTTGTCCAATTATGGCAGGTACCGAATGAATTGCAAGTGAAATAAATTTTCCCCAGAGAACCTTCATTTTATCAATACTTACTTCAGGTTCTTAGAATACATTAGCAGCATTATGTCTTTCACAGACCTTATTTCAGCTTATTATTTTCTTCTGAAAAAAGAAAACTATCTAATTACACCCAAAGAAAGACAAAAGAAATTGGCCTTGAGTACAGAGTTCCTGTGTCTTGAAAACAGTAATTCAGCAAAATCAACTGAATTATCTTTATGACTGTGGGGAAAAAAAGCTGAATGCAGGAATAAAAGCTAAGTATGGGAATGGGGCTGAATATGGGGAGGAATGGGACTCTGTGTTTCCCCTCTCCCACAGTCTTCCTTACCCCCCAACCCCTTGCCATGTGTTAAGTACAAGGTCTTCAGCAGAAAGGAATGCATCAGGGCATCTGAAGTGGGGAATGAGGTGCCTGAGAACAGACACAGCCAACTCTTGCCACTGGCAAGGACAAGAGCCTTATTATTTTGTAAGAAGATGTATTGTGGTTGCTGTGCTCATCATTCTAATATCATTATAATACTAAAGCATACCCCCACAACTAAGGCTACCTGCCTCCTGCCCACCTCTGAGGCAAACCACTCCTATGGCCACACATACCAGGCTTGCGCAGCTAAGTTTTGACATGCAAAGCAACAATTCTTTCTCCAACAATCAGCAATTAATATAGTGACCACATTCACTCAAACTTAGACATCCCTAGGTATAAACTTACTATAAGTAATGTAAACAAAGGAAAAGTTTTGGTGGTCAGGCAGGCACAAAGAAAAGAAAAATGTCGCCATAGCTCTAGGGATCAGCCCTAGGCTTCATGGGGGTAAGCGTGACAGAGAAGGGGAGGATGTGATTGAACCTCAAATCTCTTGGGATTAGCCAGGAGGCTGGATCCCATTTAGATTCCTTCCCTCTCCCCCCCCCCTGCCCCCCCCACTTCGGATTCCACTGGGGTAAGCTGTTGGTATCATTCATGTTAAATATACATATTAACATCAAGCTAATTAACACCAAGTTAATTATTAGTATCTCTCTGTGTACATTAACCCTATCTACATGTTATCTTTACTTACATCTGATTGTTATTGCTACGCATCGTTACTCTTTGCTTGCTTGTCACATTTGGGTGCTGGGTCATCAATAGGGTTGTTCAATTTTTTTTGCAAACAGAACCTTCTTTGCAGCTATTAACAGAACTTATTAAGTCATGAGCTGTTTTTCTTAAAATAACTTGTTCGTACAAGTCTCTGCAGTAACTGTCTAGAGGAATTTAAAGGGAAGTCTCTAATGGAACGTAACAAGCTGCGTGACTATTAACTGCTCTTGCAAAATTGCTATGTTACTTATTGTATATGTAGCAAGCTAGATAATATTATATTATTAATTATCTTTGTATCATTGCTACCTTAATTATTTGGACGGGCTGGGAATTTTTGCTCTTGTGACACTGTCAGATAGGAAGATTTTGGTTAGCAGGCTGGGTGATGCTTATGTATCTTTTTCACTCTTGCAGTACTGTTTCACGTAGGTTAAACAGATTGATAAACTCTCCTTTTGAGGTCTGTCATATATATTTTCCAATTTACCTGCTAATGAGGTTAATCATGTCTCTCTCACCACATGACAACTACTGCAAAAGTTTTGGATATTTACTTTAAACTTTTAATAAATACTTCTATGTTATGACTCACACTCAGTGCTATTGCTCATTGTTTTGAAAACTGTTTAAGTAGACATTTATGAGCACATGCAGGCACAGGAGGAACTAGCATTGAAACCTCAATGTAAGTTCTGTTGAAAAGCATTTGAAGTGAATTAGACTTAGATTTCAAAGTAGCAGTAGGACAACCTTATTGTTCTTTACTACTATATAAAAGGAATTTGTAGTGAGGTAGGTGGTAGTCTCTTCAACCAAGTAATACATAGGATGAGACAAAATGGCCTCAAGTTGCACCAGGAGAGGTTTAGATTGGATATTAGGAAAGATTTCTTTACTGAAATAGTGATGAAGCATTGGAGCAGGGTGTTCAAGGAAATGGTGGAGTTGCCATCACTGGGGGTGTTCAAAAAATGTGAAGGTGACATGGTTTAGTAGGCACGTTGGTATTGTGTTGATGATTGGACTTGAGAATCTTTGAGTTCTTTTCCAATCTTAACAAATTTATGATTATAGTTGCATACAGAGTGATGATTCTTTTCTGAATCAATTCTCCTGCTTTTTACCCTAAACATGTTATCAAGGACAGTTTTATAATTTCTGGTATGCCATGCTAAGGAAATGAAGTTAGATTGTTAACTAATGCAGTTAGTAAACAATTAGATAGTGACTAATGATTGTTAATTAGATAGTAACTAATGATAGTTACTCCATCATTCAGAATTCTCTAGCGGTCACTCCCAGTATTTGTTCCAGTTGAGTGCATGTATCAATATGGAAAGAAGAGTATACAATATTATTGGACATCACCTCCAAGGCCTGATATACTGAATGTAAAACATATTTTACCTGGTGTTTTGTAGCATCAAATCTCTTTCTTTGTCCATAGAACAAGAAATTACCTCCATCCATTTAGCAATGACTACAGTGAGGTTTTTCTCTGTCTTACATCACTCAGGAGCCCCCAGTTTATATCACAATCTGCTCTCCAAATAATTCCTCTTACAATGCTGGTCTTCATTTCTCCAGTCTTTACCATCATCAGTGTTCTAGTCTTATTTGTAACTTAGATGCATCCCAAACATCAACAACTCCTTGTACCAATTTCACTTTTGAACATATTGAATAAGTTCAAAAATGAACTTCAAGGAACTCCTTAAGCCTAATGGTTCTTCATTGTCACATTCATTATTCTTCTGGATTGTCAGCTAATCTGGGTCTCCGTGATGCCCTTAATCATTTGTTTCTTGTTATTGTATGAAGCTCAGGCTTAGGTTCACATCAGCATTTCTGTAAAGTAGAAAATATTATTTACCAAAGATATTCATCAGCTTGACCTGGAAAATCCATAATGAATTTTGCCTCTATTTATTAATTTATATCCATATCCTTAAAGATTCTCTCATTTAAATTTAGCCTTCATTTACTAAGTTTAGACTAATGGGACTGTAGTGCCTTCATGGCTTCCTTGCCTTGCTTTTAACACAAATGCTCTATTTGTTATACTTCTGTCATGTGGTACCAATTTAAATAAATTACTAGAGTTATTTAAAATCCTTGCAGGCTGACTTGTGGTTTCACGTGCTAATTTTTTTCAGCCTCCTAGCATGGAGATATCTGCTCACCACTTCCCGGTTTAAGTGCCTTGAGTTCTGCACCTTAGTTCCATCTCAAAGTTTTTATTTGTATCCCTGTTTCCACTCACCATTCTGCCTTTGCACTGTTTCTATCATCATCTTCAATTTGCAACAGAATTTCTCCACTGCTGGGAACTGCTTTAAGTTAGTTTCAGTTTTGACTTCTTCATGGTTGAGTTGCCCCACTTCTTGTCTTGTTCTATTTTTACCTTGGTGGATAGAGGATCTTTTGATATTCACGTTCATTTCCTGGAAAAGTCTAAATAAACTTTTGTTTGGTTTATTTTTTTTTCCTTCTTGTAACAGTTCTTGAGGTAGCCCAGTACTTCCTGATCCCAAAGCCTTTCTTTTCTAATCAGTTCAATTCCCCTTTGTTCTCTGGTACACTTTCATTTGTTAAAGAAAATGCTCATTTGTTAAATGAGCATTATGTTAATGCTTAGCATTTATTAATTTTTCTTAGTTTTTCTGCTGGAATATTAAAGCAAATGACATTATTGATGTTTGTGACCTGAAAATTAAACATTAAATAATGTAACACAGTATTGAAAGCATGTTAAAAATTCTTATGCAGTTAGGAAGAAAATAGGCTTTGAATGAAATTCTATGACAGTGTGTTTCCTTAAATCATAGTTGAAGGCAAAAGAGATAGACACGATCTCCACATTTTGCGTATAAATATGAATTTATAGTGTGCCCAGGTGGCCAAGAGGGCCAATGGCATCCTGGCTTGTATCAGAAACGGTGTGACCAGCAGGTCCAGGGAGGTTATTCTCCCTCTGTACTCGGCACTGGTGAGACCGCTCCTTGAATACTGTGTGCAGTTCTGGGCCCCTCAGCACAAGAAGGATGTTGACGCTCTGGAGAGTGTCCAGAGAAGAGCAACGAAACTGGTGAAGGGGCTGGAGAACAGGCCTTATGAGGAGCGGCTGAGAGAGCTGGGGCTGTTTAGCCTGGAGAAGAGGAGGCTGAGGGGAGACCTCATTGCTCTCTACAAATACCTGAAGGGAGGTTGTAGAGAGGAGGGAGCTGGCCTCTTCTCCCAGGTGTCAGGGGACAGGACAAGGGGGAATGGCCTCAAGCTCCGCCAGGGGAGGTTTAGGTTAGAGATTAGGAGGAAGTTTTTTACGGAAAGGGTCATTAGGCACTGGAATATACTGCCCAGGGAGGTGGTTGATTCGCCTTCCCTGGAGGTGTTTAAGTTACGGGTGGACGAGGTCCTGAGGGACATGGTTTAGTGTTTTGTGGGAGTGGTTGGACTCGATGATCCAGTGGGTCTCTTCCAACCCGGTGATTCTGTGATTCTGTGTGATTCTGTGAATTTGAAATCTCAATGCTGTCTGTATATAGGTTGTATTCCTAATTAGGATAAGCAGGTTGCATAAACAGGCACTTAGGTTAAATTATGAAAAATATATTTACGACATGCACTTTCTTGGTATTCATGAAACATCTTGGAGGTTTCTGCATCAGCCCACAAATGAATACTTTCAATATTTTTTTTTGCATTGGTTCTTAGTAGCTTGGCTTTGCCAGAAATACCCTATAGTCTATATTGAAGAAGCATGCATCTCTCATTCCCAGCCACAGCTGTTCATTGCAATTCAGAACCACGAGAGGTTAATAGTGTGTGAGTAGCAGGGTCTTTTCATTGAATATTAAGTATAACAAGTTTTCTACACTCTATTTTACAAGAGTTCAGGGAGGAGTGGTCTCACATAAAAAGTAGTGGGAGAATATTGGGCTAAACAGTACGTTTTTCGAATAAAAGCCAGTGCTACAATAATTCTAAAAACATGGAGAAAATTATTATTTCTTTTCTCTTTTTACTTTCCTTTCACAAGAAACTTTTTACTTAAGGTAGCAATCTGACATGGGCAGCAGATGCTTAAATTGTTATTGACTAGTTTGTGATCTTTTCAGATTAGATAAAAAGAATTATATGGAAGGATGTTATCAAATACCAAGAAATAAATAGCCTTTTTGTTCATTATTAATAATTTCCAAATCATAACATAATATCTTAAATAAATGTGTTTGCAGTAAAAAGATGATAATTTGAGAGCTCTGTGCCTCATTCTGCTCTGATTAACATAAATAGGCTTAATTTAAATAGGGATTAGTAGCAGAACCAATGTGCTAACAACATGAATTAGAGCATCATAGTGCTCCATAACTGTGAAAAATATATTAAATACCTGATATTTGTTGCATACAATTTATAAAGGCTATACCTTAATTCCTATATATATTCTTTTTCTTTCATACATAAATACACTAATTTCAGTAGAACTATTGAATTAAATATCTATGTGCTAATTTCCAGATTGTCTAACACAGAAAATACCGTACTTTTCACCTAATAAGTGCAGTTATAGAAACAGAAGATATATATAATGACATCAATCAAATTGTGAAAAGGAAATCTTTGGATTAACATTTTCTATAATTGCATTCACACTGGCAGCATAAGACTATGTTACAGCACTTCAATTCATTTTTTAAAGTGGATTTCATTTATTTTCAAAAGCTTGAGTCTTTAAATGTGTGAAAGACATTCAAAATATTTTTTACAAATCTACAGACGACATTCTGATTCTCTTTTCCATTGACAGTCATTATAATCCTAAAAAATTAAGAAGAAATAAGCTCTTTTTTATGGTTTTAACACAAATTACTAATAGTCGTTCTATTCCGTCACTGCTGCATTATGGGATAAAAAATGCCAAAAAAAATTTTGGGGTATGCAAAGAAGCTCTGGATTCTCTGAAACAGCAAGAAGTTAGTGCCATCTATAGACCGAATTTAATATTGAAAGATAATAGGAAAAATAATATAAGCTCATCAAAGCAATTATATCAAACAAAGCTAAGGTCATTCAACCATATAAAAATGAATAGAAAAATGCCTCAGATCTGCTCATTCCTTCCCAGTTTTTCTAAGAAAGCTAGAAACAATTTAGCACAAATGTTAAGCATGATACCTGAACCCATAACAGAGATATTTAATATTTCTATCAGAAATTCTGTGAACACCCTTGTTTTAAGTAACCCAGCAGTGGTCATGGGTTTAATGTGCTGCATAATAAACACCATTACTAAGTCATTTCACTTTTTATTGTTTCACTTCTCAGCTGAGCTGCCTTCAATAGTTATTGTAATGATTATCACCACTGGCAAATCTAATCTTGCAAAGCTTGAGCACCTAAGTCACTTTAATTATGTGAATAAGCCAATTAACCTCAGAAGTTATCCACATGCTTTGTCTTGCAGGAGCACACTCTTAGATTATAAAAATGTCTGTTATATGCATCTTATTTCCTTTAACTGTGAAGCTTCCGTCTTGATTTACCATAAGACTTAAAAATCACATATACATATAAATATATCCAAAGTAAAAATAAATAAAAGGGCATGCTGGTAACAGGAAATCCACATCAGTACCTGATGAGAATTAGAAAATTAACAGCAGAGCAGTACTTTGTATACTGTATTTTAGGTAGTCTAATGCATGTATAAATAAATAAATAAATTCTCTTAGTTTTCATCTCAGTAGAAAAATGATTGCAAGTCCAATCTAGCTTTCCAAGAAACACTCTTTGGGACCTTGAATTAGACTAAGTTCCAAGTCAAAAACAACGCCACAGAATTCCAGGGGCAGAAACAAAACTGGAATGGTATTTGTTGGATTTATGCAGAGGAAAAAATATTGTTATTATTGACCTTAAAGGATCAATATTGACATTATTCTCAAATGACCACACTTTCCAAGTGCTTTTGGGCAACTTCTTTTATTAAATCTCTGTTTCTATCCTGAGACTGAAGAGGTGCATGGGGCTGCAAATAGCTAGCAGAGAATTCTCCACCTATGGAGAGCAGCAACAGGGTAGGCAGGAATCCAGCAAGCAAAATGTTCTGTAGCATCTGAAAATAACTGTGAAGTCTGCAACTGCTCAAAATTCATCACATGAAATATCTAAATGACCTGTTTAGAGTTGAAAGGCTAGCAGATTCAACCAGAAAACAGCATGTTCTAAGCTGAAAAATGAAATAACTTGAAGTAATAGAAAATAGAGACTTACTTTTTTAGAAAGTTATCAAATAACTATGCCAAAGTTTTATGGTACTGCTGAATTAACTTTGACACATTCAAAGGGCATGCCTGTATATCCATAGATTCAATTCTATAGCTGGTGTCTCTCAATACTGCATTGAATATGCACATCTATACAGGTACAGATATAAATATATATAAAATGCTGAGAATAAAATTGCTTTGAAATGTCTATATTTTTGCTGATATAACAAAAATGAGTGTGCTGGTAAAATATGAAGTATTACAGTGCACAATGAAATTATTCAGCAGAGTCAAAATAATTTCACAAAGACTTTTCTTTCTGTACAGTCCAGCACAATTGCAACTTGTGATATAGGCTTTCTAAAAGGAATTAGCTTGAATTTTTTTGAATATTAAGTTTATATATTCTCTTTCTCTCCTTCCATTTCTTCCCAGTACCTAGACAAATTTCTTTCTTTACTAACCTAACCAATGGTTAGGTTTCTCTATAAAAGTGCTAGGCTTTGGATTTTCTTCACCTTATAGAAGTCAAAAAGAAAATGTCATGCTGTCTCCTTGGATGTTAGCTAAGGCAAGTGGAGCAAAGTCGTACAGACAGAGATTAACAAAGAAGGATGAACAAAGGAAGTAACTAGAGATGATGTTAAAAGTGTTGCCAGAAAGAAACAGAATTTCCTGAGAATCTGTTGACATTTTGTAATACTTTATCTAAAGTTTTGATGATGCTCACTTGCATCTGCACCTTCCTTTTGATAAACTCATGAGCAACCTTTATTTGACACCTGCTTCAGAAAATATATCTTAAAGAAGACAGTGCACTTGACATGAAGAGGCCTAGGTGGAATTTGAGGCAGCCTGATGAGCAAATGAAAATAATAGAGAGTGCTTGATGATTATGTTTTAAAAAATACATTATTATTACACGACTTAATTATTTATTTACAAGGACACAAATTATCAAATTACATACATGTGGAATTTGGAAGAAAAGCATGAATGCTTGTTTTATCAGTTTTTAAACAGCTCAAATATAAGCAAGATTACAGCTTGATTTCAGATTGCTTTGTGAAGTCTAAAATCAAGAAACTGAAAACTATGATCCAATGTGTTTCAAGGCTAGTACGAGTGTTTTCATTACCACATGGGGCATGGGATCAGGCCACAAAATATCGTGTGTTCCTTATGTACAGTTCTAACATGAGTCAGTAAGATAGAAATCTAGTTTTCTCATATTTCAGAGACCTTTTCTAAGAACATAGTCACTTGGAACACAATGTGTAGTAAGAGAGCCAAGATGAACACAAAAAGAGGACAAATCTCAAATGAACCAGCTTCTGGATGAGGGTTATGAAAAAACAGTCAGAAAAACAAAGCAGTAAAATCACTACAATTACAATTATATTTTTTTAAACAAAAGTTATAACATGCAGAACCGCTAGCACTTTCTTAGCAATTGGGCTATCAAAGATAATTCACTAATAATTCAGTAATGTGTACCTATAATAAATATGATCACAAGACAAAGATTTTCTTTCAGCATCACTTGAATGACATTAATTAGGTTTGACTATTTTCCCATAAATCATTTGCAGACCAGTAGAGCCAAAACTTGTACCCTCCTAAATAATATGCTTTATAGCATATCTCTTGCCCGTAAAACCAATTTCAGATCTATTTGATTATGTATGTATATAAGTAATAATGCTAAATGAGGGGGGAAAATAATTTAATGAAGATATAAAAAAAAGCTGGACAATTCATTCAGTGAAGAAATTGAATATATCCAAATTTCAGTGTTTTAGGGGAGCTAGATGATGAAGGTTTTTTAAGGGAAAAATGAACCAATTTTGAAAAGCTCAAATATTTCCCTGCTGTGGCCTGGAGTTCTTGCAATATAAGTTTATTGACTTTTGTGCTGTTTTGAATTTGTATGAGGCCATTTATACCATTTATGAAATCTCATATATTACTGTGAAGCACATAATGTGGTTATGTAAAATGTGGTTTAGTTGCCAAGGAAAACAGAGTAGAAGAAAACCAAAAGCCCCTCGTGTCTTTGGGAGATTTTAGTATGCACTGAGCTTTTGAGGATGAATACGAAGCCAAATCCAACCTGAATGCTTTGGGTTTGCCCTGAGGCCTAAAGAAAACTTTTTTTTCTTTTTTGTACTCTGCCTCCACTTGGAGATACATGCTTACAGAATATTGAGAAGCTATTTTAAAAGAAAAAAAAAACAGAAAAAATCATCAACCACAGTCTTGTCCTACTTCAAAAACATGGGCTAGTTATTTTTTGCTGTCAATCTATGAAAAAAATCACTCCTTCTTACTGAAAAGTTAAAGAATTGATAGAGAGAACAGTATAATGTGAAATAATGTACTACTGCCTACATCCTTTCACATGAATTATTATTCAGTTAGTCATCTTTTTCAGTGAATACTATAGACTTTACTCAATATGAAACTATCCTTCTTTCAGGTTCTGTAAATTCATGAATAGGGAAGTTTGAGGGAATTTGAAAAGGCAAAGTGATGGAGAGAGATTAAGAATTGTTCTCTGTCCTTTGCTTGCAACAGCTTTACTGGAGTTGTAGGAATAAAAGCAGATCTGTCTGGAGGTCTAATATTATCTAGAGGTAAATTGGATGTTAACTGGGTCAAAGTCCATACAGCTGTAATTCTGCAGCAGGAGAATTCAGGACAGTATGTCAGTGCAGCAGGAACTCTAAATGACTGATTCTTTCCCCTTCAGCAGAGAACAGCAGCTTACCTTCAAGGCACAAGAAAAGAGACCTAATAAAGAAAATTTTTGATCAGGCCATTGAAAATGAAAACAATATTACAGCTAATGAACTTCCAATGCAAATGAAAATTTGCTCATTGTTGCAGAAGTCTGTGAGAAGGAAACCATCTACAGTAACACTAATAATTACTGATGCTGCTTATAAAAGTACAGCTGGAGCAATAATTTATTTCTCAGTTTAAAAAGAAAATATTGCATGTGATGACTAATAGTGGAAGAGGACATTTTTCCTCCTTATTTCAAGATAGAAGATAAAACATCAATACTTATTGGAAAAAATGTTGCACTCAGGGGATTACTGAAGTGGTGGAAATAACCATTTTTCTACTTTTATTATATAACCATATTTTAATTTTTATAATAGAATTGTTTTGATGTGCTGTCAGCAGCATTGAGCCTCTGAAAGATTGCTTCCCATTTACTCTTAGAATCGTAGAATAACTTGAGTTGGAAAAGACCTGTAAGGGTTATTGATTCCAACTCCCTGCTGCTTGTTAGACTACCTAAAACTAAACCATAGAACGAGAAGCACCATCTAGATGCTTCTTGAAATCTGTCAGGCTTGCTGCTTCTTCATCATATGCCATGAAAAGGTTTATATTTTAAAGATCGATCATATTCTGGATATTGCATGCCCCTACCCTTCAAAAGGCAGTATTTCAAATCTGGAGCACGGGCAGGGCCAAACCCCAGACTGACGGAAAGTCCTCATCGAAGTTTACTATTGGTGGACACTCCAGTGGGTGTGGCTGTTGAACTCAGTCCTGCTGCTACAAAACTGAGAGTACTCCTACCAAAGATAATCCTTTGTAATGCAATATTACCAAACCAAAGTGGATTTATAATTACTTTGAAGAAGCCATCTCATGAGGAAAAGGGACTCAATTAACTGTAATATCTTTTGTTATCACAAGACTGTACTTTTTCCCATGACAGAGAAGACTGCTTAGGAAAATAGAACATGATAAACAATTTAGGGCCAAGTAAAAAGATGAATAATCTGCCTGCAAGTCATGTAATTATTGTTTTGAAGTTATCATTAAGATCAATATTGTGAATTAAACAGAGAAAGAGATTTGTGACTTAAATGAGTAATTATACCTAGTTTAGATAACCCAGTATGGTACCAAATTGCTTAGTAAATTTATAGTGCATTGAAAATAGACCGAACACAAAACTGCAATCTTATACAAAAACACTGTACTGTAACATTAAAGGAGAGATAGGTCAATCTGGTTAATGTCAGTTAACAAAAGGCAAATGTCACCAAATTTAAAAGGGCGTAACTTTCTCTAGCACCCTACAAGCGTAACAATACAGTATTCTGAATTCTTTCACTTCTACTCTAGAATAAATATAAACATGTTAAAGCTTAGCTTTATAAGAATTGATAACTAAATCCTAAATTTTTATTTACATGCTAGCAGACTGATTATTAAAAATACTGAGCTCTGTAGCTCATCTTGAAAACCAACAGAAAGCGGTGTTGTTCTCTATTTCTAAAAGCAGGTTTTATTTAGGGGACGCTTTGAAATTCAGATATGGACAGTTAGCCTATATCCACTATTGAGTGCATCATAGAATCATAGAATCACCAGGTTGGAAAAGACACACAGGATCATCTAGCCCAACCATTCCTATCAAACACTAAACCATGCCCCTCAGCATGTCATCCATTCCTCTTTAAACACGTCCAGGGAAGGTGAATCAACCACCTCCTTGGGCAGCCTGTTCCAATGCCCAATGACCCTTTCAGTTTTGGTTTTTTTCTGATGTCAAGCCTGAACCTCCCCTGGAGGAGCTTGAGGCCATTCCCTCTTGTCCTGTCCCCTATCACTTGGGAGAAGAGGCCAGCTCCCTCCTCTCCACAACCTCCTTTCAGGAAGTTGTAGAGAGCAATAAGGTCTCCTCTCAGCCTCCTCTTCTCCAGGCTAAACAACCCCAGTTCCCTCAGCTGCTCCTCATAAGACTTGTTCTCCAGCCCCCTCACCAGTTTTGTTGCTCTTCTCATTTTTATATAAAAGTGAATTCACCATGTATTCCAATGAATCTAACCTATGTATCTGCCTGAGTGAAGGCTGGGACTTTCCATTTTGCAAATCAGACACCAGATGGATCCTTGAAGCAGCAGAACCTATGCAATTCTCCTCTTCTCTTTTCTCTTCTGCTCTCTTCTCTTCTCCAGGCACTCAGCTGCTTTGTTTATAGCTGCAGCAATTCCTGGTCGTCTTTCTTGCCTTGCACTACTAAGTACCTTGTCTGGTTTATAGATGTTGCCAATGCACCTAAAAAACTTTATGAAGGACAGATAGCAAAAGAGACCAGACCACCAGTCACTGTAAACTGTATAGCTCTGTGGATTGAAGTGAATTGAAACCAAACTGTACTGATTCACAGAATATGTTTTTCATGCTGGAACACTGTGTTTTGATATTCTTTTGTGGCTGCACAGACTCACCATATTTTGGATGTTTGTTTAAAAAGCAGACATTTCTGTTTGCTATGCAGATTTATTTCAATATGTATTTGAAGCCAAAGAGATCATCTGGACCCACAAATAAAATGCCCACAGTCATTCATGCCCACTTACAAATACTGTTGGGATGACCAGAGGTGGAACCTATAATTTAGCTGTCAGGTTTTGTTAATGGGTCCATAAAGTAAAAATTATACTTTGACAGCTTCCTCTGTTGTGAAACTTGCCACTGAGATATTCTGAGGTCTCTTAAATAACTGTCTGAGTGAGAAAAGTGTTGTTAATACAGTTGGGTGCTTTAGGGCAGCTAGATTTCTTCTAATTCCCAAATACTCTATGCTGTTCTTGAAGGGTGAATGCATAGATTAATATCCTGTCTCTCAAGGAGATGTGTAAATTCTTTTTTGGAGAAAAATGCTAGGTAAACATAGACACCATTTACATAGGGCTCTTATTGATTCTCTGTCACAAAGAATCTTGACTTGAAACATGATGGCTTCCCAGAGAATGTGCTGTGCTCTGGCTCCAGTTATGGTCCCGAGGAGCGAGAGACCTGGTAACTGATAGAAGCAGTGCTACGGAAAAGGTAACTAAAATCTTTCCTATCCTTAGAAATTCACCCAAGTGCACTTTACACCAAAACAAATATTTGCTGAGAAATAATGATGGCTTGCAGCAGTACGGTTCTAAGCTGTCCTACTGGGTCCAGCGCAGGGACTTGCTGTCCCACAGGGCAGCAGGTCCTTTCATCAACCAGAGCAGCCAGGAGCCCTTTCCCACAGAGTAACAGGAGAGCTGTCCCACATTGCAGCAGGAGCTGCCACCCAGCTGGGACATGCTGGGGAAGGGCAGTGGAGCACTCGCCGCTATCCTGAGAACGCAAAGAAGTTTCCTCTGCAGTACAGGAGTTCATGGACTTTATTCCTTCTGCTCAGTAATAAAAGAAAAGGGGGAAAAAGCTGTCCTCATAGAAATATTAGGTATTTTTATGCAAAGCTTTACATTTGCAACTACCCATAACCAGTTAATATTCTCCTTCAATGTGTCATAAGAAATATTTATTTGATTGTATCTGGGTGCAGAAAAGAAAGTAAATTATTGAAAGTGATACTTTTCCCTTTTCTATTTTTGTTTGTTTGTTTACTTAAATAAAGAGGCTACAGGGAGAGGTAAATTAACCCCACGAGGTTCAGTGCTGAGGAATGCTAAATACTTGTAGTGAATAACCAAGACCCAAGACTTTGGTGATGGGCCCTTCTGTGTACTCTCAGGAGTAAGATACAAAGCCTGGGGGCCATGGTGGAGCTCTGAACTTAGAAAGAACATGGGCATTACTATGGGATAAGTTCCTATAGTCTTTAAAGCCTGTAGTTCCAATCCCATTTTTATTTAAACTTAAGTTGAGGGACAGAACAACAACCTCAGGTTTCTTTTAAGATTCAAAATTAAATAAAAGATGCCATACAGGATGAATTGCACAATGACCTCTCTCACATGCAAATAACCTTCTCAAAGTTGCAGTAGTCAGAGGATCAGGATTGTAATGAATATCTTGAATTATTACACCCTTCTTTTCTTATTCATCTTCAGATGTCTTGCTTTTATATTTTCCTCCTTTTCTTTTGCATTCTTCAATTCCCTGTTGACCTTTTTCCTAGAGCCATCTGGTCTTTCTCCATAGTTCTTATGCACAAAAGAATCTGCAGGAAAAGTGAAGAGTTACAAGCAAAGTATCCTTCTGAATCATGCTCACCTAGGGCCATTGAGGCATGTATAAGCTTCATATATTACTTAGAGGTACTTAAGCATCTAAGTACTTACCACAGCAGAGATCTACAAATTTTACTCATACACAGATTTTTCTAGGCCACTCACTATAACTAGTAATTCAAACCACCCACAACTATGCAGAAAAAATCCACGTCATTGTATAACCAAGTGCCCCTTAAAAAGCAATTGCTCCAAGATTCCTGAGGGCTTTGGTGGGGGCGGGGTTGTTATTTATTTATTTATTTAAATGGATTTACTAATGTAGTTAGATGCTACAGCAACAGGCAAGATATAAGAAGCAAAGTAGAATATACACTGGAGAAAACAGAACAGTTTAAGATCAGATTCAATTAATTAGCTATGTTTCATTCTCTTTTCTCCATTTATCCAGACTGGAAAATATGTGATCAAACAGAAGGAGTTACTTGGATGAAAAATCTTTCTGGAGTACAAACAGAAGGAAGGTGAACTGCTTTCTCTAATTACTTCGGGGGGCTTTGACAATTCTTTATGCATACTCCTTTAAACTTTCACCTGGATTGTCTCAAAGTTGGCTTTTTTTTTCTGATATTTAGGGGGATCTATCAAAAGCAAAAAAAAGGAGAGAAAACACATTTAATGTAATCTCACAAGCTTAGCAAAATGTAAGAATGCCATATTATACGTCTTTATAAGTGTCTAATTTTAAAATTTTAAGATTTCAGGTTGATAATGTCTGTCTGAGGTAAGAAGACACAACTTCGCCTGGATTTTCTTAAAAGATATTCTTAGAAAACTAGGGCTATTTATCCAGATTGGAAAGTGAATGTGACTACAACCACATAAAAATAAAGCCTGTGCACTTACTGGTGGCAATCAGAAAAACAGTAGAGACAAATTAGCCAATAATAAGGAAATTGAGAGCAGCCATTTAAGAAAAATAATGATAATGACTTTTTGATTCTTAACCTCTTACCTCATTTTTTGTCCACTAAGTGCCAACTTTTCACTGAATAGAAGGATTTTATGGGTGCTCCTTCTGTGTAGGACTGCTCAGGTTTTGGCAACAAAGAAAGCTCTGCTTTGCCTGAAAAGCATGTCCTGAGTATCTTAATATGACTGATCACACCTAGCTTTAAAGAAACACAGCAACTAAGCAGGAGTGAGCTGCACCCCATTTAACCATAAGCCCTAAGTTTAAAGCACTCACGCACCTTGTGGATACCATCTCCAATCACTGTACCACACAGGGGTTTTGAACCTATCAGACAGAGGGCTCCACTAGTTCTAAATTACCAATACAAATACAGAAGGAAATGAAGGGAGCATTAGAAGTTAAGTCTTGCTCCAATCTGCTGCCTACCTACTGACCACACATCTAAATGCACCTGTCCATATCTAGATGTAAAAATGTGACCATATTCTGCTCAAAATTCATCCCACTGCCAACCTAGTTGTCTAAACTTTTGCTCAAGAGCTGTCAAGATTCATCTGTTCCTTGTCAGCTGTAGGATTATGCCTAAGACCAAGGCTTGCATGATCATGCAAGTCTAAACCATGACATTCTTATATGAGCATCACAGATCGTTCGCAGGTTGGGAAGCACCAAGGTGTTTCACACCTATCCTGGCCTGGAGGTTGGTGAAGCATCTGAGCAAAGAGGCAAGTGAGGTTTGTTTGTCTGCCTGGGACCATTCAAGTTAGTCTGGAATATGCACCAGAAGAAAATGAACAGTGATGGATTGGAAAAGTGTGTCAGTTAAAGAAGTCCTGAAGAAAGATGAAAATGCTTGAGCAGAAATGAAGTTGGCTTCTATAGCAAGGCATCATGCACTCTCTTTAAGATCTGACTTCTAGGATATCTACAGCCTCAAGGCCTTCGGGAAAGCAATGGTCATTCTCTTGAAGTATTTAAAACAGCCTGATACACACAACTCAGCCCTCAGGCTTAAAAGCAGTTTTAATTGGGTGCTTGGGCAACAGGTGTTGTACGGAAATTACAAAGTTGTCCCCTTCCTCCTTCAGCGATTCTACTGGCTTCAGCAGCAACTGTATGATAGAATAGGAATTGACTCCATGGTCATTGACATCTGTAATTCCCCACTTATGGCAAGGTTGGCCTTCATGCCTGCTGTAGGCAGTGGGACATTACTAGCAGCAGCCTGTCCTCACACTTGCTCAGGAGAAAGTTGAGGAGAGAGATGGTGTGGCAGAAGAAGAATAACATAAACAAATAGACTATAGTGGTCTCCATCATACCCCATTATCCAGGACTTTAGAATACCCTCAGTGTGAGTTGCAAATAACATTAATGAGGAAAGAGATAATCTAAACATAGGCTTTATTACTCAAACAAAATCTCATCACGGTAAGGCCAGGAACAAGGCATGAGTTGACCCCTCAGCTGGTACCTGAGCTAAAATCTTGCCTCCCTGTCTTCCTGGTTTCAATCTGGAAGAATTATTGGCTAAGCAGGGATTAATAATTAAGTCAGGAATCACATTTCTGCTCCTAATCCTGACATTTGATTTAAAGCGTGGCTTTAGCTAAATCACAATCTGGAAGTGCCTTAGCTTTATTCACCTATGAAATGGGGATAACACTAGTTTAATGACTGTAATCTCTTCAAAAAACAGTGAACAAAATATGCAAAATAAGCATAATTTTTTTCTTTCTTAGCCTTTACAGTCAAGCGAATAATTCACAATGAATAATTTATGCAGTGACATGAACTCCTTTCCCTTCAAATGTTATTCACCCACAATGTGTAATTCTCTTTTCTGAGTTACTTGTTATTCTCCACTAGTTAAATTATTCCTATAAATATTTATTGGTTTATGGGCTGTTCATGAAAAGTTTATCCAGGATATTTATTACGTGAAATTTAATGAATTAGTCATTTTTGGTGTATCCAGTCCCTGCTGCCTGACTAGATTCATGTAGTTTGTTGAATTAGGTCTTTTATGCAAATTATTTTCCTTATACATCAATTACATTTTCTGTATATATTCCTGCTTATAATGTATGTTTGAGAACATCCTTAGCCATTAACTCATTCGCTGGAAAAAAATCTAGTTTTTTAATCACAAATTCAATGTTTTAGTTAAGGTAGAAATATCCATTTGTATCTGATCTTTCTGTATCTTGTTCTTCATGTACAGAAAATGAATACAAAGTTAAAAAATAGCCTGGTCTCTTTTTTTTTAAATTTAAATTAAATTACCATTAACTTCTTCAACGTACAAGTGATTTAAGATGATTAAAGGGAATACTGTGTGGATTAACATTTTCCAAATAGATTAGCAATAGATCTCTTGGAATTCATCAAGAATAAGAATGAAGTTGTAAAACAGTAATTTAAGTAAATGCAAGGAATACCAAGAGATCTGTAAATCCAATAACATTGCGGCATAGACTTTAATGTAACATTAAATCTTTTGAAATATTTACAGAGAAGAAATATTCTTTAGCTCTGAGACAAATTATAGAACACATAAGTTTGAGTAAGGTATGATTTACATTTTCACTTACCTGAGGGAATCATTAATTGCTAGAAACATTTCATTGTTTAAGAGGTCTTCAAGTAAAATTATAAGAAACTGAAAAATTCTGTGTGACAAATTAAGCCTGTTTTTAATATAGCTTTGTACTTCTGTTGTTGTTTTCTAAAGAAAAATGTCTAATAATATTTCAATGATAAATTAAATGCATTAAAATATTTTTATGTTGCTGTTTCATCCTTGTGTAAAACTATGGAATAGCCAGCAAACTAATTAACTGAAAGGGCATTTATATTTTTAATGCTCACAGTGTTCTGTAGTATTTTTTATTTAGTTTTAAAATCTTTTTAATCAAATCAAAGGATAACAGTATCTCATGGGTCATAATCTCCAGAGTATCATCTTTCTGCATAGCTGCTTTTCCCACATTGACACAGTCCTTTGAGGACAGATTTTATTTTTAGTCTGGTGAAAATCTCAGTTAACATCTTTCAGGGCAATGGGCAAACAGATAAGCTCTTGGAGTCTTGCTCTAAAGTATTTGTGAAGCATGCAGACATTTGTATACCTTTCCATCCTCTCCCTCCAACTAAACTTCCATCCTTGTAATTGCTAAGTTTGTACACACACAGAGTTGCTGACATAGGAAACTACCAAATATTGGGGGATGAAATCTATGTTAGTCTGATAGCTGCTATTCTTAATATTTGACTGAATATAATAATTACTGCAAGCAAATACTTTTCCCTGATAAATTTTAGATGCGGCTATGCTTGGATTAGGCCGTGTAGTAATTTCACTTTCAAGAGTATTGGATGCTAATTTAATTTCAGATAAAGAAAGCTCTAAACATAACCTTCTTATTTCAAATGCACATAACTTTTATCTAATGTATTATCTCAGATTAAAGTTATTTTTCTCATGTCTCCAATTAAATCTTAAACAAATCTGCATTCTCAGGTACATTTCTAAAATGAAAAAAAAAGATAGAAGACAGTTAACAGAAAGTACGGCTATGGATAAAGATCAAAATCTAACCAGTACTTATGATTCTAAAATATACCAGACTTTGAAAACATATTCTTTGGAATATTTTCCTTCTGTTTTATATTCACTGACACAAGCATACTTTTCAGGGAGATGATGTTTCCTGAGGCATAAGTGCTGGCAGGCTCAAAAAAAGGCAAAACTATAGAAAACACACATACTGATTGTTTCATACAATAATATTATCGTGTATTGCCTAATCTTTCCACATTCTCATGCTCCTACCCGAAACAGTGCGGGCTAAAAAAAAATCACTAGAAAATATAGAAACAAAATCTGCCACAGATTTCTTCACATATTTATGAACTATTTCACCCACCAACAAAGAGCAGGATTTTTTTAAAAAGTTCCTAGATGTAGCATTAACTTAACTCTGAGCTGACTGAAATAGTGCATAAAGGCTACTGACTTTGAAAACTACTGCCCTGATAGTTGTGTATATATAAATCAGAACCATTCTAGAAGTATGCCATTTTTCTTTCTTTTATTTGAGATACATCTCATCAATACCAAACAGAAGACAACATATCATGAATTATGTCTTGGTACTATGATTAGCATCACAGTAAGCAAAAAACATTTCCATTGAGTTCAGTCATCTCTGCGTTTAAAAACAAAGCTAGTAAATCCATCTGTATCTGGGAGCTCCCAGAGCGGTTGCTACAAGATGGTTGTAACTAGACCATGAGACAGTAATGGATAAATAGCCTGCTCTGGATGATTTGGGCAGAAAAAGAAATAAACCTTTAAGAGGGTTTACAAGGCTCAGAAAGTTTGGGATTTTAGAAGCATAAAAACCTTCCCAGCTGCACTCAGTGGAATTCCACAGCTCCTCCTGCTGCTCACGGTGATACATTATTTAACACACGCAGGAAAGAAGCATCTTGAGAAAAGCAGTTTTTACACACCAGATGCACAATTTCCTCACGTGTATTCCTTAGATCACCACAGGCAGCTTCTCACAATAGGAAAGGAAAAAGAGCATTGTCAAACTGAAAACACTTTGCAAAGAGGTTACTTGGCTGATCTCAAATTTCTCCACCACTGTACATTCCAGCTTTTTATTTTTGGCTTCAGGGTGCCCATATGTGGGTGCTCTTTCTGGTTTTAACTACTATGTTCTTCCGCACTTTCTGTGCTCTCTTCGTCTCTCCTTTTTCAGGGTATTTTAACCTCCTTCTTCCTTCCAAAACCTTTGGGAATTATTGTGGGTTGGGCAGCATTTCTGACTTACAGTCCTGGATCTTTTGCCTTTGCAAACCTTCCCAAAGCTGGTTTTACTAGTCAACTGCTTTCCTCCCTCATCACATTTAATGGGGAATTTTCTGTCTTTTTCTTATTCAGTCAGCTCTCAACTGGATATTAGCAGATTATGAGAGAGAACTTAGATATTTAAAAAACAAACCACTTGATAATAAAGGCCACATGCAAGTTTGGCTGTGTGCATTTATGTTCAAAATTGTAGTAAACAGGCTTTTGCAGATAGCTCCTTGAAACAGCAACAGGAGATGGGCAAGTGACATTTGCCCTGTCAAGTTCCTCAGGGCACTGTGTTACTGCAGAAACCCTCAGGAACAGCAATACTAGCCTGGATAATCCACCTGAAGCTGCAGAAGATTAGGCCATGGACTGTTCAGGTCATGGAGCTTGTTGAGAGAAGCTGTTTTTTAAAGTACTGGACACATATGGAATCAAGGCACTAATGAGCAACCATGAAGAAACAGAAAGGTTGGACTGTTGTGAATGTGGTGGGGAAATTAGTGGCCACAACTGATTTGCTCCTCAAAAGGGAAAACCAAAAAGAAAACAATTTATCAGCAACATGGATTGCAAAGAAAACCAAAGCAATACTTTTAAAAAGGGCCTGAAACTATATATAAAGGCATATATATATAAAATTTACTGCATTGCATTACTGTAGTGTTTTAGCCAACAGCAAATAGGACTGGATAAATATTAAATTAAGTTTGAACTGCATTTCAGTGCAATCACATCTCTGCCATTTCTGTAAGATCAGTTCTAGGCAGAGTCAGAGCAGTTTAAATCCTGGGCTTTCCTTCTGGGCTGGATCTGCACATGGAAGTGCCTCTGCCACCACCGGGAATTACAGAGGAAGAAAAAGTACAGCCCTCATCCACAGTCACTAGCTTTAAAGAAATCACACCTGCTTGAAGAGGAGGATGAGTAGAGCAGTAGCATAGGGCCTATAAATTGGAGATACACATTGGCATCTTGGTAGGTGGTAGGGGTACATAGGTGCCCTAGTGTCCTACCATCACAGGGTGAAGAGGGGATAATTGGAGTGTTAGGCAAGAAGGAAGGAAAAAAAGGGATTTATTCCAACAAAACTTACAACCCCTCACTTCCAGGAACCCAGGGCCATCCTCAAATTCCATCTCTGCAGATTCTCCTGACATCATGTCCCCATCAACCCTTCTTATCCACCCCTCCCTTTTGCTGAGATCTCACTTTACTGCAACACTGACTTTTCCTTTCATGGAACTTTTTCTTCATCTTGACCATAACCAAATTCACATTTACTTACCACACAGAAAAGACTTGATCCAGCTTTTACCTAGCCACAGAAATGAACCACCAACATATACTAGTTCCCAAATATTACCATGGTGAGTACCCTAAGAAGTCCTAGGAAGATCAGACATAGATGGCTCACATAGTGCAAACCACCTAAATCCTGCACAACATGAGCAGCTGGGTAAGCAATACCCCTGGTAAGCACCTCCTCATTTCTAAGCTGAAAACCTACTTGTACTAGGGAGCCTTTCCTTTTGTTTAATTTTTGGCTTTTATCTTAAGCCCAAATTTTCATCATCTGTTTTCAGCCACAGACTCTGGATTTTCCCCTGTAGCTGAAAAATAGATATGAAACAGAATATTCGAGATAAGATACAAAAAAAGGCAGCTCTTGATAGCCAGCATTCCCTTGAGTTGTTACAGAAGCTATATCCTAGCTTATTAGTAAGATTTTATTCTGTTTTGGTTTGTTTCAATACAGAGAAAAACTCTAGAGAGAAAGAGAGAGGGAAAAGCTAGACTGACTAGCAACTTCGTGGTTTCTTATTGCTGGTAAACTAGCCATAATCTGAAATACAACAGGTTAAATTGGAGCAATAAGGGTTCTTAAGGGTCAATAGTTAATGTGGGATCTTTTGTCTAAATAAATGATGGACAAAAATTAATCAACACACAGTTTCTTAAATCAACCATTCATGACCACCACTGCAAGTCATAAAGAATATTGCTAAATGCATAGATTATTTTAAAGAGTCAAAAGGATTGGAAATGTTATGGGAAACAAGGACATATTCCCTCAAGGTCTACTATTTGAATTTTTTCATATTATGAAAAATTATATGCAAATGGTGACAACAAGATCTGGCTTGTCAACAAATCGCTTATGCTTTTAGGTTCTTGGAGTGAGGAACTCGTGCTGCTGTCTCTGTCACATGTCAAACCAAGCATGTAAGCTTTGTTTGGGGAACAATCAGGAAGGAGGGTAGAAGCTCAGAAATTGCCAAAGTTTTGTACCTAGCAGGTACTTGTGACCTAATAACATCATGTCTATTTGAAGTAATTTCTGCAAAGAAAAACAAACATTTGGATGAGGAGTACAATATATCAGAACCTAGTGGGTAAAATTTGTGGAAATTTCTTCAATACCAATAGTTTCAGGGGGAAAGCTGATACTCTGAAACTTTCCCCCAAACAGGTCTTTCCAGTTCATTTCAACTTTCCCCCCCCCTTTATTGTAAGAAATTTATGCTACTTCACTTGCTTTAAAACACAGCCAGTGTGATATGAGAGATGTCACAACACAGTGTTGTGCCATATTCCTGGGCTAAGCTTTTTTCCCTTTCCTTCAACATTAGACAGGCAGCTCGTTCCAGCGTGAAACCAATTGACTCAGACCACAGCCAGGAGCTGGACCACACAGACACACAAACTACATGGATATTTTTGTTCAGTAGATCACCTTGTAAAATAATAAGGCCAAAGCCACACTGTAATCCCTAACTCCCCATTATTCCTTATTTCTCTTTCTTTTAGGTGCAGGCAGATATCAATTGCTTTCTGTATGTTGTGCAATGGCAATTATCTCCATATACTGTAGTTTGGCAACCCAAAGAAAATCAAAAGAAAAGGGGATCCATTTGACAGCTTTCTTCATAATAAGGAGTATTCAAAATCATTTTTAAAAGGTTTTTTAAGCCAAAAAAATAGTCTCCTTAAGGATATTAATAATTTCCAAGGTGTTTTGCCATTTTACATTTTCTTGATTTTAAACTAAGTCTCAATATTCAATCAAAGGTTTAGTACACTTCTAGGTCTGAAATATGCATAGTTCGAGGTTTTAAAGATCAGAAGACATGTAATTTACTTTATTTCTTATATGTATGGAAAATATTCCAGGGATGTTTATTCCCTAAAAAGTCAATGGAATTCTTTTCATTCAATCCGACAGCAATAACTGACTATGTAACAGACACTTATCTAATCCAATGAATTAATGTTGTTATTATGTGCCTGAAAGAAATTTGGGCCATGAAGGTTGTTTGTACAATGAGAACTAAGATTATAGTGTATATTTTTAATATTTTTTGTTTTCCTTAACTTATGATAATCTAATATTCAAAATGACACAAAAAGAATAAAATAACCTACCTCAATAGGTAGTGCCTACATGATTGCAAATGCTAATATAAATCCAAGATGAAAGAGGAATGTTTTCTATATAATTGCATCAAAAGCCTTTTTAGAGAGGCAGATGATCATCTGCTTTTATCCTTACCTATTCTGACGCTTTTAATTATCCATTCATTTTGATTACAGTAGCCCTTCTTCATTTGTAGATAGCCTGTTTGACATAGGTAATAACTCTGAGTGTTAACAAGTTTTTCCTGATACAAAAATCTACACTATCAAAGGAAATGATTCTAAGGTGCCCTGCTGCTGGATTTGGAATAACAATACAATAATCTATGAATTTTTATGATAATGAAGTTTCTTTGGAGCCAACTTGGCCTGATTTTATATGAAAAAAGTTAGGAAATAAAAGTAAATCTACATCTTTTCAAAATAACCTTCTGGCATTTTTTTGTTAAAACTTGAACTATCAGTTTTAAGAGTCATACCAACAATTCCAGGCTACCTGCAAGATGTCTTCCAATTAACAGAAAAGTAAAAATTTTCAGCAGAATCAAACAACTGCAGTAAAACTGAAAAAAAGGAGGAGGCCTCCGGGTGTCATCCATTATAGAATCACACAGAATCACTCGGTTGGAAAAGACACACAGGATCATCTAGTCCAACCATTCCTATCAACCACTAAACCATGCCCCTCAACACCTCGTCCACCTGTCTTTTAAACACCTCCAGGGATGGTGACTCAACCACCTCCCTGTGCAGCCTATTCCAGTGCTCAATGACCCTTTCTGTGAAAATTTTTTTTCTGATGTC
>WAAB01004733.1:99389-140382 GCA_013389865.1 Piaya cayana | reverse complement strand
CCCCAGTCTTCCAGGACTGTTGGAAGATGATGGAAAGGGGTTTGGCCAGCACATCCGCCAGCTCCCTCAGTACCCTTGGGTGAATCCCGTCTGGCCCCATAGACTTGTGGGTGTCTAGTTGGGCAAGCAAGGCTCTGACCACCTCCTCTTGGATCATGGGAGCCTCGTATTGCTCCTCTAGCTCCTGGGTTTGTACACAGAGGGAACAACTTTCTTTACAATTAAAGACAGAGGCAAAGAAGGCATTAAGTACCTCTGCCTTTTCCTCATACCCTGAGGAATGTGAAGTGTGAAGTGAGGAGTCAACAGAAGCAGTTACTATATGTACTTTATTGGTTAGGGCAAGGTCAGACGTTAGTCTGAAGAAGGGAAAAAAAATGTTACTCTCTTTCATAACTGAAAAACTTAAAATATGATCTGGGGCACCTTGCATGGAATGTAGAAATGTTTCACACACAAACAGTAAGATTTTTTATTTGCTCATGTAAAAAAATTAAGACCTACATTGCATCAGTAGCCTTTTTGGAAATGTTTATATAAATGGCAAGTGAGAAGTATCAAAGCAAGAGTACAAGTATCTGTGGTATTTTATTTTCAAAAAGGAGCTACACATTTTGCAGGCAAAAGTGAATTTATAAAATTTGAGGAGGAAGGTTAAATATATCATTATCATAAATGGCAGACTGTCAAAAAAAAGTCTCTGCAGCAGTAAGTTGAAATGGGTAATGGTAAGCTTGTAAGGGACAATAAAGTACAACTGGAACCACCTAAGAAGCAAAAATCCAAAAGGCGCCTGAAGGGGCACAGAACAGCCTCCAGCTTCCACGACCAAAACCCCCAACTTTGTGTTATATCATCTGTGTTAACTTTACTGCCAAATGCCATTAAACACTGAAGCTGAAAGTGATACTTTTTCTCTTTTCCCACACTTTCCTTTAAGTATTGTTTTCTTATTCTCCTTTCCAATGTGCCACAGAGAAGCATTTTTCTGGGCCAGTTCAAATTAAGAATTTTTCATTCTTTAAAAATTCATCCAGAAATCCGCGCTGCCATCCTTGTTCTGACAGGATGTAGATCAGGAGCTAAGAGGCACCGCATCTTGATAGAGCTAAACAAGTTTTAACATGCAATGCTTATTTGAGTGTTTTATTTTCTTTAAATTGTTTCGGATCAGGATAGGGTGTTGTAATTGGCAGGGTACATTTTGATTGTCGTTTCCTTTGAATAGATCTTATTTTCATGTCCTTGTTCATCTGTTCCAAAATTCAATCAGCATTTAGATCAGCTTGGCTTGCATTTTTAAGAGTAGTTCACTTGGATTGGATTACTCTGAACACATAATTAGTTATAGACTGCTTTAAAATAATGTAAATAATTTATTCCTTCTGAATTACCATTTAATAAAAGAACCCAAGTCTGGAAGCATTTTAACACGAAGACTTTGTAGATAGATGTGGAATTGACGGTACTGTCTATCTAAATGATGGTTGGTTGTGGGGTTTCTTGCTCTCTTGGGCTAGCTATCCATGTCAGCAACATCTCCAACTGGGAAAGGTCATTCCTGCCTGTGAGCACTGTTACAGGAACGGAGGAACATGAACAAAAGAGTGTGCTGTGTCTGTCAGCAAATAAAAATGTGAATCTCTTCATGGAATTAGAACTGAATATTGTTTTCTTATGATGTGAAAAATGTAAAACCTTTCAAGGCAGGATTTGTCTCAGCATTACTTTATTTACTGTAACATCTACATACTGCATACACAGGACTAAGGCATTCAACCTGCAACGTTCAAAATTCCCCTTAGCATTGCTTTATATTTGCTCAAGTTGTTGTCTTTCTAGACTACAGAAAAGCTTTCTACCTTCAATTATTTATTGCAAGTTCTTACAACTATTTCTTTTCTTTGGCACTACATTTCCTCCAAATTCCTCAAATGAGAGTTGCTGTTTCCTGGTGATTTATGTAATTTGACTTCCTCAAGCTATTCTGTTTCTTCATTGCTCTTCAAAAAAAAGTTCTGTCATTATGATATTCTAACTACTTGTGTGAATGTCCTTGGAACATAGGGTCACAGCTGTGCAATGGTACAAATATAGCTGCAACAGTGATGGGGTTCTGTGCTTTATTCCCTGGAAATGGATAGGGCCAGTTTAATGATGGAAATGCAGAAGAGGACTGAAAAGAAAAGAAAAATCAACAGTTTCAATGTTCTCTAACATTTTTTGAGTTATTGCTTGGACAGTTTTGTGTTCGACACTTCAGTACGAAGACACATTCACGACTTGTTAATCTTTTCTGCCAGCAAATTAAGAAGGTAGTTAATGAAGAAAAACATCCTCACATCAGGTACTAATTAATTTCTAGACTTTGTTTGATGCCATAAAAGGCCCTTACTAGATACCTTTGTAATGATAATAATAATTATAATAATAATACAATATTTTAAAATTATAATAATAAATAATTTTAATTAAAAATAATTTAAATAAATAGTTTTTTAAAAAATTTTAAAGACATAAGAGTCTGGCGAAGTAGGGGTAATGGAGAGTGCTAAAATATTTGCTGTGTGTGATTTCTTGCTAAATTCTATCTACCACATGTTTGTTGATTCATCAGTGAAAGCACTGACACTTTCAATAAAACCAAGCAAACTCCATGGCAAACAATTACATATATGGTTTTCTTCCAGTATTGCACTGCTTAAATGCACAGCATATAGCTCAGACTCCACAGAGAGAGACAGAGGGAAATACAGAACAGGTGAATTTGACTTTCCTCCTTAGGGACACACTTCAGAACAGTGACAGTGACATAAAATACTGAGGTAAAAAATACCCTTTTGTGCAAGAATACCTTAGTCAAGACGCAAACAACGTATTTCCCTGCTTGGCATTTCCATCTGAATATATTCTTAGGTCACACAGTTCCTTGTGGTACCACTCTCCATCTGTGTTACCTTGTCCTTCAGAGTCTGTGTGGTAGATGGTGCACTCCCATATTTGGAATCTCCAGCTGAAGGTAGAGCCGCAACAAGATCAAATGTCTGCACTCAACACACTACAACATGGCTCTGAGCAGCATTAAAAACAAAGACTGTGAAAACAATCATTTATTCACATTTTTATAGTCATGAAACCCACATATGAATATGTAGCTACATTACCCAAAGGGATCCACATTATTATTTTATTTACTTTTTTTGTGCTAATTTCATATATGATAGATTTTGAAAAATAATTCCTTTTTACACTCTTACTTCCAATAAAAGTCATCATGGAAGTAATAAGTTAGCAGCAAAAATGTTATTAAGCACTTTTATGCACTCTGTACAGGACGCAAATCACAGAGTCACAGAGTAACAGAGGAGTAAGGGTTAGGAGGGACCTCTGGAGATTATCTAGTCCAATACCCCTGCTAAAGCAGGTTCACTTAAAGCAAGTTGCAGAGGATCACATCCAGGCAGATTTTGAAAGAGATTCCACAGCCTCTCTGGGCAGACTGTTCCAGTGCTCTGCCATCCTCAAAGTAAAGAATTTTTAGCTCACATACAAGTGAAACATTCTGTTCTCCAGTTTGTGCCCATTGCCCCTTGTTCGGTTGCTCTATCTCAGAAAAGTTTGGCTCTATCCTCCTGATGCCTTTAGGTATTTATAAGGTATTTGAAAGGTATTTGAAAGGTATTTATACCTGGGTATTTATAAACATTGATAAGATCCTCTCTTGATCTTCTCTTCTCCAGGCTAAACAGACACAAGTCTCTCAGCCTTTCCTCATAGAAGAGATGCTCCGGTCCCCTCGTTACCTTTGTAGCCTTCCACTGGACTCTTTCTAGTACTTTCTTGTCTTTCTTGAACTGGAAAGCCCAGAACTGGACACAGTGCTCCGGATACAGCCTCCCTAGGGAAGAATAGAGAGGGAGAGTAGCCTTCCTTGACCTGATCATCACACTCTTCTTTATGCATCCCAGGATGCCATTTGCCTTCTTGACCACCAGGGTACATTGCTGGCTCATGGATAGCTTATTGCCAGCCAGAACTCCCTGTTCCTTCCCTGCACAGCTCCTTTCCAGCAGATCAAGCCCTACCCTGTACTAGTGCACAGGGTTATTCCTCCCTAAGTGCAGAACCAACCACACACTGGCCTTTGTTGAACTTCCTTAGGTTCCTCTCCACCAAGTGCTCTAGCTTGTCCAGGTCTTGTCGAAAGGCAGCCCAGCTTTCTTATGTATCAGCCTCTCCTCCCAGTTTTGTGCCATCAGCGAACTTGTTGAGGGTACAGCCTGTCCCCTCATCCAGTTCATTGATGGATATGTTTAACAAGACTAGGTCCAGTACAGACCCCTGGGAAACACCACAAGATACAGGCTTCCAACTAGACTTTTCAACAACCAATCACAACCCTCTGAGCTCTGCCATCCATTAAGTTCTTAATCCACCCCATTGTCCACTCATCTAAACCACATTTCCTAAGCTTACCTGTGAGGATGTTATGGGAGACAGTGTCAAAAGCCTTCCTGAAATCCACTCATCTACCCAGCCAGTCATGTCATCATAGAAGGCTATCAGGTTGGTCAAGCATGATCTCTGATTTGTGAATCCATGTTGACCACTCCCAATAACCTTTTTTTCTAAATGTAGAGATGACAATAAGGATCAGTTGTTCCATCAGATTTCCTGCAATGCGGGCGAGGCTAACTTACCTGTAGTTTCCTGGTTCCTGCTTCTTTCACATTTTGAAGACTGAAATGATATTTGCTTTCCTCCAGCCCTCAGGCATCACTTCTGTTTTTCATGACCTTCCAAAGATGATGGAGAGTTGCTTAGCAATAACAGCTACCAGCTCCTTCAGGACTTGTGAGTGCATTCTATTGGAGCCCAAGGACTTGTGGGTGTCCAGTTTGCCTAAATTATCTCTAACACCATCCTCCAAGGAGGGGGTTTTATGTACCTCCAAGGGACAGTCTTCCTTTCTCCAGTACTTATGTAAGTACTCACCTTTTCACTAAGAGAACTGTCTGGGCACTCACTGCAACCTACTGCCTGTACTGAAGACTCCTTCACCTGTTCTACCTGAGTGGATATGTCAGACATCTCAGGGGCTTTCTTTGTAGGAGCACTGGTTTTAACTCCATGGCAAGTGCTCATCATTTTGTCAGAGACCTAGAACACATATTTTTCTGAACTCCGTTTATTGAATTTTCATAAATGCTTTTAACATACAGAAGCAAGCCTCAGATATGCTTCACAACTTTAAGTACTTCATTACAAAAGTACTTGCTAAATCTTTGTCAAAACCCCAGTATTTTAATACTGAAAGTTTACAGATCAATTAGTATTTCCAAAATAGTGGTTATATTTTCTGTTTGGGTTTAATGATAAGGTAATTCTCAGTGTTTATTCTCTATCATACCAGTTAGTGGGTAAAGACTTACTCCCATCAAAATAAATAGTAAATCTTCCACCACTTAGTACTAAGCTACACATTATGTGTATTTTATGAAGAAACAAACACCGTGTCTAGTCTACAGCTTCTTAAACTAAAAACTGGAAAGGCTACCTTCAGCATGAATCTAATCTCTTGAGCACCACCTAATGACCAAATTGTAAAATCACAACGACGAAGAAGCAAGTTGGTATTTGTGTTAAAAAATTATGAACTTTTTGACTCAAGCTGGTCAAGAATTTCCATCAGAGGTTTTAATGGAAAGGAATTTTTTGCTGAAATTGAAAACTCTATGAGTAGTACTCACTTTGACAAAATTTTAGAGGAAGATCTCTATGAAAACAATAGCTGTAAATGCTAACTTTTTTTTTGAGTAGGTCTATTTTTTTTTCCCCAACATAACCAAAGAAATACTTAGGGGATTAAAAAACCTTATTGGTTTTGGCTTGCTCCTGAAAGAGAAAAAAAGACACATTTCCTCACCAGGAAATGTAAAATTTCTAAATTTAACACTTCTAAATGTTCTCTTGAACTAGACTTGCAAATACAAAATCACAGTTACAGGTATATTACTATCAGCATATTATTTTTCATTTATTTTCAGTCAAAGTATATTTTTTTTTAAAAAAGTAAAATAAAATTACAAGTCTGTCCAAAAAAAATAATTAAAGCCACTATGATGAATAGTAGGAAGTTAATATGAAGGCTACTAATATCAGGCATGTATAAATACTTTATGTACCTGGAAAGTTCAGTCCTGAACAAAAGATTAGATTGAAATCAGGGACAACAAGACAAAAAGTCATCAAAAGAATGGAAAGGGAGAAATAAGGAAGATAGGGAGGGGATTAAAAGACATAGATCAGAGAACAAAATAAGAAAGATAGATAGAGCAGCAAAGTCGTGCCACTGAAGGAGGATGGAGTGCTGGCATTGACACTGAAGGTTGGATAAAGGGCACACAGTATATATTTAAGAATTTTCAGGCTATAATGGAAAGCTCAATATGTACAAAGCACGAATAAGTCAAGTAGAGGCACAGATGGGGAACTCCGCACCGCCTAAAAATAGAAAGTTAATCTTCCTTATAGCCTTAGAGATATTCAGAAGGGGGGATTAGTCTTTTGAAGTTAATCTTTTGGTGGTGCCTAACTGCACTTCAGTTCACATTATGTAGCAGCCTCAGAACACACAAACTGCATGTCTTTTGGATGAACTACCTGAACGTATGCTGTAATGTTTTGAAGTTAACAGCATAGAAGCCTCTGGGTCTGATCCTTCAAGAGCTGAATCAGCTTGGACTCTACATCAGCAAAGGGACATCAGAAAAGCCAGGTTTTCCAGCAGACTATCACAGGCTCAGAAAGCCCTGTGGAAACAGCTTTTTGCACTACTGTTGTCATGAATCAGTGCCCCAGGCACTTCTGCACCCAGGTACTGGTTCTCACACCAAAGATGAGAGCTAACTCCAGGAAAAATCCTCACCCTGAAAACATCTGGAGGCTTACCAGTCAGTATTGTTGGCAGCCCTTTAAAAAAAGACGCCTGTTACATCTTTACAAAAAACCTCAACATTTCAACAGCAGATAGTTGCAGGGCAGCTCTAGATTTCAGCTTTCATTTTGAGCCCAGCACAACCTGGCAGAGAGGACAACATTTCCCTTGCAGCAGCCGGTTGTGGAGCTGGAGCAGCCTTTCTCTAACCAGAGGCTCAGTCCTTTTGAATGCAACCTTCACTCCAACCACTGGCAGCCATCAGCCCAGCTTTCATGCCAATGCAAAAATTGTTATTCAGTGAGAGTGGGATGAAACTAGGTAAAATAAGGGCTTGATTTACAATTAACTTTCAACCCAGCTTCACCCACTGTCTGTGTGTGGTATGCAGGACTTGCATAAGCAGGTGTGAGTGGGCCAGAAGTTCTTGCATAGATACGTCTGGGCAGCAGGAGAGGCTGGGCCCCGAAAAGCAGGTGCTAATTGATTGGGGTTAGAGCAGACGCTCAAGGCAGAATGGCTCAGTGTTCTGCTATCCCACCTCCCGGCATATGGCAAGTGGGAGCGAGCGGCAATGACATTTATGCACTTCATAAAAACACCACTCTGTCCATCATGAGAGCCCTGAGATTATAACCAGCCTGGACTGAGGGGCATTGACTGAGCTGCAGTGGGAAGTTTTCACAGCACCTGCCTGTGTTATGTCTGGCACACATTGCTGTGGGCAGGCCCCATCATTCATGGGCAAAAAAAACCCTAATAAAATGAATTTTTTTAATATTTTTTATTAATCAGGGCAGCCTGATCTAGTGGGATGTGTCCCTGCCCATGATAGGGTGGCGGAACTAGATGATTTTTAAGGTCCCTTCTGACTCAAACTATTCTATAATTCTATGAAATTCACATACACTTTTATATTGGTGGGGGTGTGGGGGTGTGGGGGGGTGTGTGTGTGTGTGTGTAGCTTGTGTGAAAGGAGAAGTGAGTGTTTCACTCCTCCCAAATCCTCTTTGATTATACATTTGATTTGACAGATTAATATCCAATTCTACGTTTGGGAATCATCTATGATTCTACAATCCTGATCTCCCCCTTCTGCCTGCTCAGAAGTGCCTCCTGCCCCAAACCAGCACAGCGGGCTCTGCCCCTGAAGGGCAGCCAGGAGGGGGCAGGACAGGCTGCCAAACCCCTGCACCAGTGGTCTCTTTCAGTCCCAGATTTTCTGTCAGATCTGTGTCTTTCCTTTCCACTTCTCCCAGTGCCATCAGTTTCCCAGCTATCTGTCTAAGCAACAGCTTGGGGTGATCTGCACTGGGGGAGAGGGTTTTCATTCGCTGATGGAAGTGATGTTGTAGAATCATAGAATCACAGAATAGTTTGGGTTGGAAGGGACCTTAAAGATTATTCAGTTCCAACCCCCCTGCCATGGGCAGGGATACCTCTCACTGAGTAAACTGCCCAAGGCCCATCCAACCTGGCCTTGAACATTTCCAGGGATGAGGCATCCACAGCTTCCCTGGGTAACCTGTTCCAGTGCCTTGCCACTCTCATCATGAAGAAATTCTTCCTTATGTCTAGTCTAAATCTGCTCATCTCCAGTTTATGCCCAGTGCCCCTAGTACTGTCACTACAAGCCTTTGTAAATAGTCCTTCCCTAGCTTTCTCGTAGGCCGTCTTCCGGTATTGAAAGGTTACTCTAAGGTTTCCTCCAGTTCAGAAGGGAGAGGTCCTACCAAGAGAGCTGCTCCTTTTCATAAAACATGGAATGGTTTGCGTTTGAAGGGACCTCAAAGATCATGTACTTTCAACACCCCTGCCACAGGCGGGGACACCTTCTACAAGATCAGGTTGTTCAAAGTCCTATCCAGCCTGACCTTGACCACTTCCAGGGATGCCACATCCACAACTTCTGTCTATTCCAGTATGCCACCACTATAATAGTAAAGAATTTCTTCCTTATATCTAGTCTAAATCTACCCTCTTTCAGTTTAAAGACATTGTCCTTTGTCCTATGACTCTGTGCCCTTGTAAAAAGTCCCTCCCCAGCTTTCTTGTAGGCTTCCTTTAGGTACTGATAGGCTACTATAAGGTCCCTCTAGAGCCTTATCTTCTCTAGACTGAACAAACTCCACTCTCTCAGCCTGTCCTCATAGGTGAGCTGCTCCAGCTTTATATTTAAAGCTTTCTTGGCAGCAGGACCCTTGGTTCCAAATATGACCAGTTCACTACCAGCCAAGATAATGGGGTTTGGGACCACAGAAACAGACCTTGGATGATGCTACAGCCTCCATATTCCAGCTGACACCTTGTGCTCCTGGAGAGGTTTCATAGCTCCACTGTGCAAAAGCCAGCATGCCACCATGGCTTCCATCACATGCCACAGCATGTCCAGGATCCCAACACCACATGTGCAAGCAGACAAGCAGCATTGGCTTCACACCATCTAGCACAGAGACAGCTCCAATACCTTAACACTGGGCAAAAGTCTTCATTTACCATGGAGAAGTGAGTACTTGTGAGGCTTTCAGACTCCACTGTAGTTAATATTTGAAATGGGTTTCAAGCAGCTGAGGAGAAAATTTCACTGAAAAACCGCACCTGACAGATGAGTTCCATTTGCAATATGTCTAGGCTTGCTTAGCCCTGGAAGAGCTCTCATAAGGCATGAAAATAGAGGAACACTAAGTGAACAAGAAAAGGAGAAAGGTATGTGTCAGAGGTTGTGCTGTGGGAATAGGGATTTGGGTACCTCCAATGAATCTGTCACTTAACTCAGTATTTCTGTCTAGAAAAACACTGCAAAAAGTACATTACCAAACACACCAGGTCTGCTATTCTTTCAGTATCTCATCACAAGAAAAAGTCCTTCAGGCAACTTCTTGAAGAAAATATTTTTTTAAAAAAAAATCAACCTAGATTTTGGCTGTGCTATTAACTTCTCTAAAGGCGTTGCATGAAGCATATAATAAAGCATCATACAGATGTTCTTTGATGAAACTCAAAGATTCAGCAAGCCATTACTCTGACAAGAGCAAAAAAGCTATGGGAGAACAGAAGTAAACTGCAGCATGATGATTATTTTCCATGGTGGACAAGAGTTGTGCTCTTTAACATCCAATGGTTATTATGAGTGCTTTTTTCTCCACATTTCTATTATGTTAGATAAAATGTCAGGGTAGCAATACAAAAATGACTTAGCAAGATTATCACATGCCCAGTGAGGTTCAGCAGCTTGTTTCCTTAACTGTTAAAGTGATGCCCAGAAATGTTTCTAAAACTTGATACATTAAGCTTGACATTTTTTCTCCTGTATCACAATATGAATTACACAGTAATTAAGTGAGACAATTGCTCATGTCTGTAGCTAGAAGATGTGTGTCAAAGCCTGACCTATATTTTTTTAATCTGTCATTTAAAAAATAGATTTAAAAATTTAAAAAATAACCACAGAAAAAGAAAGGGACCAAAGACAGCATTCAGCTGTTAAGCAGCAGACTGGCACAAAAGGCTAGTGTGAAAACCAAGACTAATCTCCCCATGCAACATACACTATATTTTCAAAAGTCAAGTGCTCAGGTCTCTTCACTACCATGTGTATTAGAGGGAGTATTTGTAATACATTGTAAAGCTAACAAGCTTGGTTAAGCAAAGGTGTGTGGTCTTTCAAAGTGTATTCCCAGGGTATAATATCCTTCCTCAAGAAACTCATTTATCACTATGATGGTTTCAGCTCATTTGAAGCCAAGTTATTGTCACCCTTAAAATAATGTACCTTGACAGGAAAAATGAAATTCACATGAAGTTATACAGTCATCACACTCTGGAGTCAAAATAGAGACTACCCTATCAAAACATAAAACAGATGAAAATTTTTCCATGTATATTTTGTAGGTGGCATTTGCTTGTACTGCAGCCTTTTTTTCCTTTTTCTTTTTTTTTTTTTAAAAAAAACATAACAAAATAATGAAATGAAATGTAAGTATTTACATGATGTACATATGAAATAATTAATGGCCTTTAGTTCACTGTCTTTAAAGGGAGTTGTACATGCTTCAAAGCTGCCTTGGTATGGTAGTCAAGGCTCTTAAAATGCTAAACTAGGCTGAGAAATATGTGCATATATTTAATAGGGAGCAACTGTTTAAATGACTGGTCATCCCCTAGTGCACAGTTATATTTCAGGTGTTTTGAGAGTGCTAAATCTTGCCCTGTCGTATTCCACAACTGATGTTTGCAGTCTGGAGTCTCTTAAATCTCTCTCTTCAACCTTCCATCCTCAAAAGTCATTGAGGACTCAGAAATAAGTAGACAAAATGAAGCTCTGAGTCAAAGCAGTTCCAAGTTAAGCCAAAATCTCCCTCTGAAGTTCAGTCCTTGGATATGTATTTTGAAATTGCTTTGACATACGCAGTGCTCTGAAGAAGCTGTGCCAGAGCACTCTGTGCTAAGTGTTGTCACTGCAAGGTGGTTCTTTGCCCAAGTCACAGGCTTGAGTCACTTGAACTCTGGTTTTTTGTCTTTTTTCTCTCTTTTGTCTTTTTTGCTTTCATTTTTTGGTCCCAGGATTTACAGATTTTACTCTGAAGATTTGTAGAATGGTTGACATTTTCCTAACTGGCTGCAAATTCCAAATTCATGTAATAATTGTTATTTACTGAACAAAAAAATAAATTCCTGAATATTATGTCTTTATACAACTATTTTCATGCTTACTGTTTCTCTAAACATTCTTGAGGCTCATCTGACTTTTCTGTGGATATGGATTTTCTGTGGACATTCTCTGTGGGGCTGTACCTGTTGGGGTCAGCAGGTATTTCCTAAACTCTATATGACTTCTGTATTTCTCTTTCAACTTAAATCTGTATTTAGACTTCAAGTTAAGCAGTTTGAGTGTTATAACCTTGTAGATCTTAGTGAAGTCACCAGGAAAATCTGGTCATGTTTAGGGGGCTGGATCTGAAATTTGGAGAGGGTATGAAAGTGACAGGTGACATCAATTATGAGCATGTAAACAAAAACAGAAAGGCTCAGACCAAAAAAAAAAAGGAAAGCAAACAAACTTCTGCATAAGAATTTTTTCTTGCCCTCCTTGCCAGTTTATTTCTGGTTTGAATGTCTCTCTCGTTATCTTATTCTGTCTGTTTTATTAAATTGTCAAGCATATGGGAAAGCAAGTTTGTAACTTTTTCTCATTTGTTTGCTAACACAATCAGAAGAAATAATTATGCAAGGGATGCCAGGGGGATGGTTGTTCAAGGGCTGTCTCAAAAGCCAACCTGTCCTTCTTTGCCTAAGGTTCAGGATTAAATAAAATTATTTAAATCTTGTAAAGCTTATTAGTAAACACACTGAGGCAAATCTGGTTTGTGAAAATATGCAGTTTTGACAGAAACAGTTTGTTTTACTGGGATATTATTCTGAAGAAAACAGCATTTCTGACAATTCAAAAACATGTCTTGAAGCTACATTCACAATTTAATACTTCAATTTTTATTCTGAAATAACTTTTCATTTACTTTTTCTTAGTTTACTTCAAACCAATGTAACATATGATCAACATATGCAGCCCACACAAACCATAAGAATATTAAATATTTCCATGTTGTCAAATGAAGAACCATCAATCCAAAACAAGAAGACATTCTGAAAACCTGGCTTCTGGAAAATGTTAATGCTCCAGATTTTGTGCCAGTTTAACACAGCTAAATGTCAAAACCCTTTACAAAACAAAATCCCGTTCTTTGCAACAAAATCGAGTAACTGGAGATTACAAAACCAAGAGGCCCAATTAGTAGAGGAACAACATTGCTCTCAATGCTGAGATTAATACTGATAAAGGAGTCTGTTTTCAAAACTGGGTACTACTCATATTTGAAAATTGATCGTAAACCGAGTATCTGTATTTTTCTTCTTCTTATACTCAAATTTCTCCTCCAGCAGATTCTCTGGTGCCTGATAAACTTCTGATATCATGAAGGGAAACATCCAACAAAGGATTTTTAAGGTAGCTCATTTTCCATGTGATTGATTCTGATTTATTCATTTCCATTTAACAAGAAGCATAATGTTCAAGAGATATGCAAACTATGATAATGATAAACTTCTGCTACAAATTTCCAGCTACTTCCCACATACAATTTTCTCTTAAATACTTATGTCAATTTGTGAGCAGTTCTGCTGTTTACTGAGGCAGATTCAAATTGGTCCTGAACTGTTAATCTATGCAAAATTGAATTACTAAAGGATTTGAAGTAGCTGTAATGAGAATCCTTAGGTGTGTCTCAAAACCTCTAAATGCTAAAGAGGCTCTCATCAAACCTTGTGTTTCCCCAGTACCACGCAAATTAAATCCTTTTGTTTCAGATGCCTTTTCTCTACCTATAGATCTCACTCAGAGGTACTTTCCCTTGCTAATCCAATTACTTAAGAGCAATAAATAGCTTAAAGTACTAAGAATGCCAAAGGTGATTTCATACATTTGATTTGATAGCAAAAATAGCACCAGCAGGCATAGAAATAGTCAGCTATGGGGGTTAATGAAAACTCAAATCAGATTAAAATACTATTGATAAGACAGAGGTAACTTGTATAATAGTCACTGACACTGAATTTTAGCTTTAAACCTACTCTGTATGTCATAAAAGGGTGAACAGATGAAACGGTGGGCTACCAGACAGGAAGAGCTGCTTCTATTCTTAGGAAAGAGATGAATCAAACCTACAATAAAAGGCAAGCATAGATAGAGGAGGTTAACCAGGCTATTACATAAACAGAAAATAACAAGAGGAGTGTTTACAAAACCAGTAGAAAGTATGTTCTGCAGTGACAGACTGCAAAACACTCATCAGGGAAAGGATTTGGTGATGACTGTGGACAGATGCTTGAAAACAGCAACCTGATGTCTGGTAGCAGTTAGGAAAGTAAACAAAACATGGGAAAGCATAAATAAAGGAATAGAGCACAGATCTCAACAGATAACTATGTCCTGGTACAAAGGGCTGTTGTGACCACACCTGGAGCACTGCATGTTGCTTTGTGCATCGTGTAACAGGAACTCAAGTGTAGCTACAAAGGCAGGGAATGAAAACATGGGCTTAGGAGCAGGCAGCTACAACTGGGAGCATCATTCTAGTATAGGAACAACAACAGTAAAGAAAAGCTGCCTGGCAAAAGCATTTAAGGAAAATATCAACTCAAAAAACTTTAAACAGAGGGGGAAGATAAGGTAATTCAGCAGAGCTGACAGTGCTATATGGTGATAACATATAGAACACATATTGACAAATCCTGCAACTACATTTAAACAGAGCTACGACTATTATTGTGGCTGGGGGCACAGCATAGTTTCTTGAGAGCACTGTGGTATTACCATGTGACTCATGGAAATGGAATTGTAGATGATACATATAGAACCATGGAACCACAGCAGGTACCATTGTTCAGAGATGTAGTCCTCCACTGTCACAGAGTATATCTACCTTGCTGAGCCAGTTCAGTTGCATTGCGGGTAACTTTCTGCTGTTTGAAGCCTTGACGAGCACCTCTAAAGGAAACATGTGCTCTGGAAGTCACAGATTGGATATCTTAAGTTTATGCATGTAATGTTGAAACAGAAAAAGCAATATTCCAGGAGGAAACCACTTCCATTCTGTTACATGCTGGCCGTGTGTATATTAACATCCAGATTTAGATCAGGAGAATTTTTTTGAAGACAGTCATCTAATGGCCCCACTTAGCACGTGTGAGTCATGTGGTGGAGCAACCTCAGAGTACACAAACTGAATTTCTTTCAGATAAAATTAAACCTTAAGACCAATATTGAACCTCCAAATGCTCACACACTTTGTTACAGGGATCAGAGCCTTTACTGAAGCAGACATAAACCCCTCAAAATTAATATGGATGTTAGGTCCTAAGCGCTGATCATTTTGCCCACCAGATTTGCTCCTGCTGGGCAAGAGTAATTGCTGATGTAGGCATAGCCTATCTCTATTTCTTAAACATAGCTCGTCACTGCAGTTCCTGGGCACACTTTGGTATTTTCCCCAGCAGTTTTTATCTCCACACTAACTGTGAGTAGACATCAACATCAAGCTGTGAACGACATATCCATCCCACTGGAAGGGAACATTATAAAAGAATGATCATTATCTTCAATGTTTTAAAAAAATATATAAACACCAAGCAGACACTGACAAAAAATATACATCTAAGTACTAAGCATACAGGTCAAAGGAAACTGATAAGCCACAGAGCTTCTTCCTCTCCCAAAATCTTATTACTTCATAAATATGAACCATGTACATAGTTTGGCTATTAGCCAGTTCCACTTTGGTGTGAAAAGCAGTGTTCAAGTTTGAAAAGCTACTTTTCTGAACCTCAAATAACCATGGCCATGTGAGAGACATCTATTTAAGATCTGGCCCAAGTAGAACCAGAAAAAAGAGTTGAACTAGTTGGTGGGGCTCTGTGTCACCCCTGAAGCTACTCTCATAACTTTTTAATAGTCCTTTATAAACTGGCTGAGGAACCATACGACACAAGCACAATCGCTTAGCTGGCAGCTACTGACTGCCTACAAAATATGATTACTCAAAGTTATATTTTATTGTGACACACTTCCAAAACTTCCTGTCCTTAATTGTTTATTATCAGTGGACTTTTGGAGAGGTTCTATCCATTAGTCAGAACAGTGAAATGCCCCAGAGTAGACTGTGTTGCTCCAAAGGAGTTGTGAGAGCAGGTTATTCAAGAACTCATTTGCTGGTTATAAATACTCTGAAGTGCAGAGCGGGAGTTTTGACAGTGGAGAGCACATTAGGAGCTGATGGTGCAGCTGTGTGGATATATTTCCCTTGACTTGTGTGGCATGGGGCTTAGAAAGTATAAAGGGTAGGAAGTGAGGTGGAACTGGAATTTAGAATGATCAGGGTCTCTCTGCACTGAGAGCATGGTGAAGAAACAGCTGAGTACATAAAACCTCATAAAGAAAACCAAAACAATGATATTCCCTATTGTGACTGTTTAGTCTTTCTGTAGAGACTCATGAGGTCTGGGCTATTATCTATTTTTAATATCACTTGACCTGAAAATTTATGCTACCATCTGGAGAATGTGAGGATTTCTGTGTTACAGACTTAATACTGTGAGGGAGAGAAAGAGGAGGGAGCAATGAGGGAGGTACATTACAAAAATGTTTAAACTTTATTCAGCCAATGCCACTTGTTTCTTTAGATTTTTTTCCTGGAGTACTTAAACAAAACTGTATATCTTAAATTGCAAAATGTAAAAATATGGGTTAAGATGTGGATTCATGTATATTGTCTCAGATAATATTTGCTTTATATACCTTTCTAATTCAAGACTCTTAGTACGTTAGGAACCTAAGGTAATCATGAGAGGTCTGCTGCTAATTTGACTTTTTTGTGTAATGAATTTGAAATACTAAATGCAAAAAGAGAAACAAAAAGCTATTTAAAACCTTTGTAATATACTTATTGTTATATATATAAAGCTTTGTTTCTAGAGTAAACTCCAAATAGAGACGTTTTTAAATCATTATATCTAAGCATCAAAATAAATTCACTCACATTTGGTCTTTTTCATCCTTAAGTATCAAATTCCTCATGCTTCAAAACATTTCTGGAAACATGACAGCTAAAAAACATGTTGTAACTGCAATTGCTACAATATTAACAAAACCCCATGTTATTAGACTCACAATAAATTCATAAAAACTGTAACACAGAAGCAACGCCTCACACCTCAGCAGTCTCAGGGTGGGAGGGGAAGATGCTGCATCTTACCTCTGTCAATACAAGTAGTTATTATTACAATAAAGTGGAATATTTTGATTTAAGCTAAAGTAGAGTTATGTTTCATCTAAGTAACTATGTTTTTTGAAAGGTAGACAGAATGTCCCTCTGATAGCATATTTTCTTTCTCTAAAAGCATGTTTTGTTTCAGACAGTGTTTTTTCCAGACACTGTTTATTCTTTGAAGATGATAACATCTTGTGTGAAGTATGATCTTGTGCTGAGCAGATGTCTTTTCTATAATCTCCCCTGTTTGTACTTTCTTTCTGTGTTAAAGGCAAGGTCAGGCAGAGGCCTGGAACCAGCTCCAAATTAGCAAGAGTTTTGACTGTTGTGAATTTTCATAATAACATTAAAATCAGAAAAAAATAGAACATGCATAAGATTTCTGGGAAAATTTATACATATGCCTGTAATTGGGAAATATATTCTGTCCCCAGCTTTTGTCTCATTGCACATGATTGATGGAAATCAATCCCTCATGTTGCCCAGGCTTGGTTAAAGGATGCTTGCTTTCTAAAATTCCAAAATAAGTCTGAAGAGAGTTTATTTGCCAGTGTTTTCAGTACCACTGTAAGGGACACTGCTGGTCCCAGAGTCACTTGCAGTGGTCACTGACCTATCAAGCAGCATTTTTATCTCAATACTCAGGGTACCAAGGAAGTTATTATTATCCAGTGTGGTGGGTGGCATGGATGGTCCATGCTCACATTGCTTAGTGTGTGATCCCTCCATTGCTCACTGGTTAAGTCCTTGATACATATTACTTGGCCCTTGGATTCCTCTGGGCTCATGTGGCCCTACACAAAGGAGGAGATCCCATTTCAGTGCATCTGAAATAACATGAGGTTCAAGCTGCAGCCTATCAACATGGTGCTTGTATGACATAAAACTGAAGGTACGTACCATATGTCCTGAAGTATGAGGCTGTTTAGGGAACATAGACTGCTGACATAGCATCGAAAATGTGTGAGAGGGAGGAAATTAACCCTGATGCAGTCTTGTCTGTACTGCTGACTGGGATAGATTCTTAAGATGAACTGTCTCCTAAATCATGCTGACTTTTTGCCTCAGAGATGACTTACTAGAGCAACTGAAGAAATGAGTGCCTGTAAAAAAAGTGAATCTAACTAGGCTACAATAACATCAATCCTAAAGTAATATATTACAGCACAGTAATTAGAATTTTATATTTGTCTGTTTGATATTAATGTAAGTCTGAGATGGACTTCCAGCCAAGGAAGTGTGTGATTTAGAAAATGTGCATTTTCATATTTTGGCTTTCATGATGTATGAAGCTAAAGAAAGAGGTGTACGCAAGCTCACGTCCAGAATCAAGTCTAAAACAAAATTAATTCAGCCTTTCTTGGTGGAAGTTAGAAGAGCTGCTTGAACATCAGGGCTAGGAGTCAGGGAAGCTTATTTGATTTTCTACAGTAGGTGATAATCAGTTTGATTTTTACAGTTCACGGTAGGACCCTGCAAAGCTTACTAAAGTCACTGGAAAAGATGTATTTCAGTGCTTCTGAAGTCAGGAAATATATTGAAAATTCCATCATTCGGAGCAAATAATTGGAAGCCCAAGTCAGATTTCATTCTTCAAGATCAAACCCTAAACCATTTATGAAATTTTCCTGTTAAAATCAGGTTCCGTACAGCTTTGAAAAACTGATTTAAGATATCACCAACCATGAAAAATCTCAACTGAAGTTCATTTCGTCACCCACAATTTAGTTTTCTCCACGACTCTCTACCAACAGGCAAGTTTAAAAGCTCCATTTTCTCTCTTTGTAGGTTTTAATTGGACATAATGTAATCAGCAGCTATGCTGTTGTTAATGGAACCCCACAGGGTAAGAGAGAAGCATTTTGAAACCCAAAGCGATCTCTTCCTTGGATCTCTTACTCTGGTTCCTCCCAGCTGTGGTTACTTCCTGCCCTGCTACTCCTGTTAAACTTCACCCTTTCTTTCTTCACAGCAGCTAGTAGGATTTAGGGATATTTTCTCCCTTTTGTCAAGTTCCTTAACCCTGGCTAAGTGCTATAATTGAACAAGAAGCCATACATTATGAAACTCTCCACTGACACAATATAACCATGCAAGTTAAACAGCTGATCCTCCTTATCTAAATAAATTTGCTAGCTGAGAGAAAAAGATCTTACTTGTTTGCAGACATGGAGTGCTCTGGAATACTGACAAGTATGGTATTGAAAGAATCCTCATGCCTGAATAATAATAATAAGGTTTTTAATCTTAAATCCGGAGAGTTAAAGCTATTTTGTTCAGACTGTTCATCCAGCTGCAAACTCTGTAAACACTGCAGCTGTCACCTTCCTGCTAGTCCTAAGGTCAAGGCTTTATACAGCATAATTTTTAATATCATGGTTTTGATTGCACATCTGACTCATAACCTGTTGTGTTCTGGAAAATTGTAGCTAAATATCCCCAGATGATTCAAAGAGCAAGACAGAAAAAATTCTTGCTGTTCTTTACAAACTAAGAGGGGTTTTTACAGCAGAATTTAACTCCCCTCTTTACCATTTTCCGTACATCTTATGTTTTCTGTAGCAAAGTATTAACACAGGACAGTTCTATTTTGTTATTCTATAACATATTGGAATATAGACAGTTGAGGTCTAATATACACAACTGCATATCAAGTTCACATGCTTATTTGCTGAGCCTCTTTAACTATACTCTTACAAAATATTGCAGCAGAAGAGTTACCAGTAAAGCACACATGCAACCAGGCGCCCCTGTTGCTGATGCCAACATCTCTGCCAGCATATGCCAGAGGCATTACTTATTTCCATTGATAAAAAGTGAGGAAAAAAGAATAACTGTGTCATCTATAGACCAAGCACAACATAATATGCTCAGAATATGAAAGCACATTCCCTAGAGTTCTTATTGTGAGTTATTAATGTGATTAATGTGTTCCTGTATCTGCTATTTGTTTAACTGAGCATTGCCTTTGCGTTTTGCACTGGCTACTCACTTCATACATAGATGTTCATTGTTCTGACTCCAGGCTTTGTTCCCTTCTTTCACACATTGAGAAAGTTTTCCACAAACTGAGTGTTTATGTGTTGAGTGCAGTACTCCATGGACTTTAGAGTCTAATGGAGTGTGAGAAGGGGCCTGTGGTTTTTCATCTTGTTTTCAGCTGTACAAACATCATGTACTTTTCCCTTCCTTTTAAAGGCCAGTCTACAGCCTGCTAAAACACCAGCACACAGCAATGTAGTTGCCGAGGCTTTACAAGTCAAACTGGGAGGACCTGATGCCATTCACCTTAACACCAAACATATTGACAGTGTTTATTTTCTCTGCCCCAACCTCAGCTCTCAAATAAACATATCAGTGGCTGATTTTCAGTGCTCCAAAGAAGAAAAGCCTAAAAGAGTATCTATCTCGTTGTCAATAACAAGTATAAGCTCTCTCAGACTAAAAGAGCTGGGGGCAGGGGGATAAAGAAGGGTATAAACAAAGGAAAAGATGAAGTTCTCTTTTGTAAGCCTTCTTAAAAACTGGTATTTATTTCAAGACACTTTTTGATACAAGCAGGGTCTTTTGTTTTGCTTTTACACTTTTTGAAGTCTCAAAGGGACCTGAACTAGGTTGTTGGATATTTTGTATATTTTTTAGCGTGTGCACCTTGCCTCTGGGGAAAGCCATTCGTTAAATTGCTGTTCTTGGGTTGATGACATACAGATTTACTTTTCTCTTCATCAAGAAAATCCTGTAGCTGTCTAGAAAAAGAAACAGCATCTCCTAGATGTGTTTGAGCCTTTAATTTAGCAAGGGAAAATGACTACCAAAGTCAGCACAGATGCAGTAATGTAAAACTCAAGCTAGAAAAGGGAAAATCCAATCACAAGTCAGTACTCTTGGCACAAATACATGGTCAAAATTCATTTGTCAGTGCTTTACAACATAAACTGTAGGCAATTTAAACACTTTTTAAATGGAAATTTACATAGGTGTTCACAGAGTTCCAAAGTTCACTTTGTTAATTCCTGAGGAATGAGCATCCTTTCTAGTGAACACTAATTTTAATACTTGTACACATTACTTTATATCTCCAGATTACTTCACTTTCTATCCTTTCAAACATGTCCATATACCTACAATAAGTGGCTAATACAAACTAAGTACACAAGACTTTTGACTGATTGTGGCATAGTTAAATAATACACGTATAGTTCGCAAATAACAAAACAGAAAAAGAAGTGTCTGAAGTTTGCTGTTTAATCATAATTTCTATATTCCTGGTTCTTATTTACATATTTTCTTGGGACTATGGTGTGGAAGCTGTTCAGAGCACTGAGTGACTGTCACCACCAACTGTCTACAAATATTTTCCCAGGTCTTGCTAGACATGCTACAGTTCTGTAAGCCCTGTTGAAACTAATTTATTCTAAAAGGATTTAATTTACTTGAAAACTCAGACCTCAGTGTTATTACTATGGGGTTGTATTAGCTAGAGAAATCCTATTGAAGCAGCAGGATCCCACCTTGCAAGACATGTACACTAAGACGATCATTGGGCTAAGGATCTGGGAAATGGTGCTGCCAGACACAGAGACAGATTTCATAATAATTCACCAACCTATAAAACCAGAGTTAAAGTAACTCAGAGATCCTGGTTCTACAGTCCAGAAATTTTAAAAGCAACTGCAGCAAGGAACAAAACAACCCTCTAACACTCAGGTCAAATCACTTCCCTGGGTCATGTACGATGCATTTAGAATACATGCAGATGCAGTGCTGAACAGGTCTTTTTTAATCCTTGTTTGTAGTGTTTTGTGTAGCAGATTCCTGAACTCACTCTTCATAAAAAGCCTGCTTTTAAGACTGGGTTGGTGGCAGGTACTTCTCAGACATGTCAGGTAGCCTGCTCTTCCTACGCGAGGAGCACAACCTGAGAACAGATGACCAGACAACAGGGGAAACTAAATGAAAATGTGAAAATCATATGTGATTTTAGCTCAGGTTAACTGGACATATTCATAGCTAAGGTCAATAATTTTGAAATGAAGTGCCAAAGTGGAGGATGCTGTTTGTTTAGCATATCAAGCAATTGATGGTACATGGCAAGTTTGTGAGGAATATAAAGCTGAGCAAGGATAGCTAAAAAAAGGCACTTATAAAGTCTTTTAAAAGTAGTCACAAGGTATCATGTTCTTCTCCAGGCATTAATTTTAAAAAAGTACATAAAAGCATAAACATGTATATTGTAATTAATTCCCATCTCTCTTCCTTTTCCCACAATCTCAGTTTCTATTTTTAATGCCTTTCCTTTTCTTTATTAATTTTTAAAAATAAGAAAACTAATAATAATTGTATACAGACCAAAATCTTTCAAGCCCTCTGAGTATTGGCATGTTTGTAATTAAGGTCTCAGCTCTCCTGCTGTGACTTTTATTAAATTCAATTAATATCTGTCAAATCTTGGCAGTCTATAAGAATTCCCAGTGGAGGCACTTGAAGCTGCTTTCTCCCATCATCATTAATTGCATACCATTAATTTGATAATGCACCACAGGCATTTGATATTTCTAGAGCTGGCACTTTCAATCCAGGGCTGCTGTAACTGAAAAGAGCTATTTTAGAGCAAACAAATTCATCTAGACCCCAGGTGCGTACATACAGTCCCACTGAGCTATAGCCTAATTTGAGGATTTACTCTCTTGCCAGGTGCATGGTTTTTTCTGTGTCTGAACTCAGGCATGTTTTGAGGATTAGCACTAAATTTGGCTGGAATTTCAATTTGCACTTGAATATTTTGGAGAATTTGAAGATTTCCAAAATGGCAGATGTACTGAGAGTGGTGCAGCTGTGAAACTAATACATCTTAAAACAGTATTAGTAATGTAAGTTTTTCACAGACAAGTGAAGTAAGTTTTCCTAAAGCTCTGCTTGTTCCTGCTGCACAGCTGATCAAAGATGCAGCTTCTGTAACACACAGCATTGTCAGCAGTACTGTGAAAAATCGTGAAATAGCTGTAAAGCTATACTGTTTTAACTTTTTATAGATTTGTTCATCCCTCATGTTCAAAGCTGAGTGGCTAAATATAATGCCTGTGTGTAGCAAAAATAGTTTAGTACTATTAGCAGGACAAGGACTTCTCATTTTCAAAAGGCATGTACTCTGCCCTCTTTTCTGTTAATCCCTATGGTGTGGGAAGCTTTAATCTCACAAACTAGAACAGCTCTCAGCAAGACAAGTAAGAGGGGATGGATGAACATCTTCCTCTGCTGCTGCTGGTATAGAGGTGACCTTCAGTATGATAAGAGATGATCTTATAATGAAAATATGTAATCCAGAAAGAAAGATGGCATGGTAAATTAATGCTTACTGAAACTAAGGAGAAGGCATAGATATTCAGTTTTCATACATTCTTTGAATTCTTAAGTATAGCGTCCTTCAGAAAAATTTTACTATATCTTCACTTACCTAACTGGGAGTAAGGAGAAGACAAAGTATTTCCAAGCATTTCTTGCTCTGGTGCATGCAAGACCTGACAGCAGTTCTTTTAGCTCAGGCTCTACCTCAGCCCAGAAACATTAAAAAGCTGAGCCTGGGCCAAAATGTAAAGGGCCACTATGCCCATTATAGGCAGCAATCAGACTTTATTACACTTCTTATTCCCAGGAAGTAAATAATAATTCCCATTAACAAATTAGAGGTGTGCCTGATGTAAAATATCCCTGAAGCATATCTCTCCCTGCTTTAAACTTTCTGTGTCCTAACAAAATCAATGCCAAGAACCTGACATATAGAGAATTAATTTTTTTAGAAGGAGAGTGTGGCACTGACAGGTCTATGTGTTTTAAAGTTAATTTGGGATTTCTAGCGTCCTTTTAATTCTTGAAAAGCTCCACTTACCAGCAACTTCCCACTGTTTTCCCCAAGGCCACTCAGAAAACAACTTTACTGGTTTTCTTCCCACTAGGTCTACAGTTTCTCACGGCGGACATAATTAATTTTCAACTCCTCTGATGCCAATGAGAATTGGTCTTTAGCTGAGAGGTTTTTTAAACGGATTGCAAAAGAAGGGACTGATCCTAACCAATGCAATATAACTTCTCATAAGTAATTCACCTTTGCCTGAAAATCTTGCTGTGAGGAACTGATCTCCACTGACAGGCATATGTTTTTGAAGAAATGGCTCTAGCTGTTGGTCTGGAGTGAGCAGGAGCTGACTGAGGAGGCCTGTAAGCTGAGAGTTGCTCTGTAGCACCATTACCCTTCCTGGGGACTTCTACAGCAGACCTCATGACTCTTCCATGTGAGCAATGAAATTCCACAACTTCCACAACCCAAGGATGTGTGTAGTCACAAGACTGAGTCACAGCTGGCCCTCCTGGGCATATATGTAGCACTCAGCTAGTGTAAGACCTGAAGGACATTTAGTAGTTTTCACCCTTCTTGTGTTGCACTCGATTGCCTTTTTTTGACATTTCACTGATGGCTCCCTACCTCTGGCTGTAGCTGGATTCCACCATACAGCAAAGGACCATTGTCCAGCCTTCCATCCCTGCCCTGTAGATGTCCTCTCTCTCATCAGAAACACAGGAACCTGCAACAGCACATTATAGAAATTCAGCCAATATTGCTAGTCACTTTAAGGATTAGCCTGAGTTTTTGTTGCAGCTACCTGATTTCAGAGATTCTAAATGATTTGCTAAGAAAAAAGAAGAAAAATTAAAGCCTTTTGGTGTAAGATTTCACATTTAGGGACTCAAACAGAAGAAATTTATTTTTAATTGGTGTAACACCATAATTAGGAACAGTGTTACTGTAGGTGAAAAAAAATACAGCTTATTGTTTTCATGTGTTTGTTTTCTGCTCCTGCATTTAAGAGACACATTTGTTCAATGAAGGACAAGACTAAAATATGTTGTAATTGGTTGAAAGGAAATCTAATTGATAATGTATGCTGGAGATGTAAAACCAGCTATTGTCCACATGTAACCACTACTCTTTTGCCAAAGTGTATAACATTCATTTACTATTTATACTTGATAGTAAAACTTCCTAATGGACATGCTGGCAGAATCTTATCTATGCAGTTTCTTGGTAAGCACCTTTTTTTCTGTCTTGGCTTTAAATATAATAGATCTTATTTCTTACACATTGAAAAGACATTGAATTAATTTCTGATTTGGTAGACCCCCCTAAGATAAGTGTTGTTTTTAAAAGATGTAGTCTGGGACATTATTATGGACAGGTGCAGAACAATTACACCATATAACTATTATATTTTGCATTTCATGTGAGACTAGTGGAAATAGCAATAAGTGAACTACATCATGTAACAACAATAAATGAGGTTGTAAAAGACTTATCCCATGTTTAAACATATCTGAACAACATACTTTCTCTTATAAAGAGCCCCAAAGATTGAGCTGGAACTTCAAAAAACACCTTACTGTAAAATATCTCCATCTCTGATTCCCATAGTCCTAAAAGTGTATTTTTAAGACGTAAACTGCCTAGCTTTTCCCTTTTACTGTTCTGTCCAATGGAGGGTCAAACATATCATTAGCACTAAAATGAATAGTTGTAATAATAATCAACAGTGGTGAAAACACTATTCAGTGGGATAAACAGATCTACTTTGATCCCTTGTCATGCAGGTGATATTCAATTGCTGGTCTGTAACTCATGACATCAAAGGAAGCCTAAGTCTAAGAAAGTTGCTTCATATTTCTAGATTACAATCCACTTTGCTCCTTTGTGATTTGCAGAGAGCATCTGAGAGAAGTTCATAGGAAAACATGACTATATTGTAAAGCTTTTTTGGGGGGATATTTCACCTATTTCATTTACATAGTCCTCAGTCATTTCTCATCATCTGGATGTAGGAGTTTCACTGTGCATCCATAATTTCAATCTTCTGCATTCTTCTCAAGCAAGTAGATTTCAAAAGAAGAACTTAAGTCAGGAATTATTATACAAGAGTTGATACTTGCCTGATCGTTTCCATTGTCAGATACTTGTCAGTGTTTCTCAAGAGTTCTCACCACCTTTCCTTCTTGTTATTTGTCAGAGATTAAATTTAGATTGAAGATGTATTCTCTTCACCAGAGAAAGTCCAGCCTAGTCCTGCCTGGAGTGAAAGATTATTTCTAAAAAAAAAATCACCATTTTCCTGTTTTTATTTGGAATCTTCATGGGAAAAAAAAGCACACCTGTGCCATTTTCATCTACTTGCAAACGGTACACACCCCCAACACATTATTTCCGTTCTAAGAATAATGACCATCTGTTGACAGCTAATAAAGTGGTGTGCTTTGTAGTGTAAATGGCAGAAATCTGTGTAGCACTTCAAGGCCATGTTATAGTCGCAGCTCTGTTTTCATCTTTTTAAAAAAGAAATATGTCTCAACCACCACAAATCTACGAAATAAAATTTTTAAAAAACACACAAAAAATNTTGATGAGCTTGATTTTACAAGCCAAATAGCATCCATACCTAGATCTTTCTTTGTTATGTGGATAACACGTACAAGATAAAATCTGAACTCATTGTCAAGAACACATGGCTGGTGATTTGTGCTTCAGGACAGAATCTGAAACGAACTTTTAAAAAGAGCAGGTTAGATGCCAAGGTATTGTCCAACTCAGGATCAATATCTGACCACCCTGTGACAACAGAGGAATGGGAATGGTGTTTCAGATGAGTATCCAGGAAGCAGGGTCAAAAGAGATGAATAAAAATAAGGCTGCATGTGTGTTGCAGATGTTAGTGGAGTCCTGGGTTCCTGATCCCTTAGTTTGTTTGCTTTTCAAATATCTAGGACTTCTGTAATCCGTGATTTTTCAGATCTGCGTATCCATGACTTTGCAGGATGTGCAAAGATGTGAGTGAGGTGGTGGTGGTGGAGATGTGTGTTAGACTTGCACCAGTTTCACCAAAAACACTGAAATCCTAAGATTGCATTCTGCTTTAACAAAGAAAGCCCACTGAGTATAAGGATAAAACAGCTTAAAAAGGGAGAGATATTTTTTGTTCCCTCTGTAACTTCTTTAAGAAAACATTGGAAAGCCTTACCCCTTAGCAGCCGAATTGAAGAAGTAGAAAGCTGCAGGCAGAGAGAGATGCGTTTTAACTGTAGTTGCTGTAAATTTGGACATTCTGAGAGAGTTTTTGCTAACATCAGTTGAAAATAAATTAAAAGAGGACATTAAAAATTGGAGTTCTCATCTAGAAAAAGATGTGGTTTTGGGTAAGAGCATGAACACAGCCATTTCAAATCACACTTTTTAGTATGGTACTGCTAATCATGGCTAGCAGTAGAGAAATAAGGAGAGAGTATAAGAAATGTTATTATAAATATAAAGTATTGCTTCCTACCTTTGTCACTCAAACATAGCATATTGATAAGTAATATGTATCCAGATCCCCGTGTTTAACCATCTACAGTAAAATATTGCTGACCAAGCCAAAGTGAAAAAGCACCTTATAAGACTTTCTCTGTGTACAATCATTCTCAATTCTGAGATCCTGGTAGAGTATAATATTTACCTTAAAATATTATTCTGTAATTTTATAAAAACATGTGTAAGAAGTTGTCCTTAATGGCAAACTTAAGTCTGTTAGCATCGTTATTTCTTAATGATGTCATGTAGAATGCATATACTTGGTGGTGAGTGGTGGAATGGCATCTCCTTTTAAGTTTTCTTCAGACTTGAGCTGGTTGAGAACAGCAGAGCACTGAGTTTGTGAGAAATTATTTCTCAGAACAATTTTGGATTTATTTTATTTTTATATTTCTCATTGTTTTCAAGGTAAGTAACAATATTCTTATCCAATTTAGTCTCTCAGAAGTATCCACCATTAAAAATTTCAGACTAAAAGATCAGATGCGGTCAGGAAACCTAGAAAAACTGCCTCTGAAAGTGGTGCACACAGGTCATGTTGTTACCTTCTGCAGATTCATTCACCACATATTCTGCACTCCAGATGAATATTTCTGTAAGCTGCCTATCACTCCCTTTGTTAATGTGTTTTGTAAATACTAAATTTTGCCTTTAAACATATAAACAATGCCTACATGTTTCTCCCACCTGGACCCCAAACACTCACCTCTTTTATTACCATCAGAGAGTAGTAGGGTCCAGAATTCTTCAGCATGAGATGTCTAGAAGGTCAGCTAACTGCTCACACGTCTATCAAATGCCTTTTAGATGAAAAACATCAGTACTTCTGATAACGTTTGTGCAAGTCACACATATCCACATCACTACATCAGCATTTATCACCTTCTATGTATATGCAGCAAACCAGTATAAACTATAAAGCTTAATCATTATAAATGCAAATACAGAGGTTTTGCCCTCCAATATGCAGTTACTGGCCAGAACTGAAAAATTTCTGCTATTGTATCTTCCCAAGTAATAAGAGAATTGAGATACAAATCTAACGTCTTGTCAGACTTGATGCCTGAAATAGATACTAGGTGAGTCAAATGAAAGCACAAATCCCCTTAAAAAGAATAAAATAATGATAAGGAACTACAGTCACAGCAATGCTGACTAATAAACACATGTACGTTCTGTCTTATTTAAAGCACTGCAAGGCAAATACAGGGCCCATGCTAACTCCATATGTAAAGCTGTCTTGGGAGTCATGCTTAGTACTGCTGGCTTTGATATCACTAGTTTCACAGTGCTATTACAGGACAGTCATTCTTGCTTCATACTGAGCTTACTCAAGAAGAGAATCTCTTAAAAATGATTGTCATCTTCAGTCTGTGGACTCACTCTTCCTTTCGTGTGCCCATAGCTGATTGGCCAGTAAAACACAAAACAAGTCGTGATAAATTCCTTGTTGATGGGCTGCTGGTGAGAAAAATCTCAATGACCAGAAGATATGCGAATGCTTCCCTTTTGAACCCAATGTTGTGGCTGAGCCTGTTGTTGTCTTAGCTTGTCTCCACTTTCCTTCTGCTTAAAAAAAAATAATCTGCAGTAAGTTTGACTGATACTTTGCTCATTCAGCAGTGTTTCATGAATCCATTTGACATGGTAAATGTGTTTAGTGGGCTCAGTTAGCCTGAGCAGAGGTCTCGGAAGGTAATATCAGCCTGGGACCAAAATGATGGTAAGCATTTTAATGTGTTTAAATCCTTTTCCATTCAGCAGAATATTAAGCCTATTTCTAGTATGCTGAATAGGGACAGTTTCTTTAAATTAGGTTAATTTTAATTTTGGAACTGTATGTTTAAAAAGCCAAAATAAAAGAGGAGAGGAAACAAACAAGTTTTGTCTATTTGGCTTGCTAACTTGAATCAAATAGTTAAGCATCACTGATTCCAGAAAGATGTCCATCAGATCGTTCCACAAGAAATCTACTAATCTGAGTGATGGCTAAGTTTTTGTTACACATCAAAGAAAAATCTTAGTAAAGATAAGAAGAAAACAGTTCTGAGCTGGTAATTCTTGTTGATTCAAAGCAATATTCCTCAAGAAAAGTTTTGGAGACTTAGTTAGCTTGTCCAGCTGATAGACAAAGGTGTTACACTGCAGCAGTTTCTATGTATTTCCTTCTTTTTGATTTATAATATGATATAAATTGCATAAATTATGCTTTGCTAGATATCAAAGATCATGTCACAGACAGCCCTTAGCTGAGGAAAACTGGCATCCGCTTGTCCAACTCCACAAGTAAGAGAAAGTATAAATAAAACATAAATGATTAATTTAACTTTCCCTCCCTGCCTCCCATTAACAGCTCAAGGACCCACAGCATACTGTGCTCTTGTGATGTACCAGTGCGGTAGAGCCTTCAAGACTGTGGCTAACCCCTTTTCAAGTACAAACACCTGTGAAAACAAAATTAGCCCTGCCAATATGTCTAAGAAGAAATGCTTTCCAGTAGGTTATAGATATAATATTCACCCCATTCAGGGGAATCCAAACAAAACACAAACGTCTTATTGGGGCAAGAGGATATTAAGAATAATAGACAGATTATACGATGGTTTATTGAAGGCGAAGGAAGAGACATTAGTCATAGTTTTGCTATAAAATGAGACTTAATCAAAGAGGAATGGGTTAGAGGTCATGTGTTCTATTTGTGCTATTATTATTTTTAAATCATTGAGACTTCCATGAGTGGCAAAAGAAATGATCCTGAACAGTGCAAAACAAGCCAGACCTCACTGGAGCACTTCAAGATGAGCCAAGAGAATCTACCGCACGAGCCCTACGGGCTGTATGCTAATCTTTTTTAATGCCTTTTTAACAAGGGATGATTGGGATCTGGGATCATCTTTGCAGGAGAAGTTTGTCTCAACAAATCACTGGGCTGGCTGGGGTACAAAAAGGAATGTGTACAATCTGATCAGAATGTAACTTCTCATGGAAACAACATTGTTCTTATATGCTGCTTCTTTTCCTTACACTACCCATTTTTTAATTAAATAGGAGAACTCTGGTACATATGTTCATTTTTTCTTCTAAGTTCTTATGCACGTTAATTTCTGGATACTTAGTTTGATTCTGAGGATCCAGGAGAGAGGCTCAAAACATTTAATCACACTAAACATTATTTACCGTAGTAACTCTGCAATTACATGGGCAATAAATTTTTAGAAGTGTAACCACAACTGCTCTTATATATTTTGTATGCAGAACAACTAGTTTGCATGTTTAGTCCTTAGGAATATAGTGCAGGATAAAATCTTTAATATCTGAAAAATTACAATACGTTTGTCAATAGGCAAAATGTTTATTCCTTCAATTAAAGTATTAGAATTCCATTTTTAATCTAAGCCCATATATAAATACACACCAGAAAATTGACATTTTAGAGCATTCAGTTGAATATAGGATATAAAACTGTTGAAAATGGAGAACATTTGTAAAATGGTACTAATATTAAGCTAGAAGAAAAAAAAATCCTTTGGCATTGAATTAAATTATTTAAATGATTTAAAAATAAAAATTATACAAAGATCTTCAAATACCTGGTTGATATCACCTTTCATGTTAAAACTAACTTTAAAGAGGAGTCACCTCTCATCATAAGGAAAAATATAAAATGAAGAAAATCTTCAAACAATTTTACCTTAACTCCTTGCCCTTGTACTGTTTTACCATTAATATTTTAAAAACATGCAGCGTTTGCAATATTATGTCTTATTTCACTTACACAACTTCCACAGCTAAGTACACCTAGAAGCAAGGGTGCTTTTTCCACTATGTAGTCTATATTTTTCATTTGCTATTTTTATACTGTTACTCCAAAGTACATTTCAATACAGCATACTTTGGTCATTTTCATCTATCCAGATTCTTTCGGCTGCACCCACTTTATTTATTGGCTAATTATTGTACTATGAAAAATAAGGATAACAAGTTTATCTGCATTAGTTAATTAATTTTTAATTCATTGTCTTTGCTGCTTTGATTCTCTTCATATTCTAGATCAAGATTTTTTAAGCTGCCTAATCCTATATGTTATAGACTAAAGTCACCACACAACTGTCACAAGACACAAATCACCTAACCTGCAAAGCTGAGGGGCAAAGGAGCTCCTGGATCACTTCACATGCAGGAGGTGACAGCATTCCTTCAGTCCTCCCAGTCTTCTCTGAAGGACCACTGGTCTCACTGGGACATCCAGATCATCTTAGGCCACTACATCAACTCAGCAGCACATAAAGCTCCATTTCCCCCTAAGACTCAGCTTACCCAGGGCCCTTTTTGGGTCAGTACTGTCTGATTACCAAACAAGTAACTGTCTCACCTAGCAGTCACTTTTTCCTCCAGTGAACTTAGCCAAAACTTTAAACCCATATAAACTGTCAAACCTTTCTCACAAGACTCAGCAGAAGATGAAATATAATGATGGGTTTTCTCTTTTGTTCTATATTGTAGGAGTTTGGGGGCTTAGCTAAGGGGCTTAGCAAAGTTCAAAATCTTGTCATGTTTCAGAGGTTTTGACCCACTGTTGTTTCTTCTTTAATGAACCCAAGCTAAAGTCATACTTAAAAATAGTAAGAAGTATACTTTAAATATATCTTTGCTTCAAGAATTTGCAGTTAAATGCCATTTCATAAAGCAATAGAATACTACATAATATTTTTCAAATATTCCACAACCTAAAATTGCATAGATAGATAGACACATATTTGTATGTACCTATATAGACAGTAGGTATATATAAGAAAAACATATTAAAGCTGTATAGAATCAAAAAAGAGGAAAAAAAGGATAAGGGATTTTGAGGCAGAGACAAACCCAACAGAATGACTAATGATGTTCATAAAAACTTTGCTTTTTGGAAGGACTAACATTAGAAGCAAAACCAAACAAACCATTCAGCAACAAAGAAAAATCTTTTGCCTTGGAATCTTTGTCTCTTCAAACTACTCTGTGTGTATAGTATTTCCATTGTGGTTTTATGAACATGTGCATTACTTATAGACCATAAGTGGCAGTCTGGATACAAATAACTGAGGGCACTTACAAACAGTGTATGTGTAACACTGCTGAAGTCCCACTGACCTCCTGCATGAGGTCTGTGTGAGTTCATGGTTGTGACAGTCTAAAACTGGGAAAGCTTTAGGGGAATGCTTGTGGTTCTTACAGACAGTACCTCCTATTCTCATGTCTATGTTCATTTCCCTGGCATTTGACTGAGGCCTAGGGAAATTGTTCAGAGAGTTGTGTAGTCACAAATGCTTTTTCCTAGCCCCCCAGATTGTTGTTTTGTCCTTTATTTGGGACTACCAGCCTTTAGGAATTGGTTTCCTAGTTAGAGGGTAAGAATCCTTAGACTACCCCAGCAGCTTTGGCAAGCATTTAATCTCTCATGGTCTACATCAAGCATAAGGTTTGTACCTGCATCATGGCACTGTCCGTTTCCTGTCTCCATCACCTGCAGTCAGATTATGCCTGGACTGCTCACATTTTTCATATTCTTTGTTTCATCTTGTGTTCAGCATTTTTAACAAGTTATTCCCCAAAGTGATAATTCGACTTGCCTTTTGCACTAATAGGGATGTTAGTGAGGCAGCAAAGCCTCTGAGAGATACTCCAAGAGATACTCCTCTGAGAGATACCCCAAGTCCCAGATTATCAGGAAGGGATAGGGACCATTCAGCATATCACCAAGGAGAAGAGTATTTGGAAATGGTCAGAAGTTTCCTCTCGTTTGTCACCAACTCCAGCTTTTGAAGATGTAACTCACCTCTGAGTGCATTCACCTCTGTCCTGTGGGGACCAGCTGAAGTGCTGCCTGCCGGGGTCCCGTGTCAAAAGCACTCTGAGGGGTCTCAGTGACCCCTATAGCCTGTGCTCAAGTGGACAAGCAGCCAGATGGTCACACATTTCTGCATCCTTTCACTTTGTTTTTTCAGCATTACAAATACATGGTATAGTCTTTTGTCTGGCAGATCTAAAGGGAACAGAGCTCCCAAAGAGGAGCTTACAAGAGAAATTACTATATGTAGCAGGAATCAACACAGAGAATCTGTGAAAAATTTAATCAGTTATCAAGAATGAGAAATATCCAGAAACTTTTTGGGATTTTTCTGGAGTTTTAATTCTTGTCAACAATAAGTGAGTTAAATAAGAAGTTGAAAGACACTACCTCCTTAGTGACAGAAAACTTCCCATTTCTAAGACAGGATATACATTTGTAATAGTCATCTTAAAGCAAGCAATTATTATTATTCCAATTATATGAAAAGTCTGTACAATAGTCTGGAGATTTTTGGTGTACTTGGTCTTTGTTGAACAGGCTTGAATTTTGAGGACAAACTGTGAACTCCATTTAATGACTCAATGAAAATATTCATATGCCAAAAAGAAAGAACAGAAAGACAAGAAAAAAAATGCAAAGATCCCCAGCACTTCTACCAAAGACTGACCGTTAACAACCTAAGACCATAGATACAGTATGCAAGCCAAAATCCTTGCTTTGCAGACTGCAGGCTACCATGATTCACCCTCCAAAAAATACAGTGGATTTCCCAGTGCTCACAGTAAGCAGGCCAAGCATGCATTAGTGCTTGTCAAGACTATGAGCAGTTAATCTCATAACCTCAGCCTCATCATAGTGCTGTTCAAAAATATGGAAAACCGTATGCAGCTCTAAGTGCGACAAGTTCTGACTCCATTAAAGATGACAGATTTATGGGGTCTTATATTTGAGTAAGAGTAGTAGACAGAGAAATAACAGTTTAGGAGCCTGAGACTAGCCAATGGTCTATGAAACAAGTGTATAGCAGCATTTAACAGAAAGTAGCTTTTAATTACAGTGGCTAAGAGAAAGTATATAAAAATGTCAGCGTGCATCACCGAGTCACAAAATCATACGGTTATCTGCACTCTCCCATGACAGATTGTATATACATGATATGTTTATGCCCTGACAAAAATCCACCCAAAAGCCAGTGAAGTGTGGTCCACTGGTGAATTTCACAGAGGCCACACCTGGCTTAGCTCTAGAATTGGCTAAACCAACTCCCCTACAGGATCTGGAACCAATGTTCGAGGCTTGGACCTGTCTATCTGAGAACTGCAGATATTTAATAAGTAATTCATCATGTTTAATTTTCAAATTTTCAAGCATTATGACTTATGTTTCTTCCCAGGGAGGATTCAGTTTAACTGCCTAACTCTTCCAGTCTCATGACCAGACATATTATTTCGAGTGCCAAGGTCTACAGCAAGGAGATGGAGCACAGTCTAATTTGTTAACTCCTGTATAACTCAATTCATAAATAGACAAAAGCCTGAAAAAAAATATTTGTAGAACTATGCCTAATAAAATGTATTTGTGATTGCTCCTTTCATCATGTCATGTTATAAACACTTAGCCTTTGCTCACGTCTGCTAAATATATCTTATTAGCTGGAGGTGTGTCTACGTGTCAGTTTTGGAAGGACTGAAAAGCTCTTAAATTCTTTACTAAAACCCTAGTATTGCACATTTGCCAAATACTGTAGATTCATTATAAAGCTGAAGGTATCCAAGCCTGAGACATTTCTCTCCCTTTTCCACCATCATCTAAGGACTGCTTTCATCTCCTTCCATCTCCTCCTATGTGCTCCTCTACTCCTTTAATCTTTTCCTTGCTCTTCCTTTCCCCATCAGAAAAGGAATGTGTGAACATTTATCTGTGTCTTCTAACGTGAACATTCTTACCCTCTCTCTATAACAATTTCCCACCTCTTCTGAACGCTCTACAGGACCTGAGGTTCAGGAGTGCAACTGTTGTCTAAAAGAAATGGAGAGCTGGAAGGAAATAAGTTAAAGGTACACAACAAACATCCCCACTTTGCCGCAGCCCCTCCTTGACCTGATTGTCTGTTATTTGTAATTTTACATATTATCTAGCTTCAATTTTGGTTTGAGTAGCCATACATCTGTGTGCCACAGCATGCTGAAGCCTGAGTATATCTGATTATGAACTTAACACTTCTAAAACATTTCATATGGAGTCATATCAGTTAGAGTTTTCTGCTATTTCCATCATGGTTGGATGGTTGGGTTAGGTTGGGAAGGCATCATTTCATGATCTGTGGCTTCAGGCTGCCCATCTTATTTTTCAGATTCCTCTGTCTCCTGATTGCTTCTTTTAATATGATTACATTACTTTGTGCCCCTTCTAATTGAGCACACTCTGGATATTTCTCTTTGTTCCAAAGCAGTAGTTTCTCCTCAGTAACCTGAACCACAATTTATTATTTAAAAATAAAAAGGAGAGGGGGGAAGGAAAGTGAAGTGGGGAAGAACGCTAAGATTCCAAAAATGGATTTTTTTTTTAAATGTTTATCTTCAATTAAAAATAGAGAACTGGATGCATGAAGAGGTTATGGCAGAAGGTGCTTTTGTTGCTGTGCAAGTGCAGCAGATCTTGATCCGGCCATAGCTCACATCTTCTGCAACTGGCCATCACTTTTACGTAGGTGTCCCAATTCCACTGTGTCACAGCCTGAGTGACAGCACCCACGGAGCTCACCGGTGGCAAAGAAAGAGTGGCAAGGACAGGCTGCATGCAAGACCTCATTGTGGCTCATGGCCTCTTCTCTCCCAGGGGTCTGCAAAAGCAACCAAGCAAGACTAACTGCACGTACACCTGGAAAGTCATCTGAACGTTATTTACTTTTCATTCTGGGGTATAACCATGGGAATTGCTAACTGCTTTGAGGCGACCACTAGAGGGAAATGTTGCTCTGTTAACAAAACCGTTTTGAAGTGATTTTACTGCATTTCTATCTTCTTTTGTTTTGTTTTAGAGGAAATATATAAAATGTATGCTCTGCCTCTCAATCATTTGTTCTGTGGTTTTTTGCAAGAGAAAATATCAGACTTAAACATTCATTTTCTTAAAACAGATCTATGTGTTTAACTCAGAGCATATGAGAGTAGAACTAGAATTAATCCCTCCATCCAAAGTGCATTAATCTGTCTTTTCCATCAAGGTAATGGCTAAACACCTTTTGTGATCTGATTTGGGTTTTTACTGAAGGAATATAGGTTCAGTTATCCCTGTGTCTTCTGAATACAAAGTTTGAAACCAAAGAAATACTTCTCTTTCCTGTTTTCCCAGGTAAAAATTCTATGGTCCCAGATTAAGAAAGACTTCAATTAATTAAATTACAGGTTTTTTGATTAAGGACTGTAACCCCTTTCACTAAGTCATTAATTCCTTGAATCATACCACAATAATAAATCATAACGTGATGCTCCAGTGTATACAGTCATTAAGCACTTCGGAGTGCATGACTTCCTGATATGATGTGTCTACATTTTAAAATAAACATATGCCTATATTCTCCTGTTGCTTATGTACTGCAAACACCTCATGTTTGAGTATCCAGAGTAGTGAGATGGATTGGCTAAACTCTAACAAAAATTATGGTCAGCAATAAAGTGTACAGAGAACAGCAATAATATCAAGCTTCCTAAAAACAAGACGAAGACATTAACAAAAGAGTTCCTTCACATGAAACATGAAATACAGTCAGGAGATTGTTTTGCAATGTCTGTATAAATAATTTTATGAGTGGTAAGTGCTAAGACTACAGAGAAGTATGTGCTAATATTTTGGGCTTTTTAAAAAATATGATCTAAAAATTATCCAAAGTGTTTCATAATGAGGAGCAGCTTTTAAGAACAAACTAGTGTTCTTAAAACAACAATTTCACAGACAATATTGAATTGGTTTAATCATGGCATAAAGAACAAATAAGCATAATTTCAAAGGGCTTAAGGTTTACTTTTGGGTGAGTTCAATACTTACTATACATGTAATGCTTCTCTAGTTTGGTCTTAAAAGTAAGATTGTGTGGGGTTTTTGTCAGCCTCATAAGAGATTCATATATTTTCTGATCTCACTCAGACAACAGTCCTAACCCATCCTGCCACAAAATATTTTGTAGCATTGCCTAATGCTACAATAAAGCCTTCGTAGGTTACGTTACACGGAGTTACTGCCAGGTATAATGAGAAGTTCTGCATTCTACATCCACAACTTATGAAAGCCCAGATTTTATTTGTTGCAGTATTTTGTTCCAGATTCATCCAAGATGGAACCAAAAATCATTTATAAATCTTGATGTTTACCACCACTAAGTAAATATTATAACAGATAGTAGTAAGTGTTCATCCCTCAGTAGCAACTAAGGCTAGAGGATGGAAGCTGTTTAATGAAAGAAGGCATAGGATTTTATTATTTTATTAATTCCATTTTACTTTGATGTCTAGTTCATATTTAATATTGGCTGAATATGTGCGCAAAATAACAACCACATGGTATTTCCATTGCTTCTCACTTTTAAAATGTTACTGCTAGTCTCTGCAATAAATACTTCACTTTTAAGAATATGCAGTTAGCCAATCTTCTAGGAGAAATGGACTCAAAAGTTAAAAGTTAGCAAAGGAATTCACCCATTTAATCAAAACCGCTTTCTGGATGGTGCCTCCCCTGCTACCCTATGTGAGCCCCTGCCCTGCTTCTATGAGGTTGCCAGGTCCAGGGGACAGTCAGAGCACACTGGTCCTTTTAAAAAGATAAAATAAACCTCTCCTGCAGTGTATTTTAGAAGTGTCAATACCTTGATTTTCATAGGCTTATTATTCACATTGCAGGTAGTTTCTGGAGAAAATCATACTGAAATAAATGGCTCCATCACAGTGGGGGGGTTGGTCTTTCATTTCCTGAGCTGGGAACTTAAGTGCTTTTAGGCCTTTATGTACCCTGGAGACACTTTTTACACTGTTCTGATGGGCACAATACAAACACTAAAATTGACAAACAGATTAAAAAAACAGTACTCCTAGGGTGTGTTATTTAAATAGCCATAAGGATAACAACTGCAAGTTGATCCACAATAAAACTATATTGTTACTAAATTTTTCTTCTTATGGGTGTCTCTTATTGCTCATATGGGCCTACTGTTAAGAAAAAAGGCATAATTTTAGGCACAAATTCAGTAAAGATTGCTTCTGATCTAAAGTTCTGCTACAGAGATTATAGTTTGTAGCAAGAAATCTAAACATAATAATTAGTATTCAACAATTTGTACGAATAGTCATCTAACAATCCTAATACAGCTGGGAACTCTGGACTACAGGAGGCATTTTGTTCATTCTTGAGCAAGAAAGAAGTCAATAAAGTATTACTGGGTGCATAAGTAAAATCGGATATAGCAATAATGGTGAGGAAAAAAGAGATGAATCATCCAATTCATAAGGGTAGCACAACAAGCAAGCATTATCAAAAGCTTATGTGTTCAAAAGCCAGACTGTTCCTTCTGACACATAATTCAGATTATCACTTCAAAATTTTTGTGTTAACACTCCAGTTCAAAAGGACCTTTGTATGATAAGTTGACCTAGCCAGTCAATCAAACCACTTGTTGGTTGGTTTCCATTATGTTCATATCTGCATAAGCAGAAGTGTTGATGCTTTAATTATTGTTGCAAACTAAGTTAAACAACTGAGCATGGGTTGTAAATAGGTTCTCTTTGCAAGAAAACATTCAGAAACTATGGAGTTTTTTTAACACAGGATATTTGAGATAACGAAAATAAACTATGCACAATATTAAATTATGCTACCTGATTTCCTATTGATAATTTCCAATTTAAGTTTGATTCATCCAGCTAGTTTCCTATAAGACAGATATCGTTACCTAAATGCCTGATGGCAGGCAATGGGAAAAAAATAAAATGTAATATCATCATAGGGAATATTTGATCATGTTTTCAGTGGGCTGTTCATATTACAAAAAACACATTTTTCACTTCAGCTATAAAATGAGCTACTCCTAGCTCTTTTCCCTGGACATTCCAAAACAACCATCTAGAACATGCTCTGAGGCTGACAACTTCCTTCCATATATGGTTAACATTTTAATTTTCCCTAGACCATATTTGAAGTCTGTTATAAAATGGGTAGGGATCAAAATCCCTCCTTCTGAGCCAAAATGTTAAAAGCCAAGTGTTTTAAAACATAAGATGACCGAATGCCAGGCAGATTACTCACCTAAGTTCCATGCAGATGTACTCCACAGGCAAAATTTAAACTCTATTTGGGTATGACTTAGAGGTCAGAAGGAAATCTTTTGCCTGGAAGGAGAAACATGCAGAGTGCACCTACCCTGTGTATACGCATTCATAATGTCTGTGTCTGTATATGAAGAAATAGGAATACATAAATCAGTCATAGAGTCTAGTAGGAAAAAAAAAAAGAACTGCCTAAAGTTCTCAAACCAAGGAGAAAATCTAACATCTCATGTTATTTCCATCTTCTCAATGAAAAGTAATGTAGTGTAGATTACATATGTACTAAAGCAAAGTGTAGCTTACATGTAGGAGTAGTTGACAATTTCAGCAATTGCACAAACGACTGGAAAAGTGACCTTTCATTCATAATGACACAGAATAGCATTTAGTCACTTCAAATCAAAGCACTCACGTTGAAGTTATGCCAGTTTGTATGACAGATGAATCTCACCGTAGTATATTCATGATATTTTTTGTGGGAAGGGAATCATACCCAATTCAAAATGAATTGTAATGATCTATGATGACTAGACTTCATTCAAAAAACACATTTCTCCAACACATATATACAGACATTTCCTACATAAGAGTAAATTACACTGATCTCCAGAATACTTGTCTTTAATGCACTGAACAATTGTCCTTACTAAGTTAAATGTATGGTTATTAAGGAACTCAAGGCTAGCATAACATGGTCCTAGTATTTCAGGAAAGGAATCGCCATGCCTCTATAACCTGGACAAGCTGCAAGGATGGAGTGCACCCAAAACCTCTCAAGAAGGGAATTAGGAACAGCAAATATCATAGTCCTTGGAAAGAAGACTATTCCAACTCACCCAGGAAACATCAAGAGTGACATCAGTGTTCCTGATTTGAAAACTTTCACCTTCAGTTTTCTTCACTTCATTGGAATCAAAAGAGTGTGTTTGCTCTTATTTTCAGTCCCTACACAATGGCACGGAAATATGTCACAGGAGTTGAGAACAGGATCACAGAGACAACTGTTGTGTCGCAGCTACTGGGGACATAGAGTAGTGTGGATCCTTGTTGTGCTTCTCAGAGTCATAATAGTAACTTAAAAAGTTCTCCCCTAAGTTACCATTTGGTTTATGTTGATGAAGTACTTCGAACGACGTTTTACCAATTACATGTCCAACACTTTATAAATATTAAATGAGCTTCATTAGAAGCCTGAGATGTGAAGAAGGAGGTTGTAATTTCCCAAATGAGAAATAAAATTTAGGAGTCCTAAGTTCAACATCTTAGCAAGCCATGTGTTAACTGAAAATGTTATTTATTTCCCAGGAGACTGCTAGGTGAAAGAAATGAGAGGTTGGCCATGACTTCTTCAAGAACATCAGAACATGGGGCTGACCATGATCTTTTTCTTTCTAGGGTGAATGCAAGTTTCATTCACTTGTCCTGGTTTTAAATAACTAACTGGTCATCTAAATAGTTATCTGATAGTTCAGATTCCATGGCATATGACAGTTGTATATGCTCAGGTCAAGTCCACATATGCAGAGGTAAGGAGGTTAGTGAATTCCAGGAAGTGGACCTTACAGCATGTGCAGCGAAGTTATTCTGCATCTGTGACACATCGTAGAATCATAGAATCACCAGGTTGGAAGAGACCCACCGGATCATTGAGTCCAACCATTCCCACCAATCTCTAAACCATGCCCCTCAGTATCTCATCCA
>WAAB01004733.1:55977-99014 GCA_013389865.1 Piaya cayana | reverse complement strand
TGCAGAGCCTCCCTACCCTCCAGCAGATCCACACTTCCACCCAGCTTAGTGTAGTCTGCAAACCTGCTAAGAGAGCTCTCAATGCCTTCATCCGGGTCATTGATGAAGGTAATGAACAGGACTGGACACAGCACTGAGCCCTGGGGAACCCCAATTGTCACTGGCCTCCAGCTGGATTTAACAAAATTTCCCACCACATTCTGGGCCCGGCCATCTAACCAGTTTTCCCCCCAGGAGAGTGTGCACCTGTCCAGGCCAGAGGCTGACAGTTTCCAAAGCAGAATGCTATGAGAAACTGTGTCAAAGGCTTTGCTGAAGTCCAAGAAGACTACATCCACAGCCTTTCCCTCATCCAAGAATCTAGTCACTTTGTCATAGAAGGAGATCAGGTTAGTTTGGCAATCAGGAACATGTTTGACATATCTTATATGTGCTTGACCTCCTTTCAGTAGGTAGACAGTACATCCAGTATATGGCTTGGACTCACTTCACACTCGCAACATATATGCACATATATGCACGCAACATAAATGTCCAGACTGACATACAGGAATCCAAACAGAGTGAGGATTTCAGTAAATCTTACCTAATAATGCTCTAAATAAGACTTAAGTATTGCATTGGAAACATAGTATTTCCTTTCCTTTGTAATCCAAAATATTCCATAGTAAATTGCAACTAAAACACCATTAATGTAATAAATATATGGCTTTCCCACACACATGAACATGGCATCTGGTCAAGTGACACAGCTGTTGAGAAAACTGTTTAACAAGTTAAAAAAAAAATTTAAAAAAAACTCCAGTAACTAAGTAGTTTCAGGAAACACTTTCTTTTTGAGAAGGTACTTATTTTTTATGGAATGCTCTGGATCTGTCAGCTGTAGGAGGATTCACCTTAAAAAACACAACCTGACAAACATAAGAGGAAGTTTCCTCTGAGCCACGTTGTCCTCATGCAGGAGTTCTCCAAACCAGTTATATAACTTCAACAAACCTCAAAGAGCATGGGACAAGGCAGTCATACTATGGTGAACCTCAGAAACTACTCACCACAGACATCTCAAAAGCCTTTTTCATGTTCCTGTCAACCGAGAACTCCTGAAGAAGACATGGTGCCTACATTTCTGCTCTTGCAATGATCAATAATATCAAATGTCTAAATAGCATTTCCATTTCTCAGTGTTCATGAATCAGACCTGTATGGAAACAATTTTATTTTCTCCACTTCTGTTACACATGAATATGTATGCAACAATAAATATTATTCACTTAAGGATTATTGTACTGCATCTAATCTTCTCTCCCTTGTGATCCTTAGTACAGAATGAGAGAGAGAAATATTGAAAGGTTACTTTTATAAGTCAAACCTCTCCACTATTTCTTTTCCTGGCTTTCAGCAACCCTCAGCTCTGAAACTTAATGGGCACTGATTTCTCAATCGTTCAATTTGTTTAATGGTCACCAGTAAGCCCATTTTTCATAATGCTCTAATCCCTTACTGAGCCCTCTTATGTTCTATCATGTGATGCTGAATCTGATGGCTGGTTACTTATACTAAGGTGTAAAAAGGATATTTTTGTCTAGTTTGAGATTTTGGGTTTGTAAATTGTTCTCCTCTTGCAGTTCTCCTGAGCTCTATTATATCTCCCCATTGCTGCATCATACACAGAGATATCGAAGCTATTTCATGTGGATGCTCTATTAAGTCCACTATGCTTTGCCGTGCACACCAACAAAATCATTATGTTCTTCACTTTTTTAGTGGTGACTGATCCAAATCCAACTTGCTCATTTTCAGATTTCTGCGTGAGTTTCCAGGACCAGCAATTAAAAAAGGCATCTTCAAATACACTCAATAAAAAGATTGAAGAGAAAACAAATGTGGACATCATAACTACATTCTTGCAAAGTATATATTACAACTTAATTTTAAATATAGATTTAGGAATTTATAGTAGAATTTTGAAAAGTGAAAAAGCATTTTAGGAGCAAAATTCCCAGTGATTTTTAATTAATCTATAGTCCAAACACAACCAGAAACTTTTAAATAACATGCACATAGGCCTTCAAACTCATATTGTAAAAAATTCAGGACCTTTTCAGCAACAGGAAATTCTTCAACTGCTCTACTAAAAATAGACTTGAATTTATGCTGGAGGAACTTTCCTCCTATTGACTCTTCTAAAACATATCTTAATGTACCATATATTCAAAAGAATACTCAGAGAATTAAGAGGTCTACTTTATAAGTGTTCCATTACTTGCATATTGGTGTTACATGTTAACAAACATATTGATCTCTCCCTTTGTATGTACATATGTGTATGTGTTATATATATTCCGTATTCCTACTCCATTAAAACTGCGGTGTTTCCATCGTATCACCATATTCTTCTCAGGCATTTATGGTCATCAGGTATATCAGCATAGCCCTAACATTGTACATCTGTCCTGTAAAACAGCACAGGCAAAGTGCCAAATACAGCTTTTGGAGCAATGAGTTGTTCTTCTCAAAATGTTTCTGAGAGCTATTGTAACTATGAATGCCCGAAATGAAATCTGCCCTTGAAGCTTCAGGAAGCGACACATCTGCTGAAACACTTCAGACTGTCTGAGCACCCTCATCTGAATGTCACCCAGAAACTTGCTCAGCTGCATTGCTACAGACAGACGGGAGCACACAATGCTATTACAGAATTTGCCTTGGGATTGACTGGCCACTGCACTTCTTAATCACTATAAAAAGTATGACCGAGGTTTCCATTAGTTATGAGTATGGACAGAATGCAATTAAAACCAAGAAATCCAGTGGTCCACTTTAAGATATTAAAATGTGGAACTTGTATAGAACACAAGGATATCTAAAACATCTCATGGGATACCTTGTTTGGCTCCTCAAAGGAAAAGACATGCCATGCTTGACCTAGAAAAGCAAGTCATCATGTTCCTTTCTTTCAAAAGATGTCTCTGGGCTTTCATGAAATAAAATTTAACCTTGTTTGCCATCATAGCGTATTTTCTCTACAATAACTGGATATTAAGGATGAAGGAAAGAGAGAAAATGCAAGAACTAGACAAATAGATATTGAACAAAAGACACTTATCCAAAGAGCTTTCCAGCAAGAAACAAAGCCATTTACTTTGGGTGAAGTCCCACTGGAGATCAGTCCCACAGACACCTACCTCTTGCTAGCTCTGCTCTGCAGGAAGATGCCTCCATGTTATGAGACACGCAATAGCACAATCAATAGTGCTTAGTGCTAAACACATTACTGGGACTGGAATTAAAAGCACAGGAGACCATAACATCATCCTGTATGATTAATGTGCTCTAGACTCAATTATCTGTGAAAATGGAGGAGAAGCTCCAGAGGAAATTGATGACATATCCTGCAATATATAAAACTAGATCTTTCTGATAACTAATGCTAGTTTTCTAATGCTAGAAAACTAATGCTAATTTTTCCCCAAAAAAATGTGGGTTTCAGCAACAGTACCTGTATATGGTCATACCAGTAACTGGAAGTTTCTATTTGCCTGTCTGCTATGCATATCAGAAATATGTGATAGATTACTTGTTTTCCATGCTTTCAAACATACAGGCTGTTCTGCAAAGATAAAAATTGCCGGAGGCAAGATTCATCCTAAATATATGAATCCTTATTTTCACTGAAGAACCTGAAGTAGCTCCACATTTTCCTGTACATGACCTCTAACCCTGAATGGACACAATCTATGAACTTCTAGCACATACTTTTTCTTTAAGGCTGCAGTTCTGCAAGATATTTAAACAAATCTGCAATTCAAGCAGGTTGGTGGCTCTATGCAAGTCAATGGGCTACACAGTTACACTGAGTTAGATGTATCTTGTTAATTAGGCTGTTGAATGGGCTGAAGACATGTATANTGGAGATCAGTCCCACAGACACCTACCTCTTGCTAGCTCTGCTCTGCAGGAAGATGCCTCCATGTTATGAGACACGCAATAGCACAATCAATAGTGCTTAGTGCTAAACACATTACTGGGACTGGAATTAAAAGCACAGGAGACCATAACATCATCCTGTATGATTAATGTGCTCTAGACTCAATTATCTGTGAAAATGGAGGAGAAGCTCCAGAGGAAATTGATGACATATCCTGCAATATATAAAACTAGATCTTTCTGATAACTAATGCTAGTTTTCTAATGCTAGAAAACTAATGCTAATTTTTCCCCAAAAAAATGTGGGTTTCAGCAACAGTACCTGTATATGGTCATACCAGTAACTGGAAGTTTCTATTTGCCTGACTGCTATGCATATCGGAAATATGTGGTAGATTACTTTTTTCCCATGCTTTCAAACATACAGGCTGTTCTGCAAAGATAAAAACTGCCGGAGGCAAGATTCATCCTAAATATATGAATCCTTATTTTCACTGAAGAACCTGAAGTAGCTCCACATTTTCCTGTACATGACCTCTAACCCTGAATGGACACAATGTATGAACTTCTAACACATACTTTTTCTTTAAGGCTGCAGTTCTGCAAGATACTTAAACAAATCTGCAATTCAAGCATGTTGGTGGCTCTATGCAAGTCAATGGGCTACACAGTTACACTGAGTTAGATGTATCTTGTTAATTAGGCTGTTGAATGGGCTGAAGACATGTATAATAATCAGTGTTTCAGAGGCAACAACAATCAGCTTTAGCACCAGCGACAGCCCTTGGCTCTACAGGACTATAAGCAGAAACAGTGAAAAAGAAATGAGTCCCAGACATTTAATTCAGCAGTGAACAGTGAAGTTTCAGATACTCTAACAGGGAGTTTCATCTTCATTATTACTCTCATTTCTGTGATTTTAAATTAGATATTTAACTGTTTTGATTTCCTAAACAAACAAGGCATATGTGATATTGCTGCTGGGTTCCTCCTAACAGCAGCTGAACACTGTATCCATACAAATTCTTCAGGGGGGCTCTTTTCTCTAAATTTTCCAGTTCCCGAAAGTTTTGTTAAAATAAGCTTTGGAGTAGAAGAAAGAGACCATATTGATCCCACTCACACAACACAATGTTATCCTCTCTGCATTTTCTAAACACCAGTGAATCCGCACAGGATCTCAGCCTTCAGCATTAACTCTACAGGAAACCAGGCTTCATTGCCCCTGCCACTCAGACAACTATTTATACTTCAGCCCTTTCGTTCACACATCACAATAAACATTTTGCCATGACTCCTTCTTTCACATGGCTGTACTTGACCCTGTTCAAACATATGCATGCATAAATACACACAGAGTTTGTGTGTAGAGTCCAGATCACTTTTTCAATAAATAAATAGCTATATAGATGGATAGATGAAAACAAGAATAGAATCAGTGATACAAGACATGAGCTGAAGACCTGCATCATGAATTGGATGGCTGAGCACACACTTTGAAGAGAAGTGTGTTGAAAATTTTCTTCTTGCAAGCCTTTCTGACACAAGCTAATGAGATTAAAATACCACAATCTGATTTGGTTTTCTGTACTCGTGTTTGTTTGTGCAGTGAGAAGTCTATAGAGGAGGTATAAAGCATTGTAAGCTTCACAGGATGCTTTAAGTTACAGCCCTCTTAAAAAGCACATTCCTACCTGCACTGCCACTCCACTTCAGCATCCCTGGAGGCCCCTTCTATTGTTGCAGTGTTAGTGTCATCACTCCATTAGGAGCCTGCCTGAGTCTGTGTGCCTAATTCAGAAAGTGCACCTGTACAAGCATAAGAAGAATGATAATTCCTGGCTTTGCTTTGGTGTGAAGTGCTTTATTGTTAAACAAAACAAACTATTCATGCCATGATGAAAACTAACTCCTGCTGTACCTGTCAAAGGATCAGTGGGTCTTTTCTAGTGAATGAATGAGAAGTGACTGGTCTTTTTTAAGCCACTGAAAAGAGAAAACTGTTCATGTAAGTAAATATATAACACAGGGCTAGGCTTCGCTGTCATTATGTCAGCTAAACAGCATTTTTCAGAAGATATAAGCCATGGTGCTTCTATGGGATATTCACAGAGAACATACTGAGGACATCCCAAAATTGTGTGTGTACAGAGAACTGAATGGGTTTTTGAACCCTTTCCATCTCTATGGACATGAGCTCCCCACAGCTGCTCACTGCTCTTGACATGTATCAACCTTTCATGGCTTAGTTGACACACACATGCCCCACTGCTGCCATCCTTTAGATAAAATCAGTGTGATTGTGACTGTCGAAATTAAAGTTCAGTCCCTGGTGTTTCACAAGGCAGGGCAGCCCCATGCTTCCTTGTGGACACTGAGGAGAAAGGTGATGCTACTGAGAACACTCTAGGCTAGTGAGTTCATTGAGGCTATCTGCCAGCAGGGCTGACAACATTTCTAATCCTAGTCGTCAACCAGATGTACAAGGTGATTCAGATTGCTTCAAGGTAGGAAAAGAAGCAGGAGGTAATGAAGTCCAATATCTCTTTAATGCAATCTTATTTACAGAGATGTTAAATTGTTTCCCTCTGGGCTTTTCTCCCAGCTCTGTGTACTCATGTTGGGTAGACACAGTACTCTTCTTATGCCCTCCTCAGCTTCTCTCATGGATTTGTTTTGCAGATTTACTAAAAAATACCAAGTGAAATGTCATTCACCTGCATATGTGTTGCTTAAGGTTTTGTTCTGGCAAGTGAGCTGTTTTGAATGGAAATTGCTAGCTCAACAGTGTCAGGGGTCTCAATTTCATGAAAGTACATCTTTCATAAGCATTCAGTTATGCAGTTACCCATAGTTTCAAAGAGAATTTGCATACCAGATGACAGTTTAAAGCCTTGAGTTGACATTGAGCTGATACTAAAATCTGAGTTTCCTTTTAGATACTACTTCTTATGCGTGTATCTAGAGTGTTATATCATTTCTCATGACATATTTCTCATGAAAACAAGAGATGGTTAGCCAAAGCACTCCTCTAGGAGTTAGCATGGCTTGTCTTACACTATATTTTAGATGTAGAACTATATAATCACCTTATTTCCATACAGTAGGAAAGTAAAATAAAATGTTGGAATTGTAAACTATGATCAAAGATCTTACAGCAGCTTCTCAAACAGTGTAAATATTTCCATCAATTATTGTATTTACAATTCCAAAAATATTTCTTCTGTCGAAGGTCTGTGTACAAGACACCACTCCAAACCATTTTTAAGGGAGTTTTGACATAAATGAAACTTTATGCTGGCATGGCAAGTGAAGTACTTGATTAATAAAGAGTTTCACTGTTTTCAAACACATATTCCATGCAGGCTCATTTGAAGAAAACCGCAAGTGGAGAATGCTTTACTGCTTCCAGTCACAAGGGGGTTGTGTATTTCAATCCTGCTTACAGTTAGCTTACTTTGGAGCTCTGGTAGGAAAGAAACATGACCAGGAGAAATAATGCTACATTCAGTGACCCTGCCCTTAGAATCAATTGGCCTGATGGGAGAAGGTTTTTTTTTTCTCTCTTTTGCTACTGTTTTCTTAGTTTTTAACCTTTTAATACTTAATATTTCTAGAAACAGCATCTTTAGAGACATGTCTACCATCTACAGCCTTGAAGTACTGGTTAATATGGCCTTCTGACACCGTGAATGGGAAAAGTGAGACTTATATTGACAGTTGATGTATAAAGTAAGGTACATGTTTATAGACTTCTAGGCGTGTTTTAGTGTGAATTAATATGTTCTGATTTAAATACTGGGTTTTAATTATACAGCTCGGACTCTCTTATGCTACAAAGGAATCGAACTTTAACCACAGTGACAAGTGGAAAAAAAGGGACAACTAGATCTAACGAAGTCTGCAGAGAATTACAAAAGAAAAATCTAGAAAATTTAAAAAAAATCTCTTTAGTCAAAATTCAAACACACAAATCTTGTCTCTCTTAAACTAAACAACCTAAAGATATGCCTGAGTCCCAGTAGTTATACTAAAGCAAACTGGTTAAAAGCAGTGACTGATTTTTGCTTTTTACTTCATTTCTTCCTCAATATTCCTAAGTATTTACTGCCTCCTTTAGTGATATCTTGTTTCTTTAGAAATGAATCATTAGCACCGAATTTGTCTCAAAGGGCCATAGTTATAACTTACATTCTTTCCACCTTTAGGTGCTCTTCTGAACCACAGTGCTTCAGAGACAGCTCCATTTAAAAAAAATAATTAAATATGTAGAATATATATTCTGAATATATAGATGTATGTTCACTCTTTCTATGACTCCTAACTTCTAAAATAAATAAAAAAAAAGCCTGGCCAAATTCAGGCTGAATTCTTATATTTCAGTTTTGAGGGATTAATTTACTACAGCTTCAACTGACTGCCTCTTGGGACTGGCTACAGGACTTCTAGATAAGTTATGCGACATCACTTTCATCTTCATACATTCCTTCTACCTTTCTCCATGTAGTAATACTTTAGAGAACAATGTATTAGCAGCACCATTAAAATACACCATCTACACAACAGATTTACCCCATATCCAACTTGCAGTGGGATGCTTCTCTAATCTTATTTTGCTTGAACACATAGCATCACTGTGCCAGCTGGTGCTTTATATCAATGATAAATTTTTTTTATTTCCTGTTTCATCTACCTGTTACTGATACTGGGTTTTCTCTGCCTAACCCCTTTTCACTCAGCACTCATTGGATTGTATCTGGATGCCACAGCCAGTTTCTGGCTTCGCAATACAAGGCAGAAGTTGATAGACTGAGAAACATCTAGCAAAACAGAGCCACAACAGTGGGTACTTCACCTGAAAGTAGAAGCCAGGTAGCTGGGATTGTTCAGCCTGGAGAAGGGGCAGCTTCAGAGGGGACCCAGTGGCAGTTCTGGCCAGAGCCTGCAGGGAGGGCTTTGAGGAGATGGATCTTTTTATGGAGATGCATGGCTGAGACACAAAGGTCATAAACTGGAATAACACAGCTTCAGACTTGTTAAGAGCAAAAAGATTTGTGCATAATGGCAGCTAAGCAGCAGAGCAGGTTCTTTTGAGAGGCCGTGTAGTCCTTATCTTCAGAGATTTCCATCTGATACCGCCCTGAGCAGTCTGCCCAAGCATGAGCTGACTCTGCTTTGAGCAGGAGGTTGGACCGGAGACCTGGCAAACAGAGACCTTGCAAGGTCCTTTTGCACATGCATTATGCTTTGACTCTCAGAGTATCATTCAGGCCTGCCAATTAAACTCTGTTTTGCTGCTGAATACCCAGAGTTATCAGCCAAGTTAAACTGAACACATTAGATAGAGAAAGCATAAGAATACAATAAACACAGAACCTCATAATGCTGTTTTACTGAGATACTTTTCAGACTACTGTCATTCTTGAAAGGTGGACCTTGGAAGATCTGAAGAGTTCTGAAATAATATGCATGAAGTCATATGTATTCTTATTTAAGGGACAGCACTTTCTTGGAAGTTTTCCCATTAAAATAATTCTTCATTCCAGTGTATTACATCATTGAAATTCCCTCTTTCTAAGAATCAATATTCCTTAGAGAATGGGAAAATGTTTATCTTCCTGAGTTTTTTGTTCTTTTTGGTGTCATTAAAATATTTCTCAATCACACACTCCTTTGAATATTGCAAAAAATTGTCAAAATAAATTATCTCCAAAAGATTAGTGACCTTAGGGTCATTATCAGTTTGTATGACTTTGCATGCTCTAATATAAATCATTCTGTGGTCACTTTGATTTGCATAAGTAAATTAAAAGCAGATGTAAGTTGCTGAGTCAGCTTTGGTACAGTAGCAGAATTATACTTTCCAGGAAACAAATGACCACCATCCATAATTACATTTTCTAATATCTAAGATAAGCAGTTGAAACCAGAAAAGGAAAACTGTAGACTTACGTAATTTCTTCTAGACATAGGAGATTAGCCTAATGCACAATTAAAGAACATGATTCTCAGTGAAGTAAAGCATTAGCTCCTAGAAAAGATAAAATATCAGCAGAGGTCTTATAGCCAATACTGACTATATAACCTGAAATCATACAAAATACCTGGAAGAGGTTTCATGAGACAGTATCAATTATGTCTGTGCCATTTTCTGACAGATGTTTATCTATCCTTTCATAAAAACTTTTACTAACTACAGATGTTGTTTTGCCTCCTCAATCAACCTTTTTCAGTATTTCAGTACCTTTGCTATTGAAAAGTTTCTCCTGACATACCTCCTAAGCTTCCTGTGCTGTAATTTAAGTCCATTGTTTTTTTCCTACCCAAATCAAGTATGCAGTGGAGTTTAACCACTTCTTCTTCATACATTTGTATTCAAATACCCCTATTATACCAACCCTCAGTTTTATCTTCCCGCTCATTGTGTTTTCCCAAATGTGTCAATATCCTTCTTGAATTTCAGTGCCCAAGCCATCTGTACTCCAGCTGAGGATGCACTAGTTCCAGTAGCATAAGCTTTATGTTATGTTACAGATTATTTTTAAAACACTTCCAGTCATCTCTCCTAGTGTGGACTTGTCTTTTCCACAACTGAATGATTCTGCAGACTCATTTTCAGCTTCCTTAAAATCCTCATCTTTTTTTTTGCAGTATCCCTGCCAACGAGCCCATCCCTATCTTGCATATCTCCAGCTAGTTTGCCCTGTATTTCATATTGCCCTTAATGTATTTCATATTGTCCTTAATGCATTTCATTGTACGTTTTCAGATCATTTTTAAAATGTACTTAGGGCCTAAGTAGCTTTTTAATTCTAAACCTGTGACTGCCTATTACTTCCTCCAGTTTGTTAAGGAAAAGGATGAACACCCTGGAGTCTGAACAGGCAAGTGCAGAATGCCAGTTGATAACTAAATCAGTTTTGACAAGGAAACATGGATAGCACCTTCCCATAACAGCTTTCTTAATATGTATGTATTTTCTAGGACCCAAAGAACATCCAACAACACTGTCTTAATATTACACTGTGTTGTTGATCATTTCTGCTGACTATTTGTTCAAACGGAATAGGGCATATGAGGACTTCTAGGGAAGAATGATGGTGAAAGAGCTTGAGTGAAAAAACAGCTTTTTTGAAAACTAATTCCAAACTACAATGAAAAGGGTAAATAGAGTCACACAACTGCAAATGAAAAATTATAGAGTTTGTTATTTTGTTTCTTCTCTGATATTACAGGAATACTTTCAAGGGAAGTATTCGCTAAGGAATATAGTCTCGGAACAAAACTGGACTTCTAGAACATGGTGAAAGATTTGCAGTGTGGCATTTTTTCTAATCAAACATTATTCTTGTTTCTTATAGTCGATTCCTGTTATTATGAATTTTCATCCAAGAGAAGCATAGGGATAGCAATTCTTTTATGTTCAGTACAAAATAAAAATATACATACATATATATAAAAGAATTAACAGGAAACTGTTGATGAAGAACAGAAATGAAGGCTGAGAAGAACGAAATGGATGGATTAAAAATATACAAGTCTATGAAGTGGATTCCACCACTTAAGGCTTTATTGTCTCACAGATCAGGTGTCAACTCACACCAAGGTATAGCCAAAACTAAATTCCAAGCTTGTAGCTGCATCTTCAGAAGCAGAGCCATACAAATAACTACTACTAACCATCTTGAGCTTCTAGAATTCAAGCTGAAGTTTTGACTTAAAAAATTAAATGCTGCATTAATATCCAAATTTATATACAATTTTTTTTGTAGCTTCCTCCAGGCCACCCAGGTATGTCTAGAATGATTAGTAAAGCATGGCTTTAGATGGTTCATACATGGACAGAAACAACCACCTCAAAATAACTGCTAACTCACAGATTAAGGTAGAACTCAGAGAAGAATTCTACTTTTAAAATATAGCATTTCAAGTGAGTGTATAGTGCCTTGTTCCTAGGTCATTCATTCTTTCATGAGTGCTGCTTACATATCCAAGAAGCCAATGCTTTGCTGACCGACCTGGACGAATGATTGGAGGCAGAAGCTCCTCAGACAAGTAAACAGCCACCACTCACGTAGATGTATTTTCCACTGAAAATTATTTGGTTTCTGAGTCAGAACGACCACCATGTCACTTCCTTGAACCTGGAAGACATTATTAAGGAGGGTATGTGTGACTACACAAAAAAAAATAGACTTATTTATCTATTTATGGCAAGATTTAGCCTCCAGTCATGAAGTGTATGGGAAAGAGCTGAAAAAAATCATATTTTATTTATCTTAGCACATGAAACCTTTTTAGAAGATCTAATATCTTCTTCAAGCAGTCCACGTTTCCTCCTTTCTCTTTCTCATTCTCCACATTTATTGCCACTAGAAAGATGATGAGGATCTGGACAATCAGAGTTTCTAGATGACAACAGTTGCACAGCTGGTGAACAAACAGATGTTCTTGATCAAACAGAATGTCCTTCTCTCCCAGCTTGAAAACTACCACTATTACCTAAACTATGCCACATACAATAAAGATGTCTTAAATCATACATACCTAAAATATTCTGTAAATGTTAAGTAGAAAAACAAAAATATGAGGCCTACCATATGTGGACCATTTAACATTTACTAGTAAAGAAACTTGTAGCAGCATTTTAAAGTTATTAATAAAAAGAAAGGTGAAATTGGAACATTAGGTTGTGACCAGGGATTTAGACAGAAGCGTACTAAGTTTTGTAGCAAAGCCTGAAGTTCACTACCGCCTAACAGACTTATTCAGCCTCGCTCATATAACACGTGTAGAGAACAATGGCCTCAGCAGCCACCAAGCTGAGAGGAGCTACTACTATATATCTATTAAATTGGGGACCATGACAAGTAAGGCAAGAGAAAAACTACTAATCCTGGCAGAGATTATGCCTAAAATGGACACTGAGCAGCTCTTGGTGATTGTGCACAAGTCCTTCTGAAATGCAGGAATCGGGGCTCTTTATTAATAGATATTTCAGGTTCTGTGAAGTAAGAGGAAAGCTGCACAGTGCGGGGTGTTCATGGGATGGAAAAAGCTAGATGTTAATATTAAAGAAACTATTAGTCTTCTGTGTATGTTGCCTACTAACACACTTTGTAATTTCTGTTCTTAACTTATAAATTCTGTGTCCATGTGCTAATATTTTGCACCTGATTTGAGCTGTGAACAGTTATTTTTAGTTGATTGTTTCACAGGAGACATTAGGTTTCCATGTTTTGCGACTAGTGTATTGAATTACATAGCACCACTCAGATCCCTTACTGGATTTAGCTGTCATGAACTGGTCTGATACATATGTGATTAAAGTTAAACCCATTCTGTGCAATTTTAAGTGCTGCTTAATTATGAATCTCCTTCCGAATGCACAATGGATTTCATTTAACTTGACTTCTGGTGTTACTAATGAGTAACACCTGACTAATGAGTTCAAACAATCTGAATAAAAATCTGGTTTCTCTGAAAAGAAGTTTCATGCTCACATCTTTTTTCACACTGGGTTTTTAAAAGTGAGATTACTGTAAGAGTTTATAATATATAAAGTGAAACAAAATAAAAAACTTGTAACTGGGGAAAAAACAGTCAAAAACTCCAGTAACATCAGGAATTAATCTTCTTTATTATCATAAAGACAATACAGCTACTTAATCCAATTTAAAAAGAAAAAAAGGAAATAAAAACCCTATTTAATTTGTTACCACACCAAGATTAATCCCACAGTTGGCTGTCTGGATTATCCAAAGAGTGAAGAATTGTAGCCTAATAAGACTGGGGCTAATTTTACACATTGCTATGGAGTAACCATAAATTACAGAGAGCCTGTGAATGACCACCTTATAAACTGCAAAGAGTTTTTTAATTTCATTTTGGTTTTGTTTCTGCACTTCATTCCTTTCATATCCTGTTATTCTAATCTGTATGAAAGGAAAAAAGGAGAATTATAACTTATATATTTGACAAAGCCCATTACTCCAACATACCCAGCCTGCAAAATGATAACCTAGTGTCACATGAGAGAGGCTGCCAGATAAAATAACACTTTTGCTGTGTGGAAAGTTTATGACAGATCTCATAGATTTTGAAGAATGTCCTGAAAATAAGAAAAATATCACAAAATTATTTTTATCTCAGAGGTAAAGCTCCTTACATTTTCCTGGTCTTTGTGACCCTTTGATCAGATACTGGCTTTCTGCAGTCAACCTGCCTTCCTCTGGCTAGATTCCCTCTAGCTAATACTCAAGGTAACTTCCAAATCACTCTTAGCATCTCTTTGGCCTTTCTTAATTGCTTGCCCAAGTATTTCTGTTCTACTGCATGTGGTGATGCTGCCATACTCCTGTACTTGAAGGTCTCATTTTCCTTAAAAAAACCCTCTTCAGACCCATCAAAGGATTTCCTTATAGAAGATAATAAAGTCAATCAATCAGCCTTTAAAGTAAACCATCTTTCTTTTTGCCAAGATAAATTCTACATTTATGTTTTGCTACTTAGTTACTTAACCCACTCTCTTTGGAATTTGTTTACCACGCTTACAGCTTTTTTTTTTTATTACTCAGTCTCTTAGCATCTAAGAAAAAACATCCTGGGACTTTCACTTGCCTTCTACACAGGTTAGATTTGGGTTTCATGTTGTGCTTTGACACCACTTGGAAACAATTTGGAACACAAAGTATAGATTCAATTTCAAAAATTAAATGGTTTGTTTATTCTTTTAGACTAAATCTTGCATGTCCATTTTTTTTCCATTAAGAGGCATGGATCTAGCACTAGCTTAAAAATAAGTTTAAATAGTAATAAAACCAAAGGTGATATGTGAAACTAGAATGCATTAGTGTGCACTAAACCATAAAGCTACAACTTTTGCTCAGGGACTTAGTTCAGCAGTGGACAGGTACAGTTGGACTTCATGATCCCAAAGGTCTTTTCCAACCAAATGATTCCATGATTCTATGATCTAATTTATATTGGTTTTGAGAAATTATACTGAAAGGTGTAGACACAAGGAAAGTAGTGTCACAACTCATTCAATGTGGATTTAAATCTAAATCTAATGCTTTTAATAATGGTTGTCATAAAGAAGGTTAAGCTACTTTAAAATATACATCTGGGGATTAAGCTACACACTAATGTCTCCATGTTAATTATACAAGTAGCTCAATGGAACTCCTCTGGGACAGGCGCATTTGGTGTTCCCAAGGTAAACCACTATAGGTATTATTATAGCAAGCTTTATAACCATCATAGTGTAGTGAAGTTTGGTCCCTTCATTAATTTAAGACACATTTTATCCTGGATGATTTACAGGTAAGTGATGATAGTTGTGTAGCTATGCCACAAGAATTTGCACTCAAGGAACTAGAAAAAAATATCACCACTCATCCCTTGCTAATTTTGCAACTTCCTTGTTGCATTGAAGCCTCATAGCAGCACATGCTTCTTTTTTTTGTCCGGTTCATCTTTCATCGTGGGTTGTGAGATCTTGGCTGAGTAGAAAAGTGTCCACTTCTGCACAAAAATGAGTGGGTTTCACTAAAAAGTAAACTTTGCTCAGGAATATGAGAGTTTATGTTCCCTAGGTAATGGGCACCAAAATCCCTGAAAACTGAGATAAAATTCTATGCAGCTTTAATGGTGCAGGCCTATGGAGCCATTTATAAAAATAAGCTGGGTTTTATATGATTGGTAACAAAAATACATAAAAATGTTGTTTGCCCCATATATTGGGAAATATCCTGTCTTGGCACTCTGCAGCTGGTGAGTCATAATTTTACAGTTTTTACTAAAATAAAAATGAAATTAAAAAGTCCACATTTTCAAAGAAGTACAGAAATATAATATTTATAGAAGATCATAAACAAGTACTCTGTTAATAGCTGTTGAACTTTGTTTAAAGAATAACAGACTAACATTTCCAAAGTACTCTTTGCTGAGATTGAACAGGATTTTATTCAAACTGTTGCGGTAACTAATGAAAAACAAATGAGATTTCCAAACAGTTTTGACTGTTAGGGGTGTGATGGCAATATCATTGCTTTCTGCACTTAACAGCTGCTGCTTACACTCAAACTACCCATTTAAAACAGTGTCATTTTATACTTGAACTCTTGATCCACAATACAGTAGGGCCAGGCATATTTAAGCCAGACTGGAACCAGTCTGATGCAACCCTAGTTTGTCCTTGTGCATGAAGGCTCTTCAGCTTCCAAACTTAAACCTCTGAAGAGGATTACAAACTACTACCAGCTCTAGAGCACTTGGTTGCAAAAAAGTCTCATGATGCTCTTGAGAGGCAGATGCTTAAAGTAATTATAGTGAGAATGCTTCTTGCACTTGCCCCACCCTGCCGGTTTGCTTTCCCCATCAGCTACACTTCTGGAGGAGACCCTGGGGCAGAGATAGAGCAGCTCTCCAAGACTGCAAAGCCTTTAGTGTCTCATGGGAGTTGTAGTTCAGCAGAAGAGACCTGATATGATCAGCGGAACTATACCTCTTTTAAAGCATTTTGTTAATACACCTGAACAGAAGTTGAGATCAGAAGGAAATATTTTTTGTGGCCAAAATTTTCCCTTTGCTACTAAAGACAGAAATTTTCACAAAATCCCCATTTTCACGTTAATGCTAGCATTTATTCAAACAAATGTTAGCATTTTCCTGATATAAATACTTTCTAGGTAACTCAGTATTAAAAAATACTACATGTCTTTGGGAACATTGAAGGAAATCAGGTGGAAAAGCACCATTAGCTGATGCAACATCATCTGTATTGCGAAAGGTACATAGAGCAAAATATACATATTGTTTAACTGGAGACTCTGTTTTCATCTTGTTATCTCTATATTTTTAAATTCCCAGGTTGTTGTATTTTTCATGCAGATAGGTCTACTAAGAGTTCACTATTTTTTAGTCAAATGGATATAACTGGAAAATGGCCCTTATAAATTGTGAAATATTACAATTACTGGTTACTGGTTTGCAGCTTGGACAGCGTCAAGAATCCAAATTATTCTGAAACCTGAATTTCAGGCACTTGAGTTCTACTATTGAAAAGGTGAGACAGCTACTGCCTTAGAAGGATTAAAGACTCAGTTATTAAAATCAGTAGAATTTTATCATTCATATTAATGGAACAAAATTCCACCTATGACTTTGCTTCCTTAAAAAATACGAAATTATAAAATGAACCCAAAAAAATCCCCAAACCTAAACAAAAAAACTCACCCCAAAAAACTGGAAAAACAAACACCAAACTGATATTATCTAAGTCCCTTTGAAGGTTTTAGCTAAAGGTACAGACACTAACACCAAACATTGTCTGAGGAACAACTGATCCCTGAGATTAGCAGGCCCGATACATTCTGGTTGTGACTGTTAAAGCTGCAGTAGGAAATTACCAAGCTCATACAACATTTTTTACATTATTCTGTACATCAGGTCACATTTTGTTTGCTCCACTACAGATGTCACTTCTTCATTCCAGATTCTCAAATCATTCCCTGTCTTGATTTATGTTTGCCATAAATATTTTGAAGGAGGGCAGATGTGACCGCACAGAACCCCGCTATTATTTAGATGGGGGCTACTTCTACTGCTGGAGACAGATGTGCTCCATAGGAAAATCATCTCTGTCATGTTACAGTACTAAACCTTGACATACTCCAAAGCGTTTTACAACACCTGTTCTGCATAGCTCTGAGCAAAGCTTTATTTAAAAACAACAAAGATCACAGAGAGGAAGGGCTGAAAAACACAGTAACTTTATTTTAACTTGAATAGTAACAGTGAGGAGAGTGTTTAGCAGAACATGAAGTGTATTCATACCTCAAGTTTTTAAGCATGTTTTTCTCCCTCCAGTGTTGCATCTGAATTTCCACTTAACCATTTAGCATGAAGGAATGATGATAACTTAGAAGAATTAGAGGATGAAATTGCCCTGTCCTGCTTCAGCCTACTGAATATTTTGATGATAATGTGTTAATAGCAATTGAATGGCATATTTGTATGTAAGCGAGCTAAATTCAAAGTCCAATTCAAGTTATAGCTGGGATCATTACTTAAGTTATGTAACAGGGCATGCTGCATACACAAACGACTCTGTGAAACACCCAAGGCAAAGAAATCCTGCTTTATAGTGCATATAATCGGAAAAGTAAGGAAAGAAAATTTAAACTGTTATTTAAACAAGACTCGTTCCAATTACTACTTTCCTCTCTGTCAGGGCCAATTATTTTCACTTTAGACATGACTAACATTTCTAGAGGCTTTTTTTTTTTTACAATATATACTGTGCTGTGCAGTTACTTTGAAATGACTAAAAAATAAATTAAAACACACAGAAAAATGAGACTTGCTATACTTAAAGATATCCTCTTATTTTATCATACTGAGGCACATTAAAATACAGAAGGACTTTACAAACAGTAAATTATTTTTGACATGCATCTACTTTTGCCCCTTAAAGTAACAGCAAGAGAAATTTGAAAACCAGAGTACTTCTTCTCTAGCATGTATGCCTGACAACTCTAGCAATGATTCCTTTTTTGTTCAGAAAAAAACCCTAAAGTTAGGTATTGCTCATGAAATGAATATGGTACGATAATTATAAGGTCAGACTACTGACAGTCTAGTTTAGAAGCTTCCAGTACATTTGTTAGAGCAGATAAAATGAAAACAAACAAAAATAAGTGAGTGGTCAAAACTGAGAATGTATTTTTGACCTGGTTTAAATGAGAATAGGTTAATATTTTCTTAGCATGCCATAGTACAATCAAAAATTTGTATTGATTTCAGACTTGCCCATGAGACAACAGGGGGTTTGTCTTTTGAATAGCAGGTCAGGAACTGCTCAATGGTTGTCCACAGCTTTCTCATTTGCAGTGGACACAGTTGCGTGTACTGATTTTAGCCAACCAGAGCCCAAATAAAACCATAGGTATCTGGATATCTTGCTTTGCTGTAAGTGCTTTTCTCACTTGTTTGACTCAGGCAGACCAGGCATGCACAAATGAATCTGTGTTCCAAAGGACTCCATCCCACTCCATCCTGCAGGCAGGAAACACAACAGGAGGGGAAACTTACTATATGTGATTTTCATAAATAAAGAGAATGAAGCTGATACATGTCACTGCAGATTTTTGCCCTGAAGGCCTCCAAAATCTTTTGGTCATATTTCATAATGGCTTATTCATTTGTATTAGTAGTGGAAGCACTGACAATCAAGAATTACATGTCTGCTTTTACATGTGTCCCCATGCATATAGGAAAGGTGTGCAATCAGTAGAATTTCATGCAAAACACTAATTTTATTTCCTGAATCATCTTGTAGATATATCCATCTCTTCTACTACCATCTTCAGTATTCATGCCAATACTGATTGAGATGCCAGCATTGAGATTACCAGCTGGTGCAGGCAGGACCTTCCTGTGGGTCTCAGATAAACTTTGGCAATAGAAAACTAACAGCTTGGAGGTGACTTTCCCAGCAAGATGAATCTGCATTCATGCACTTCACCCATAGTATTTTTGATATATTAGAACAGGAATATCTCTTGCAACTAAGGACAACTATGCTTCTTCAGATTAAATTCACTACATGAGCCTGAGACCTGTCTGTGTAAGACTTAATGCTCCATATATTTGTTGTCTCAACTTAGCTGCAAGTCTGTTTCCCAAATTTCTCATACATAATTCCAGAAGAGATTGCACCCATAGATCCAGTCAGAAACGTGAAACCAAACAAAGTGCAAGCCTTTCATCTAAAATTCATCCTGGTCTGAAATTAAAAAAAAAAAAATTACAGAAACAAATAATATGGAAATATGGGGTGAAGTAAGGGAATGAAAAGTTACCCTTATATATAGACATGAAAACTGGCTATTTTAGGAAGCCCAGTTGTCCCATGAGAAAAAGAATTTGTAAAGTTATATGACAAGTACAAGAAATTCTGCTACCTTCTACACAAGGCTAATACCTCCTGAGATGGCTGTTTGCCTGTCTACAATTGACCTGAAGTGATAACTTCATGATTATGTCTAAAGTTGCCTTGCTCAGCTGATTTCACCAGTGTATCTGGTTTTATATTTATGTGGATTCTCTCTCAGTTGTGGCATTTGGTGCTCTTTTTCCTCACTTGATTTCACAACCCAGTTCATTTACATGCTGCTATATTTCTTTCCAGTCTATATTTGAATACAATAGCCATTTTTCTCCTCATTTTTCCTATCTAGAGTGCTCGAGATACCTGTCAGACTCCACACACTGAGGGAAGGATTTTGCCTGTTAGCAAGGAATACTCAAAGGAAAGGCAAAGCTCCCTCATCTCTTCCTGGCTGCCACAGAGACAAGCACACACCAAGGTTTGGCATTCTTCCTATTTCTTAGTCTGGCAGGTATTGGGATTACAAAGCATCTAAAATTAATCACGTGATGACTTTATCTCCATGATTGAGGCAAAGACATTAGAATGTACAGCTGCATAGTTTAATTTCTAGAAAGAATTTTATCAAAATTGCAACAAATACCGTTCTGACCATCTTCATTTAAACGTAATACCAAAGACAGTGTAAGTGCCCTTTCTTAGTTTCACAACTATTTTAGGTGGGCAGGATACATGTGTAGAACGGAAATGTGTCTCTCTGGGTCTCCTCTCCTTGCCAAAACACACTGAAAATGGCTGCAAGGCAGTGGCTCATCAGCTTGTGAAATGTGTGTTTTCCTCACATTCAGTATAGTCAAACAGCATGAACCAGTAAGAAAAAAAAATTCTATGCATCACTGTGTGATTCAGTATCAGCGAAGACTTTCTCTATGGAGAAAAGCAAGGGTTCAGTTCTCAGTTTGCTGTGTTAGGCCACATAGATTATAATACTTTTTTTCTCTCATATCTTTGTTTTGATTGTGTGTTTTTTTCCTCAATATAAAATAAATCTGAATAAATATGAAACTGGAATGAAAGTATATACTCCAGTTTTTTTGTACATTGTCCCAGGACACAAAAAGGGGAATGAATAACTGTGAAGCATTAAAGAAAAAAATCCATTGCCAATAACAAAAGGCAGACATATGGTAAACTCAATGTCATATCCCTCAGGAGAACCTGGCTGCATGATGATGATTTGGTCTGCGTTGTATACACACACATGCACACAGCAGTCAGCTAGGTACAATTTAGGTTTGTGCAGAACGTCGAAGGAAAGAAGAAAAATTGAAAGAGAGCTAGGACCATATTTACAAAGGAAGAAACATTCACAGCTGAAGCACAAGGCATTCTACCAGCAGTTTCCTCAAACAATAAGAAGTTTATTGACACTTTAACAAAGGGAAACATTTCTCTGAATTACAGCCTTCTTTAAACATTACACAACAGACACAGAGTAAAGTGGGTGAGAGAGTTTCTGTTAGTCCTTATAGGACTATCAAGGTCAAGAGTCAATTAGAGTACTTCTTCCAATTGAAGAGTTAAAATTATTTCCTTGCTGCCTTGCATAGTGTGTCCTGCTTCTACAACAAATATTTATTAGATAAATCATTCTGTTAGGAAAAGATGTGATTCATCCTACCCAAGTCAGACATAAGTGTAATTGTAAATGCAAAATTCATAGTTTCTAGCACTGGTAAATATTTGCAGAAAACCATTTCCTGTTCCGTGACTACAAAAGTCTAGTTTGCTAAAGACCCAGTTAATACTGAAGTCAAATCTTGCTCGCAATAACCATGCTGATGCAGCTGCTGAAATTCATGGGAAAATTTGCATGAATGAGATGAGCAGAACTTGACTGGTGATCAGAAGAACAAATCTTCATACAATATGTCCTCAATATCCTGTGCTTTGGCTTTGCAAATTAAAAAAACTAGTACATTCAGATGAAAGGCTAGAATTCATACTCTCAGTTTAATGGATTCACACACCTACTTGTTTCATGCCTTCTGCTGTGATTCATCATCTTCAAGACTGTTGTACTAGCTGCTCATTAATGTAGTTGATGATGTTTATTTTTACCATTTTTATTGAATTATGTTAAAATGCCCATATCTATGTTTATCTTTCTGCCAAGTACAGTATCTGCAAGTCTGTGATTTACAACCAAGGTGAGAAACAGAGAAAAACTCAAAGAGAATATTTTTATTTTAAGTACTGATTTGCTCATTCTTGTTTACTTCTTGCTGATGGAACTGACAGCAAGGGATTTGTATAGTTATTTTTGCTGACTGCAGAGAGAATAGACTGACTGTGCTCCCTCCCCACCCCAGCTCCTCTTCCTCATTTCCTGGTAGTTTCTCCAGTTTAAGAAACGGATGGCAGTGGGATTTGGGCCCAAAAGTTTTCCTATATTTTCTGTTGATTTAAGTGGGGTTTTGGTACTGCTGAGTATAATTGTTTAGGGATAACTTCTCAGTGTAAGCTGGCAAAGAGCCTCTGAATGCCGCATAGCCATGCCAATTTACACAGAGAATTTGATACAATTTCAGCGAAGGGAGCATAATGCTACACGCAAAGAAATTCAAAAGTCAGAGAGAGGCAGACTGACAAAAAGCTCAAGAGATTGAGAGAAAAAAAAACATATCAGAAAATCTGTTTTAATAGTTTTGTAAGAGGCCAGCTGAAGGTAGTGGAGGGAAAGACAGAGAAGCCTAGCAGGCTGAGTTAATCTTTCTTTACTTTTGTCCATGTGGATGGAGAAAGTGCATATGATTCAGCTTCCTTGCTAAAGCTGTGAAACAATTAAACAAGATGTCAGTCGTTTTCTCACGTGCTGTGAATATAACAGCATCCCTGCCAAGCGTTTCTGTTATGCCATGTGTGAGTTTGGTTTACAGCTTAACTTAGAAGACAGTGTAATGAAAGGTCCATCATGCTGTGACTACACATAAATGTAGAGGCACTGTGTACCAGATTCAGTAATACTTAGATTAGATCAGACAGAACATCACCATCCTGGAAATCATTTGAGTCTGGTTTATACCTAGCATGTATCCACATGGTCCATACTTAAATATTTACAGAGCAAAGCCAGTGAAGCACTTTCTGTTTTGCTATATTTCTATAAACAAAGCTAATAAAAAATGTGGCACCAGGAAAAAAAATAAGAAACTCCACCCATGGTAGCTTGTTGAGATCACCCAAATACTTCTGTAAAAGGGAAAATCCTCATTAATGAGCCATGCATCTCCATCCTCACCATCAAACTGCAGTCTGGAACAGCACTGTCTAGTTCCAGAAGTTTGTTTTTTGGATGTCATCATGTGAGTCATACTGTAAGCACAAGATCTGGCAGCCTCCAGTGATCAGAGGTAGTGGAAGAGAAATAATAGTTATTTTGCACACCTGGAAATCTTGCAACTACGGAAGCTGAGCCAGAAGCAGAGGTAAGGCTGTGCCGCTCAGGAGACACTGAGCACCAGCAATAATTAAACAACTCCTGATTGTGTTAACTTGCAGAACGAGTCAGGGTCTGGGGAAAAGAAGAACTATTCAAGCTATTTTCATTATATGCTTCAAGGCAAAGCAACATTCAGTTCTTCAGTTTTTGCCTGCATTTACTGAACAAAGAGCATCCAGTCAATAAGCAGCCACTGGAAATACAGTTACCTATATGGGGGCAGAGAGAAATGGGCCTTCCCCCTGCCCAGGTTCTGCCCTGGACAGAAGTGTGATAATTCCATTCATGAAATACCAAGTAACCATGTCCCATACAAATGTTATCAGTAGTGGCTATTCACTATCTTGTGCAGGGCTACAGTAAGTTGCACAGCCCATTCTCAAAATTTCTTTTGTCTGATATTGTCTATGTCACTCAAGTCTGCATTTGTTTGGCATACCAGTCTCACAGTCATAAATACCTTAGAAATGCAGTGTCGAATAGAATAATTGATTAGATAAAAATGTGGAGAGAAAGCTGTGCTTAACAGATTTATGTACTTTCGACAATAAATCATGCAAAATAATCCTTCAGATAAAGATGCAATATGGTGGTCTCACAGGAAATATCATCTACATTGTTTAGACTGGAGTTATATATTGGTATATACATTAATGTACATATAGAGAAATATACATGCCTCTGAATGAAGGCTCCTTTTTCCCACTTTTGGAGAAAACACAGTTTCAATAATAATGTGTTTGATCTCTGATGACTGAGCTGTTATACTTATAAAATAAGCATTCACTACCAAAGGCCACTGAAGTTCCTCATTAACTTCTCTAGCGAAGAGAAATATTAATGCTCCTCATTTTTCAAACAGAGGAAGCCATACAAAATGTTGGTTCAAACCACTAGATCTCTCTTAAATGCTTGTACATTGTTTCATAACTTCTGAGGGACTTCTGAGCCATAAGAAGGATTACCAGGAATAAATGATGAAGTATGTAAAGAAAAAACTGAAACTATGTTTCTGTTACATTTTGTCATCAGGTCATTTGTAATAGCACAAAATGACATTTGAAAAGCTTCAGAATTCAGTTTGAAAATCAGTAGTGTAATGGCTTTGGAATTGTGTCTGTACATTGAAAAATCTGAAGAGCTCATTCCTACGATAATCAGTGAAGCACTGTGACTAATATTACACAGTCTATACAATGATTTTGCCACAGAAGTCCAGTTTAATTTTAAATCAGTAAAATGCCTTTTAAAAACATCATAGTACTGGAGTTAGTGTCAGTGTTTTGCTTCATATCTATACATTTTTAGAATTCATCCAGCAATGTATCCAAATAACACTCTGAATGTGACCCTAAATAGCGTAGTACATATAAAATTCACCTCAACCTGAAGAAAACAGATTATATTTTCCCCTAGATATATAATTCCCTATATTCCCCAGTGCAGTCAATCAACCATCTCTCTACTGACACAGAATCACAGAATCACCAGGTTGGAACAGACCTTTGAGATCATCAAGCCCAGCCATACCGGTCCATTACTAAGTCATATTCTTAAGCACTTCATCTTCCCATCTTTTAAATGCCTCCAGGGATGGTGACTCAACCACCTCCCTAGGCAGCCTGTTCCAGTGCCCAATGGCCCTTTCAGTGAAGAAATTTTTCCAAATGTCCAATCCAAACCTTCCCTGGCACAGTTTGAGGCCGTTCCTTCTCATCCTATCGCCTACTACTTGGGAGAAGAGACCGACACTCCTTTCAGGTAGTTGTAGACAGTGATAAGGTCTCCTTTCAGCCTCTTCATCACTAGGCTAAACAACCCCAGTTCCTCAGCCTCTCCTCGTAAAGCTTCTCCTCCAGCCCCTTCACCATCTTTGTTGCCCTTCTCTGGACATGCTCCAGGATCTCAATGTCTTTCTTGGGGCATGGGGCCCAAAACTGAACACAGGATTTGAGATGTGGCCTCACCAGTGCTGAGTACAAGGGCAGAATCACTGCTTTGGTCCTGCTGGCCACACTGTTTCTGATGCAAACCAAGATGCCATTGGCCTTCTTGGCCACCTGGGCACTCTGCTGGCTCATGTTCAGTCGACTGTCAACCAACACCCACAGATCCTTCCACACCAGGCAACTTTCTAGCCACTCTTCCCCTAGTCTGTAGCACTGCATAGGGTTGTTGTGTCCAAAGTGCAGGGGGACAGTATTTGGCCTTGTTGTTGAACCTGATGCCATTGGTCTCAGCCCAGTGGTCCAGCTTGCTCAGACCCCTTTGAAAACCCTCCCTGCTNAAAAAAATCCTCATTTTGAGAAAATAGGTGGTTGGTTATTATTTTTTTCTTTTTTTTTTAATTTATAAATTAAATAAATAATTCTCACCATTCCAAAATCAATGTCTTTAAGAAACTTCTGTCAAGTTAAAAATTAATAATATTGATCTACATAATGTGGAGAAAAACTGCTATATTTATGTTAGAATTTCTAACCTACAATGAAACATTTTTTAAAAAAAGCAGGACCTTTCTCATTTGAGAAAGACTTGAAATCAATAGTGAGGCAGAACTTTTGTATTAATAAGTGTCAATGAAGAGCTGCTGCTGTAAAGCAAAACAAAATGTATATATTTTGAATTATCACCAGCACTGGAATATCAAACACAGTTAAAATGCAGCCTTTATTGCTCTTTAAATTTGCCTAAATAAAAAAACAAATTCCATCCCAAAGATATTCAAGGACTAACTAGAGCTTTCCTGCAAGAAATAGTTTTGTGGGTTTATCTGAAATTATGATGGTTAAAATGCAGGACCTTTATGACCTGCTCAATGGCAGGTTTACATTGAAACTGCCATAAATTATTACAGAGGTGAAGCCAATCTAAACAGTCCAACATAAATATATCTGCAGACATACTGGCTACTACATATTCTAAACACTGTCTGTATATGAATAAACAGAGCTTTCTAAATCATTTAAGAAAATGTATTTATTCATAAAATCAATAATATTTATTTTTGCCTTTGACAAAAAAGGTCTATTATATCTGACTTATTGGAGCTTGAAAAGATTTTTTAATGGATTCTTATGTGGGTTTCCTTCATCTGATAATGGTAGAGAATTTTATTTTGAATTACATGAATGTCCCTAATAGGCTTTGTATTTGACTAATCCTTATCTGTTTAAATTGCTATTTTATTAAATTTTGAAGTTAAATATTTGAGTAAACATACTATACAGGGCTACATTTATTCAGTGCTGTGTCAACTAAAACTTTTATCAGACTATAAAACAGACAGTTAATATTGGAAAACAAATCCATATTTGTGTGTTTCTACTTCCTTATTCATTTAGAAATGCAATAAAAATACATATTTCGATTCATACTATTATAATAAGCAGCATTTGTGGCAGGAAAGGGAATGTGAGATGTTAACGCACAGTCAGACCCTGCTTATTCCATTTATATGCATGAAACCATACAGGAAAAATCACAGACTCAAACAAAGTTATGTATAATGACACTGTTCGTGTTCCTTCCTAATTGCATACAATATTAAAATATGTAACATTAAAGTTCTTCATGTTAGCTTCCCAAGAAGATTCACAATGTTCTTTGCAAGAGGCAAACTTGATAAAAACATTGCACGTTACATATGCAAAATAGAGCCATGAAGAAACAGCAGCAAAACTATAAATATGGGAAGGGAGAAAGACAGAGTCCTAAGATCTGCTGCACTGGATCTTGCCATTGGGTCAGAGGAACCCTCCAGAAACATAAAGGCAATTGTGAGATAAGAGGAATGCCAATATCTTCCCCTAATTTCTGTTATTTTAAAATTAAATTTCACCCAGTAACCTGCTGCTTAATGTATCCTTTGAAACTCCTGGGTTTTTGTTTTGTTTGTTTTTGTTATTGTGATGTTTTGTTGTCTTTCCTTATTTGCTATATAAATACCTTGTAACTTTATCCAATATTCATAGCTGAAGGATCTGCATACAACTTTGCTATTCTCCAGCACTTCCCTTGTACCTGCTATACTATTCAAAAGAATAAATTAAATCAACTTTTTTTATTTTGAAAATTATACAGCCAAAGATTTCAGTCCTTCATATTCCACATATTTCCAAGTTCTCAGTTATGCTGGTTTACTTTACCAGTAGCATGCGTCTGTGATAGACACACAGTTTCAGGGTGCTGGCTTCCTGTGCCAGTAGGAACTGGTGGTTCTATTCTTATTGCTTTCCTATATTGCCTTTGGTTGCTCCCCATTGATGCTGTGTTCATTTGTGGGGAAAAGAGTTTGATTTTATCTCAAAAAATTAACTAGGGGTTTTTTCATGATTTGTTGGATGATAGACAGGGAAAGTCTGAGGAATGTAACAGCTCTTTGGGGTCTGTAGTCCCTGAAGAATTGCTGGATAAAGCATATCTGGAGTCAGATTTCATTTGATAAAGTAGAGCCGTTACAGATAAGCTGTGAGACTCAGGGACAGGAAAGAACTCTTTTAAATAGGAAAGAGTTTCTTCCCTCCAGACCCACGCTGCAGAGTCTGGATCCTGACCTGAACGTCCCCCATTCAGATGTCTCGTGTTTCTACTCAGGTCCCTCAGCTGGGGTGGTAAACCTGGGAGAGCCCCACAACATGGACACAGGAGTGGAGCTGGCACCATCACTTCCCAGGCTTCCTGCTTTACTTGGAACTGTCACATGCAGCCCTTGCATTTGATAAAATGATTAAATAAAAATGTGATTATAGTGGACTTTTGCCAGCCCACAATCTCTGGAAGTATCAGTGAGCCAGGATAGTCAGCTATTTCACACTGCTGGTGGGAAGCAGCTCATGACAGCTCCAGAAAAATCCTCTACAAGGCAAAGGGGCATTTTTACTCACTGGCCAGCAGCAGGGAATAGACGGTCTGGCTTTCAGCAGGTATGACAAGTGGGGTGCTGAGCTATGAGTCACCATTGGCTTCTCTTGCTACTGTAAGCACAGCTTCTTCGGGAAGCTGCCTTCTAAGATAACACTAGCCGTAGAATAAACAACTGCCAGCGTTCCTGCAGTTCTCACTCACTACTTCGTTCTACTGATGGGAAAAGAAACTACACTCTGTGCTGGTGCTGAGATAAAGGTAATTCGTTTCAATCCAAGTTAACACAACAAAAGAGTGAAGGAGGTGGAGAATGTGAAATAAAAAGAAAAATCTAATAAGAACCCAGTTGTACTGAAGACATTAATTTAACGGGGGAAAAAAGCAGATTAGTATTTAATTAAAAGAAAGAAAAGTAATTAAAATTAATTGAAACACAAAGAGTGTAATCTTAAAGGAATAATATTTCCAAGTAAAAATATACTCTGATTGTTTAATGAGTTCATATTTTGTATGCAGAATATAAAAAGGTCCACTCAAAGGAGGAAGAAATTCCCTTACAAAAGACAAATAACAAGAAAAGCAAACAAAAAGAAGCAAAAGAAAGAATGTTCAGAGGGAATAAATAATATTTTAAAAAAAGGCAAACCAAAATATCTCTAAGCAAAAAAAAACCTTAGGTTTTATCTGTGATCTAATGTTTTGAAATTAGTACATTGCAAATTACATTTGTTCATATATTTCCACAATATTAAGTTAGCAATCACCTCCTCCTGGGCCACAGATACCTTGTGAGTGTGCTCTCCATCTCATAGCAAAAGCTGTGCTGTTCCCACAATCAGACAATTTTAATTGTAACAATCAGATTTCCAATAACCAATTATACGTGTAATACATCCAGCCCATCCATGTTGAATTATGCAAATTATAAGACAGGCAGGAAGCCATATGCATTGTATAAAATCACATTTGTTTGTATTTCTGTAGCTGCTGTGCTGCTTAGTACTTTTCTGCTTCTGTTGTCTTTTAATTTCAGCTCAGAGATCAGCTGTCAGCTACAGTGGCACGTTAACAAATTTCAAACCTGTGTCCACTACTGTAGTGACAGGAACAGGATTTTAAAAAGTCACACTTTTGCCAACTGAAAAAGATGATTTTTTTTCCTCCAAGTGAATTGTTGCGGAATTTATACCTTCTCTGACAGGGGAAAAATATAATTGTCTGAAAAAGTAAGTCTGAACATCAGCCACGTGTAGGTTGGCAGGGAATAGTGTGACAGTGTAAATGCTCATTTGTCATCTCAGGGGAGTGTTAGCTCCAGCACCTGGTTACAGAAATTTAAATGTCATCAAGGTAAATCTGTCATGGCTGATTTAAGAGTAATTAAAATGAATTGTTAATTGTTTAAAGTTTCATTTTGCACTGGAAATTACCCAAACATTTTCTGTAAGATTTCTGTAAGATTTTGTTGCCATGGTATTTTTCATTGAATGTTTTTGTAAAATAAAACACTACCAAATTTTGGTTGCCATTTTGTTACTTCTGGTTTTTCCTTCCTTTTTTATCACCATATCCTTTACATTCTCTGCAATGACCAGTGTGCATTTTTTAGTACAAAAATCAAAATGATACCATTCCAGGTCATAGATTAATTTGAGTTTGATTTGGCAGATCTGCAAAGAAGAGAAATACAGAAAAAAAATTCTGTATGGGCCTTTTTCTTAATGTGGTCTAGAGTAGAAATTGTGCTTTAGTGAGGGGAATTCTAGTTGACATACTATCAGGATTTTTTTTTTTCAATAATATCCCTCTTAATATAGCAGTAAGATCAGTTGAAGGTGAAAGGAACAATATTTCTTGACATCTGGAACATTGACAAGCATGATCTATTTAAATAGATTACTAATGATTTTCAGTTACTTACCAGTGTTGAATGCACGTTCTTTTCCCCTCCGCACATCTGACTGAACCACTCCACACAAGTAGAAGTTAGATTATTTGTAAATGAAAACTCTGCCAGCCCCATCAATGAACAGACCTCCACCCCCAACACTTGAGCAAGTTATTTTAAAGGCACTTAAGGCTACATTTCTAAAGAAAAGGTAAGCACTGGCACACCAAACAATCAGCATTAGCTAATGTTATTCATGCTGCCTTGCAGTAAGTCAGTTCTATATCAAATGATACTTACAGATCATGCTTAGGTGTGTTTAGACCAGCTTGTCTGATTACAGTTTAGTTACATCATGAAAACCCTGAAAGCAGAATAAAATTTAGACATCCAGAAATTATCACAAATGACTGCAATTTCTTTATCTTTCTTTGTTGGGAGGATGAATAAAGTAGGTGGCACCAAAAATAAGGGGTAGATCTCTGCTTTCCTTGGCTAAAGAATTTGACATTATGAAGTCTACAATGTCTAATTTGCTTTGTGGGAAAATAAAGTTTTAGCTTTTCTGGAATTAGTGAGATTATACTGGCTCTGGGCTTTCTTATTTTATTTTTTGTTTCTGTATCCAGGAGCAACAGACATCACTGCACCTGCTGTACATGTGCACATTAAATCAAAGGCCAATAATATTTTATATTCCTTACAGTCAACCTGTAGCCTTCATTTCCAATTTGACCATTACAAATCAAGACTTTTTAGTTTACCTAATTTGTTCTCTGTGGCCATACAGTTAAAAGTTTAATTGGAAGATGGGAGAGACCAACCAGTCTACACTTCTAAAAGTGTTCCTTAAATTATGACAAATAAAATACGAAACTTTAGTTTTCTATATAATATTACTATTTGAACTATTAACCTTTACTTGGAATCAGAACTAATCACAATGAAAAAAAATCAGAAACCTTGATTTTGTCTTTCCAGAATTACATGAAAATCAGTAGAATTAACCTTCATAAGCTCTTCAGTTAGTTTTGATCCTATCCAATGTCTAGTTAAAAGTGAGTTTTAAAAGTCTTAGAGTCTGAATGGCTGAGAAGTTCATCCAGTTGAGCTAACTAAATAGCACTGGATCACTGCATATGCTTTTGAACATACATAAATTAAAGAGGAAGAAGATATGTTGGAAGTATCAGGATGAGCCACTAACTTGGCTTTTATGTAAAATAGATGAACTCATTTCTGTGTACATTGATAAAAAAAAATATTGTCATTTTATGAAAATAAGGCAAAGAAAATAAGTAGAAATAATTTAGAAAGCTTATTTGTAGTCAAACCATATGACACCCAGAACACAGTCTCTAAAATGAAAGCATGTATATTTGCAGACAGTACCACAAAGGCAGATATTGATGTGGAAAATACTATATTTTTCCATAATTAGGCATCTGCAGACTCATTAGCATTCAGAGGAGTGGTCTGATTTTCAGAATTCAATGACACCCAGCTGTACAACCCTTTCTAGCATTTCTCATTAATTAATAAAAAAATATTCAAAAAGTAAATCTATTTACACATGCACACACACTAATACTCAGCAATTGGCATCAAATTAAATGTAAGACAGACTTTTCCAAACAGAAATGCATAGAAACAAATATTTCAGCAGAAATCTGGATTAATAAACAAAAAAAATATTTATGTAAAAAAACATATTGGGAAGTAATAATCCCTAGAGAGTGTGCTAACACTACTCAGTAATAACCTAGCCTGAGAAACAGTAAAAGTGCATATGTTTTCTGTGAGAGATTCAGTCAGGTGTTCTGAACACAACTCTTATCACTGATTCAGTCTTTTCAAAGCTATGTAAAGGTATCACAGTGTCATGAATAGACTATAACAGAGTCCCATTGTTAGCTGAGGAATGATTCAGCAAGAAGGTGGCAAACAATGAAGTAACTTGCTTAAATCTGTGCAGGAGTACTCTAGGAAAGGAGGATTTCAAGATTGGTTTGGCCTTTGGGTCTTGCGGAAGACCAGTCTGTAGGGATATTGCAGCCTGGACTGCCAACTGTGCCCAGTTAAAGAAACATCTAAGATTTTATTTCAAACCTTGGAAAAGGCAAAAGAAAATAGGAAGCTGTGACTGTGAGCTCTGTGCTCTGCTTCTCTAGTAACTTGAGGAACAGTACTACAACTCAGGTCTAGGATTCAAATAAGAGGGTCTGGCTTCTACTGTACCCATGTATGGAGCAGAGTGTAAAGGAACCATGCTTCAGCTACAACTATTACTACCAAGTCATTTGCTCTTACTTCCTTTTATCTTATCATGTTGGATCACAGCATTTTGCACACAATACCTGACAGTACCGTTTCCCCAGAGTACCTTCTCAAATGGCGGAAGGGCACAGTCCAAATGCTGAGCTCTATTTCTGACAATCTGAAACAAAATTCCATGTTCACTTTTGCTAATAATGTAAACACTTGGGGAAAATCACAAAATTTAATACAACACTTGTAGACAAAAGAACTTTCCTCCTTATGAAGCAAATGTTTTCACAATGGCTATATGTAATACTTATACATTATTTATAAGATATTATTTAGAAGAAGTGCAGAGTGTTGGAGATCATCTAAGTGTGTTATATTGAACTATGTTGTTGATAGTCTTAATAGAGGAAGTTAAATTCAGTGCCTGAGATCTGTAGAAAGAGTTTAAGTAACTACAGCAAATTTATTTGAGTGTTTTTACTCAAGTGTAGGCTGATGCTTAACTAGTTAGATTTGTATTCTCTTTGATGGACAAGGTAGTATGTGCATGCATATTGCTTCATCTGTACATACATTATAAAATTATATATATTTATATATATATGCTTATGCATAATGCTTGTAATATATAATATGTGTTATCTATTTTTTATATATATATATATATGTATAACAGTTATTTCTATACTTTTAGTCTTGATGTTTTAGTGTTGGTTTCATGAACTTATAGTGAAAACCCTCAAGATCTGTTAGAGAATTTTATTCACACCATCTGATAAAAGCCTGCACCCAGCAGCTTTTATTGATAAGATAACATTGTATTTGAGGCATCTTTCAAAAGTTCATTTTTCTACCAAACCTACAGGGTGCTTGGGATAGTCAAAATGTGAGATTATTTGGACAAGAAACCATTGTTAGGTTTATATTGATTAAAAGTCTGACCAATATGCCAAAATCACATTTGGGGAAATGTGCAAATGGTTGTTCAAGTTATTTTAGACATAATGGCATTCGACCCAGGAAGTTTATGTTACATATAATCTAGTTACAGTGAGAATTTCACTTTGGCTGATGGATGATAAGAATGAAGTCCTCTGCTGATGAACTGTATCTTGTGTACATATCCACAAGCTATACTCAGACAGCTTATTTCACATAAAATTCCTACATATTGCATGGTTTCATACAACACTGATCCCACTTTTGTTGGATGCTAGACTATAAGGTTGGATATTTCAGCTGAAAAAAATACAGTAGTAATATTTACAAATACTGCCTTCAGTTCAGGCTCTTTTAACTTAAATATGTTACATGATTCCCAGAGATAACTTGAGAGGCAGANAAACCTACAGGGTGCTTGGGATAGTCAAAATGTGAGATTATTTGGACAAGAAACCATTGTTAGGTTTATATTGGTTAAAAGTCTGACCAATATGCCAAAATCACATTTGGGGAAATGTGCAAATGGTTGTTCAAGTTATTTTAGACATAATGGCATTCGACCCAGGAAGTTTATGTTACATATAATCTAGTTACAGTGAGAATTTCACTTTGGCTGAAGGATGATAAGAATGAAGTCCTCTGCTGATGAACTGCATCTTGTGTACATATCCACAAGCTATACTCAGACAGCTTATTTCACATAAAATTCCTATATATTGCATGGTTTCATACAACACTGATCCCACTCTTGTTGGATCCTAGACTATAAGGTTGGATATTTCAGCTGAAAAAATACAGTAGTAATATTTACAAATACTGCCTTCAGTTCAGGCTCTTTTAACTTAAATATGTTACATGATTCCCAGAGATAACTTGAGAGGCAGAGCTTCTTTATGGACAGTTCAGAGTGTGGTATTTCTACAAAATATTTGATATTTTAAAAAAAAATCGTTTGTGGCAGAATGGACAAATACTGTTAAAAAAGCAAATATTAATATTTATGAATGAGGAATGTCTAATTAGATATCCTCCAGAGTAGGAAAAATCAGTTGTGGTGGTATCAAAGTTAAAATATTTCACTTTGGGTCTCAAAGTACTCCTGAGTGAAAGATATTTTCACCAAGTGAATGGTTTCAAACTACCAAAATTCTTCTCATATAAACTTCAATCATTTCAAGCAAAATTAATGCCATTGTGACGTTACTGTGAAATCTGACCCAAAGGCATAAGATATATAGAAAGAATAGTAAAAGAAGTTGTATTTCTGTATGACATTATTTTTTTGAGCTTTTTGATCCCAAGAATGTAGTGTCATAGAATCACAGAATGGTTTGAGTTGGAAGGGACCTTAAAGATCACATAATTCCAACCCCCCTGCCATGGGCAGGGATGGCTCCCACTAGATTAGGCTGCCCAAGACCTCATCCAACCTGGCCTTGAACACCTCCAGGGATGGAGCAGTCACAACTTCCCTGGGCAACCTTTTCCAGTGCCTCACCACCCTCATTGTGAACAATTTCATCCCAATGTCTAGTCTAATTCTTCCCCTGTCCAGTTTTAGAGTCATGCCCCCTAGTCCTACCACTACACGCCTTTGTAAAAAGTCCCTCCCCAGCTTTCTTGTACAACTCCTTCAGTTGTACCTTCCAGGTACTGGAAGGTTGCTATAAGATCTCCTTAGAGCCTTCTCTTCTCTGGGCTGAACAACCCCAACTCTCTCAGTCTGTCTTTGTACAGGAGGTGCTCCAGCCCTTTGATCATCTTTGTAGCCCTGCTCTGGACCCTTTCCAACAGTTCTATATCCTTCTCCTGTTAAGGATTCCAGAACTGGACACAACATTCAAGGTGGGGTCTCACAGGAGTTGAGTAGAGGCACAGAATCACCTTCTCATCAATCAGCACCCCCAAGTCCTGTTGAAACCATGAATTGCCTCAACCCAGGTGTAGGACTTTGCACTTGGCCTTGTTGGATCTCATGGAATTCACATTCCAGCTTGTCTAAGCCCCCTCTGGATGACATCCCATCCTTCCAGTGAGGCAACTGTACCACTCAGCTTGGTGCCATCTGCAAACTTACTGAGGGTCCACTTGATCTTACTGACTGTATCATTCATGAAGATATTAAACTGACTTGTCCCATTATAGACCCCTGAGTGGCATCACATGTTATGGATCTCCATCTGGATATCAAGCTGTTGACCACTACTCCCTGAATGCAACCATCCAACGAATTTCTTATCCACCGAACTGTCCACCCATAAATCCACATCTCTCCAACTTAGTGAGAAGGATGATGTGGGGGACCATGTCAAAGTTTTTACAGAAGTCCAGATAGATCACAACCATTGATTTTCCCATGTCCACTGTTGTGGTTACCCCATCATAGAAAGCCACTAAGCTGGTCAGACAGGACTTGCCCTTGGTGAAGTCATACTGGCTACCACTAATCAACTCCCCATCCTCCAAGTGTTTTAACACAGCTTCCAGGAGTATCTGTTCTATGGTCTTTCCAGGCACAGAGGTGAGGATGATGGGTCAGTAATTCCTAGCATCATCTTTACCCTTTCTAAAAATGGGTACAATGTTACTATTTTTCCAGTCACCGGGGACTTCTCCTGACTGCCATGACTTTTCAAATATTATGGAGAGTCGCTGGAAAACCACATCAGCCAGTTCCCTCAGGACTCTGGGATGTATCTCATCACGTCCCATAGACTTATACATGTTCAGGTTTCTCACATGGCCTAGCTCTCCAAAGACCCACTGTAATATAAGTGGTAGAATACTAACATAGGAAGGTAAAGTGTTGTTCTCCTGCACTATGAATCTATGTATACGCTTCCATTAAATTCTGTATTTTCTTCTATTGAAACCCTTTCTCCCTTTATGATTTTTCTTAAATTATTTTGTGTTAAATGTTCCAACAAATACATTTACACTCTCTGGCTCTCTCATTTTGTGCATCACATTTTTTGAAAATTTTCCATAAATACAAGGTAGCTGCTGCAATACTCTCTCATGTTATTTTACTATATAAAGTTTGAAAGAAATTGACAATAATCTGATTTTCATGCATTGAAACTGCTGTGGTGCTAAGTATTGCCTCACTGTTTCTCTGTACAGATTCCTTCCTCCACCAGTCTCTGGTCTTTTCTTTTCTCTTGGATAATGTTAGCAGATTGGACAATGCCTAATGCATTCTGTCACATTTAAGTGACATAGTCATGACCCATCATTCTTAGGTATTAAAAGACATATAACTCAACTTATTAAAATTAATTTTCTTGGATTTTTTCCAGAGGATTCTACTTTTTTCCTGACTAATCTACTGTGTTAATTTCCCAAACTAGATTTTTAAAGTACAGTATAATTTAATTGTATTGTTTTCTACAAGGGAAAGTTGCTACCCAATAAAATTCACAGAGGGTAATTTTTTCCCAATGAGGCTATATATAAAAATAAAATCATGAAAGAATTTTAGTTATAACAAGCTTCTTTTTCATCACAAGCTTATAATATTTAAAAACAACTGTGTATACATTCATATTCAATAAATCTAAAGGCATATGTTTCCTTTGCCATTTGTATTTTATCCCTTACCAAAAAAAAAAAAAAAAATCAATGTTCTTTTATGAGAAAAAGTGAAGGCAATGGCTACTTTAATTAATCTACTTTTCTCCAGTACTGATTCCTGGCAGAAGCAGGTAGACAAAAAAATGAGCGTAACAGATTGGAAGAGTAACTGCAGATCATTTCTTGTTCATCTCAAACCATGGAATTGCTAAAATTCAAATTGTGGCAACTCAAAAATGGCTTTGGATCCCCAAAAATATCACTTAGCATCATGTGAATACTTGTGGTCTTTTGTTGGTTTGTCAGCTTTGTAGTCAGAAATATGGTTGGCAGGGCAAGAGGAGGTGCAAGTAGGGACATTCACTTGGAATAAACCACAAACAAAATACTGCTTTAAAATTTTAAGTAAATTGAATGTTAAAAGTTTTGCCTTGTTTTGAGTGAACACAGCATTTTATCTGTATCCACTGGTCAGTTTCCATTGGGGCCTCACTTCTGTCTCCTACTCCTGGGTTTTGGCTGTGGGAACAGTTGTGACCTCCCACAGGGAAGATTCAGTCCTACTCTGCTCCCTCAGTGAGTGGAAGAAAGCTCCTTTAGCCACTAGCTGCTTCTTCAAAAAAAAATGTATTTTCAAATCTTTCTATTCAGTGGTGAAAACACTGACTTTTTAGACTTCCATAAGAGATTATTTCCAGCTCTCCTCCAAATCACCCTGCTGTCATAAACACCTCCTCTATGGCCACGGGTTCACAAAGATATTTTTCCGGGACAATACCAGTTTGAACAAATGCTTCTCCACATGCCCCATTTTTGTTTGCTTCCTTATTTAGACAGCATAACTCTTTGCATGGTGATGCAGTAAGCATAATTGAAACACTGAGCTGGGTCATAAATCTCCAGAATAAAATTCTCCCAAGGCAATGACTCAGTCAGAATGGCCACATAGACTATCTACTTCAGTCCAAGGAAAGGGGTGATGTGGGGACTGAGAACAAGCCCCTTCCAGCAGCAGTGGAATCCTTTGATGGTCAGGTCATTTCTAAACTCAGGACATTAATTTAGACACAGATACAAGAGCTTGGACTCTTTAATTGAGGCATGATTTTTGCAACCTTTGCCATAATGCAAATTCAAGGGGAAGGATAAAATAATTTAGACCAATGCCAAACTTGCAATTTCATTGAAAATTTTGTAAAGCAATGCACCAAAGAGGGAACGCAAGAGTATTTCTTGTAAGATCCTTTACATTTGAATTAATACTCTGTGTGGGATGGTGTTTAATATATTCATTTATTGTATCTGTTAGCAGCCCTGTGTTGCCTTAAATAACAAACTGTGGCATAGGATTTCAAAAGAACTGGCTGCAGTTGGAATTTCTGTGTAGTGGTTCTGAGTTGTTGAGTGTCATTTTAAAAGTATTAGTAATAACAAAATATTTTTTAAAGGGGACCATTATGAAAAAAGGTTTTACCCATTAAAGACCTCTAGGAAGATGTCTACCAGGCTTGCCACTTCTGACAGATGCACTCAATCTCTTACCTTAGCCAAAGCAGCAGCAGTTTGGTTCAGGATGCAGAGGAGGTAAAGACCTGCCCACCAATGGGCCAAGAGCTCCTCTGAGAAACCCACAGGGAACACAGAGACACAGTGAACACCAATAAGTTGTGTATGCAAGGAGCCCTGGATATACCTCTCCCTTTGTATGCATTTTGACTATGAACCAACACCTTTTATGTGATAAATATGACCACCTACATGAACCTTCTTTGAGTTCTCCTTGTTGAGCAGTGGGGGTGCATGGTGATGGAACACCTCTCAAGGATGCTCCAAACCTATGAGATCTTTTACTAATGACAGACTGGTGGTGGGTCCCATTTGAGTCCTCCCTGGATGGTAGCTGGACTGCATGATCAGGCAATCCTCCTCTTTAGCAGGGATTAGCTGTTTAGCTTAAATAAATAAGATTTTAAATTGAGTAAATCCTTTCTTAGCATGAGTAGCTAAGCTACAAGCTGAGCACTATGGTACAAGCTGTGAATTTCCACTTAAGACTTTCCCAATCAGTGCAATCTACTTCATCAAAACGAGGCCTCCAGAGTCAACAAAATATAGAAGATACAGAGGCTTAAAGGATACAGATCATCAACACCAGATGTTTTAAGGCAGGATTACAATCTATCTGAAAGACGGCAAAGAAATCTTATGAGGAACAAGATGACACAGACCCAAATACTGCTACCAGACCAAATCATCACGTGAGAGGCAGGTAAATAGTCTCTAAGGAGATAATTGCCCAAGGATTTTATGAATTCCCATGCCTGAGAGTTTGCTTCATGAAACCTCAGATTCAGACTTCAGAGGGAATGGACACCTGGTGGAGCCAGCAAGACAGCCAGACAGAAGATGAGTGGAGAAGCTTGATTAAACTTTGAAATCTTAGGTATTTCATATAGAGAATTAGATGTGCATGTATAGTCCTTTTTCTATAAACACATATAACCCTTACCCTCTGTCCTTGTCCTCTGTATCTTTTAGCTATAAACCATTCACCAAGTCTGGGATGAGGCCCAGATCCAGCCACACCTAGGCTAGTCTCTGAGATGGACTTCAGAAAACAAGGAGGTCTGCTCTGAACATTGTGAATCCACAGAAGAGTCTCCCTTATTTTTTTTCATCCCCAGTCCCTATTTAAGTCACTCTAAATTGGTTTTCTAACCCACTATTCCCACTGTATGTTTCCTCCATCTCGTAAACAATAATATGACCTTGTGATCAAACTCTGTTAAGTTGCACTTTTATTATTAGTTATACCAAAAAAAATTTCATTTGCACCACTGCTCAACTGATTGGTTTCATAATTTGGCCAGAAGAGATGGAAGAATATGAGTCATGTATGCATGCTTCACAGAAGTGGATTTTTCATAATAGCAGTTGTCGTTCTGACTAATTCTTCTGGGCCTAAAGCAAAGTGATATTTGTCACGACTGGAGAAGACCTTAAACAGTTGTTTTTTCCCACCTCAGTTTAGAAGGTTGGCTTAGCTGAACTCCTAAGTGCACATTTCCTTTAGCCAGGAGGCCTGAGGACTGTGATCTAGTGGAGTTTGTTCAGTTCATCAGTGGACAGTGAAATTTGTTTATTAAAAGAAATATAAGGAATTTTTCTATGGTTTACAAGCATGTCATGGAACTTGTGAATAACATGCCTCTTAGTAAATGGAATACACAGTACAAAGATAGACTTGATTGCTCCCAGCTCTGCAGTGTTTACTTAGAATTTGCTGAGAGCAGGAAGTGTCGTTCAGAATTTGGAGTTTATTCTTTTTAGTTCTGGGGAGCAGTATTTATTTTTTATTTTAAAATAATATTCTTTCTTACTGCTCAAACAATGCAATGGAATGTGCTTTATAAGGATACAGTGAGTTTTCTTAAAGAGAAAATTTTAGGTTTTCTCTCTGTGGGTACCTCCACACAGAGCAGCTGTTTCTGAGTCTCCATAGTGGGGAGCGTAGCTAAACTTAAAGAATTTCAGGGACAAGACATGGTGACATGGTATGGAAGGATTCTATTCCTGTTATTACTTCCCTGTATGAGTGAATTACAAATGGTGTTGCCAGTCAATAACAGAGTACATGCAGTTATTAAATGTGTATGCACATTTCATTGCCTCATCTTTACCCATTTTGCAAAATGTTTTAGCTCATTTTCTCTGTACACTATATTCTACTTTCCATCACCTCCCATGCCTTCTGTCTCTGTCTGTCAATTTTCCTTGCTTTCAACAATATTACCTGCATTTGAAAAGTCAGGCATGGTCCGAGTCCAGAAACAGTCTCTCCAGAATGCTGACAATAAACATATTATGAAGGTTCAAGGAAGGTTAAGAAGTGAGAAACAAGAAAGTTTCAAATTTGGGAATACTTCCGCTTCATGGAAAAAAATAAAAATATAAAAGAGTGATGTGAGGATAAAAAGAAAGACATTGACAAAGCAGAATGCTGAATAGGGCACAGAAACTGCATGGCTAACTGCTGTTCATATTTTTTTCCACTTAAATGCAGAATGACAGTTAAATAAAATGGAACAAACCACACAGAATAAAGCAAATTCTGTTTCAAGAAATCCACAATTGTATAATTTGATTGCCAGAAAATATCACTGAGAACATTGGCTTACCAAGATTAAAAATATATGAATAATAATAATATTAAATTATAGTGTTCAACTGGAAACAAAAACAAATGCCCATTGAAACCTCCACAGAAATTTCCTGCAGAAAAAAAAATAACATTAGAAGTGTGGTTTTTTCAAAATTTTCTATCTTAAAACTTTAAAACAAAAAATTTAAAACTTCAAAACTAAAAATTTAAAACTTCCAAACTGAAAAAGGAGATTAATACGTATTTTCAGTAACTGACTTATTTATTTTAACAGAAATTTTCTTCATAGAAGACACATTCCATCTGTGTAACATCAATTTTCTCATTGTAAAGCAGAAGTCAGCCACTATGTGACTAGGTTAAGAATAAGCAGGACAGATTTTATGTCCATCTCTTACAACCTTCTCCCTAGCAGCTGAACACTAGCAGAAATAAGACTATGTGGACCACTGAGCTGTTTCAGTACCATAGTTCCCATGCTTCGTATTTAGGAAATCTGTGATTTAAACATGGTCTCACTTCCATGAGAAAAGTAAAATAAATTGCACATCTTGCTCTAACATATACATTTTGTTTTACAATCAAATTTTAACTCTCTACCTAAATATCTGTCTTTTGTTACCATTTACAGGAACAGACTTTCACTTCCACTGGTACAAACAGAAATGAAGCTGAAAAAAGAAACGGTACAGATTTTGTGATATATAATAACTCTTTTCTCCACTGTTCATCCATGCCTTTACGTATTTCCAAAACTGTGCATAATAATAGGATTTTTTATTAGTATAGTGAGCAAAAGACTTTGGACTTTTAAAGTAATAATTATTTAGGAGAAGTTAGTTATTTTTCTATAAAAATTTAAATTTATAAGGTTTTATAGCTGAGCTTACTATGCTCATGAGGGTTAGAACATATTTTTATACAAGAAAAATCTACCTAGGGTTTAGAAAGCGCAACATTTTCCACATTATTGGGTACAATGGGACTAGCATAATCAAGAAATTCATGTTTTATGAGTTTAAACAAGAATCAAAGTTACATAGTCATGCTAAACATCACCCTCTGTTTAGTAAGGTACTCCTGGTAAAAGTGGCTAAATCATTTAAGAATACATCTTTGAACTTTTGGGGTCTTTTAAACTGTTATAAACTAAGCACCTGATTCATGGAGAATAACTGGTTACAACTTCATGCAAAACTCTTAAAATTACTTTTCCTTGCTATTTTTTATAGTCAAGTACTATATATATCAGAAACAAAATTATATGTCCTACATATTTATTCGTTGTTCTGCAAACTAAAATCTCAAGGGACTGTCACAACCATAAATTATATTTCGGTGAAATAGGGAAACTATTTATTAATTTGAAGATTCTTTGTTGCACAAATCAAAAATTGATCTTTAAGCAATGAAACTTTCAAAGGATTAAATGCTGTATCCACACAACTTTCACTTACATAAATTCTTAGAGGATTTTGCAAGTGAAGAATGGCTCAAAGATCCTAAACACGTCAAAAGTCCTCCTTTCTGTTGAAGTCTCAAATTCTAATCTCAGTTTCCTTAGAAATAAAATCTTTAATGTCTTCATAAAATCTCTAGCATGACATAAGTATTTACTCCACAAGAAATGTGTTTTGTCCCGAATATATTTTCATGGATGATTTACAATTCAGAATACACAGGAGGTATAATTTCTGGTGTTTTGGTTGCAATCAATTATGTCACTGTTTCAATAATACTAATTCTTTAATAACATGTACTGTAATTTAAAAGTATATCAGAATACTAGCTTCAATTAGCATTGGCTCAAGAGAACATAAGACAGGCTCATCCTGCTGTGGAACGTCTATGGGGACAGCGATAATTATGCCACACTGAAGGGACACAGCGGGGCGATTATGGAGCTGCACTATAACACAGATGGCAGGTAAGGGGCCTCAGGCCTGGCTGTTTCTGAAGGAAGGTGCTTTCTGCTGACTGGAGGCCTTTGAAGAACCTCATCATTGTCCCTGCT
>WAAB01004733.1:28474-55657 GCA_013389865.1 Piaya cayana | reverse complement strand
CCAGGGGACAGGACGAGAGGGAATGGCCTCAGGCTTCACCAGGGGAGATTCATGCTTGACATCAGGAATAATTATTAGGAAAAAAAATTTCATGGAAAGTGTCATTGGGCACTGTCAGAGGCTGCCCAGGGAGGCGGTTGATTCACCTTCCCTGGAGGGGTTTAAGGCATGGGTGGTCGAGGTGCTAAGGGACATGGTTTAGTGTTTGATAGGAATGGTTGGACTCGATGATCCAGTGGGTCTCTTCCAACCTGGTTGTTCTATGATTCTATGATTCTAGAATTTAGGAACTAATTCCTGCATAATTGAAATGTAGTTTTGATAATTTTTTACTTTGCTACACATCTGACTAGTCAATGTGTAGCTGATACAGTACTTTCTTACACATGATATTGATGGAAGATTTAGAAAGAAATCCCTACTCAACCTTTAAGAGTTAGGATATGTTCGTTCATTTATTTGTTTATATTCTCTTTAAAATTTACATTTGGATCTTAAAAAACCTCTATTAAGCTTAAGCCAACTGCTTTAATAAGCAATTTAATGATTCAAAAGCCACAAACAGCACTGGCAGAATTTTAGCAAATATTTTGATGTCACTTAAAATAGTAAAGGAGAAAAATATTTCTTTTGCCCACTAAGGAAAATAAAACTCATGTATAGCAATAAATGTCTTAAAACATCGTAATAATGCAAAGTTTCTGGAGAAAAAACGTAAGGCAGAATGACATACAATTCCAATGAAGTCACCAGAAATAGGTTTGTCTAGTGGTTTTAGGCTAAACACATTAGAAAACTTATTTTATTAGAACTTAAAAAATATTAAGTATACATATCCTTGTATTCCTTTAAATACTTTAGAACAGCTGGTCTCAAGATGAGCTAACCTAACTGTTTAGAAAAAAAATATTGTGACACCTAGACATAAATGGAAAAACAGCTTTGGAGGTGGAGAGCAGACTCAGACTTTATATGAACATCCTCATTCAAATAGGCCCAATGTGGTTATCAACTTTAACTCCAGAGCAAAATTCCACAGATGAAAGGTAGATATTTCCCCTTTCTATTGATGAAGTATTGCACAAACTTAAATGAAAATTATGGAAAAAAATTCAATATAAAAGTTTTAAATTTTTCTGCCTGTATTTCTCTGTTTGAAATGCTTTTCATTATGACATACCATATGCTAGAGGGCACAAGAGACCATTTTGATTGTGCAGTTAAAGGAACTTAGTAGAAACATGAAATCATTATTTCTGGAGGATTTGGGACATTTTTTTATTTTCTTGTGGACAGCTGTTGGCTATAGACCTGAGGAAAATTTAATTCAGGAAAATATCCTAAGTAATGGAGCCAGAGAGGCTAAATCAGAGTGGTAAGTATTGCTAAGACATCATTACTTCCTAATAGCTATTAGTCATCTCTATTTTTTCACTGCTTGCTTAAAGTTCTAAAGAACGATTGCTTGTGATACCTTCTTAAACAAAACAGAAAAATCTATCTTCTAAAACCACAGAAGTCTGCCAAGGTAGCCTTGAGGTTTTAGTTTAAGCCTTTGAAGTAAAGAATTCCACATTTTGAGGGTTTAAGTGGAAATGAAATAAAATCCAGTTTCAGATTTTCCTCCAAGCAAACAGTGGTGAATAAACAGATAAATACAAAGCGAGAAGGAAGAACTTACTGCAGAAGAGATAGCATGAGGAAAAGACTTACAAGGAGTGTGTTAAAACAAAATCCAGCCCTCCAGTCATAAATGTTTCATGATTGATTAAGGACTTTGTATGCCTCATAGAGTTTATATCTATGTAGGATTTAGGCCAGGGCCTGGCTGGCTGAACACATCTTGCTACAGATACGGTATTGTAACTCTCACACTTTATACTGGTCTTTTTTTTTTTTTTTCCAGAAAGAGAGAAGATGTGCTTGTTTGAAATATTTGTTTCTAGAGAAATGCATCTTGATTAAAATGACCCAGGAATAAACAGAGAATCTTGGTAATTAACCTCATATATGCAAAAAAACTAAAAGCATGATTAAAGGAAAACTAGTTGGTGTCTCGTATGTTTAACTAGTTTGTGTCTGAAACACTAGGAATAAATCTGCTCTGTTACCAAACTATTGGCTTCTGGCAGATGACAAGAAACACATTAAATTCAGATGCGTCTTTACCATTGACTACAGCACGTTGCATGTCTCTTTTTACTTAATTTTGGCAACCATGGGTATAAAGCACCAAAGCTGGATGGCAAAACCAAGGCACAATGACAAGGATGAGCTTAAATGCAAAGCAGCTTCAAATGCAAATCAGCCAAAACTAATAACTGGACAGACCATATTTCTGCTTATCCCAAGTCTGCCATCACAGATGGGACTGAAGGAATGCAATTTAGGAGACCAAACTGAAAATGCAGTCCAGAGGTTCAGAAAGTCTGACTAAACACAACCTATTCAAATTAGGGGATAAGGAATCAATCCAGTCTCTTTAAAAGTTTATTCAGATAGAACAAAACACGGATAAAACACCGTTCTCACTGTAATTCTCACAAGTAACAGCCATAGGTTTATCTGCCATGAGGTCTGAAAGAATCCAGATAATATATACAGAATACTGCAGGCTGCAAAATGACTTCCTAAAGAAAGACCAGAAGCAAAAATTATTTAAGAGTATGTTCTAAAGTATGACATAAAATATAAGAAGTATGCTGCATAGATACTAAAATCATGTTTTCTTTCATACACTTGTGTAGTAATAATAACAAGTATATATATATGTGTTAATGTTATTTAATATTTAAGATCCAGTTTAGAGTACATCTATGTATTAAATAAATACTTGTTAGCACAGCACTGGTATGGTTTTCTTTATGTGACACTGAATGATGGTAGTAAGCCTAAAAATCTTTAAATGTTACAGTTCTGGGGATTTACCCTGTTAGAGTTTTTTGGGGGTTCGAGGGGTTTATTTAATCTTAAAGAAAACACACATCTGAATAGATGCTGACACATGCATCATTGTACCTGGTCAGGAAGTGCTCAAAAAAAACCCCCAAAACAACCTGGCATGGCCTTGATGGCTCAGACATGAACATTTCTTCTATCTGAAATTAGGAGAGGTGAATCCTAGAAATTTCCCACATAAGCAGGGTTTTTAAGGTAAACTTCACCCTCCGAGAGAGATGAGAATCCAGGCTGCAAGCTCATAACCAATACAACACAGTGTGGAAATCCAGTAATACAGAAACAATGTGTTGTAATGACCTATTTACTTAGAGTTCATTATTCAGCTGCCAGACCTCCCTGCACTGTCCTGATAGAGCTCCAGATGGAATGTGTATCTCAGCCAAAAGGCAAATTGAGCTGTGACTTCAGCTGTTAACAGGACGTTTTTGTTTGTGGAGGAACTGGTTTTTCTGTCATTAAAAGACACAAGAGCGTGTGATTTTGTAAGTGGTGATGTAACGTGGTATGAGAAAATCTTCCGTGACATAGTGACTGTTCTGATTACAATTACATACTTATTTGCTTCTTCAACATCTTTTGTCTTCAACCAACCAACAACTGCATTGCAAATAATTTTTTTTTAAAAAGTCCTCTTTTTTTGAAACAAAAAGGAAAAAAAGAAAGGTGCTATCATAAAAATCCCATGGCTTATGCCAGGAACAAAGACAAAGATTTTGTGTTAATAAACAATCACAGAAACACAGAAAAGAACCCAGATTGTTATGCTGTGCTTTGATATATATTATAAGCCTGTAAGTGCTACCGTTCCTGTGTCCTGAAATCATTACACTGAATAATATCTAAGGCAAGTTCAAGCTCTGTAATCAGAGTTAAAGAGTACCCTGAAGATACAAATGCTATAAGCATCTCTAAAATGTGCAGAAAACATGTTTCCAATTGTATTTGATCACATAGAAGGCAGCTGGGGTAACACAACAGTCAAAGGTAATTAACAAAACAAATGAACATTCAAGAATCTGCAACAACAATTGGCAGAATCATTGAAAAATTACAGGCCATGAAAGAAAGATACAGAACAAACCAACAGAGAGATCAGAACAAGGTAACAGGTGTTGATCCTTGTGTGAATGTCTTGCTACAAATACACATATTTTGTAATAATCTGGCCAAACACAGGGGGGCTTTTTTTGCGCAGCTTTAAAAAAAAAAAAAAAAAGCTTTTTTTCCCAGTGTATCTATTTCTTAACTGTATCTGAAAAAAAATTATCCTCCCATTTCTTTGTCCTGCAAAACAATTCTACATGAGGAACTTAGGCATCACTTCTGCCTGCATCTTTAACACAGGCAAACTACACCACTGCACCACGATGGACTGATATTACCTAGTCCATTAGATATGAACAACAAAGCAGCTGGAGAACTATTTAAATACCAGCCCAAGGAAAAAAAAGCTATTAATCAACTCATTTAAACTGGGAATTAAAAGGCTGGTTCTGTTTCAGAGGAGATCTTGACCAGCATTGCAGTACAGACAATGTCTTCATTAAAAACTTCACTTTTTTAAGCTGAGGAGGGACTTTTTACAAAGGCATATAGTGGTAGGACTAGGGGGAAATGCTATAAATTGGAGGTGGGCAGATTTAGAGTAGGCATAAAGAGGAAATTCTTCACAATGAGCGTGGTGAGGCACTGGAACATGTTGCCCAGGGAAGTTGTGGATGCCCCATCCCTGGAGGTGTTCAAGGCCAGGCTGGATGGGGTCTTGGGCAGCCTGGTCTGGTGGGAGTGTCCCTGCAGATGGCAGGAGGGGTGGAATTAGATGAGCTACAAGGCCCCTTTCAACTCAAACCACTCTATGATTCTACGAATATGTTTAACCAATTCAGAAGTAGGATATTTATGGTCACACAGTATATAGAGGAGCATATGCTTGACTGGCCTTCTGTTATGTAGGTCTATGTTCTTATGTTGTATTTAATATTTTTTTTCTCACACTTTGAATTGTTTTTGCATTAAAGATGGAAATATTCAGCAGAACTCTCATAACATTTATAGTGCACTGCTATGTATCAAAAGTTCTGAAAATCCTAACTGGAAATCTAGCTTGAAATAAAATGCAAATAAAAGTTATTACACAAGATGTTAATTTACTTGTATGGAGTGATGCATGATTCTCACCAAGCAAAGTTTAAGGTCAGAAGGAGGTTGGTTACATGGACTCTTCAAAGCACCCTCATTAACGCAGATGGATTGACATTGAGGAAAACCATGTACTCTATGTACTTGTATTCTTTATTTATCTGCTTAGACTTTTTTCCCTACTGATGCCTTTTAGATATTATAGGTGTCTTAAACCCATTTAAACACATCAAAAGGATCATAAAAAAGACAGGCCTCTCAAAAAATCTCCTAGAGTATATGAGACATTGTAAAAATTGCGCAAGAAAATCATATGAGGCCAGGAAAAATATTTTATTTCCCTGGGAAAGTGAAATCTTAGATTAACTGTTGCTTATGTTGCTGAAGCATTGAATACTATTCTGAATTTTAATTATAATAATTAACATTATTATGCATTTACATTTTATCTTACCTTCCTTACTGGGGTTCTAATACTACTAATTATGCTTATAGCGAATTTCCAGGTGACTTCACTGGGACCAGGATAAAATGCCATGGTCACTGTCACCTCCATGGTTTGCATATGACCATCTGGAAAATTGCAGTGTTCCAATGTGAGCCTGACATGAAAGTATGCAACTCCACACCTAACAACCAAATTCAGTAGTTTGGTATCGTGCATTGGGGTGTGTGCATGTGTGTGTGTGCATGTGCCCTTTCCCTCTCACACACAGAGTCCTGTCTGATGAACACAGAGACTGAGTCATTACAAGATCTGTGAAACATACTGCAGTGGCCTGGCCTGGCTACCTCAAGACCTTCCTGCTTTATTCTGTTCATGGTATTAGGGAAAATGCTCAACCCAATAAAAAGTATAAATTATTTTCTTCACTGAAGCCATATTGCCCCCAGAGATAGTGACACTTACTGTGTTTTCACATATTCTTGTGACCATCCCACTCCTTTCCTGAAGACAAAACAAGTCCAGACTTTGCTAGCTGAAGAGCAAAATGTAAAACATTCCTCTTTACAAAAACTTTCCCACCTAGGGAATATCCCTGGGAGAAAAAAAACAGAAAGGGGCAGACTTATGGAAACCACCATAGCAAGGGAACTAGAAATGTGAAAATTGTACTTGTGTTGATCATTATGTGTGGAAGAAATCCTATGTACCCAGGAAAAATGTCATTTATAATATTATACAATTTGATCAAACATGTCTCTATCACTATACATGGAAGGAGCTACAGCTACAGGTCTGGTGATTAACATGTAATTTTAAAGTACACTAATTAAGACGGGACATCCAGTCTATGGTTTAAAAATAGTTTGAAATAAATTACTTAGAGCAAATCAGTCTGTTTGATTTGGTGTTGTTGAAATAGAAAAAACAATGTTTCTTCCTTTCTTCTTCTTGTCTGTTTTCCTTGCATATTACAGCATCTTAAATCTTTAAGTCTAAACTAAAGGAAAGTCTTTCCACTAGATACAACAAATGTGTAGCTACTGTATAATTAAAGCTTTCTGCTCCTTTTGATGCTCTGATTTCCTTGTAAATGATAGTTTGCTTTTCTTACTTAAGCAATAAAGGAATTCTGCATACTTAATGCATTCTGTGAAACCTCCCACATGGATCTGTGGTTTTGTGGGTATATGATGAAAAGGTAGCCTGGAACGTATTATGAATTTATCAGAAACCCAGAGGGGTAATATGAAAACAAAAGGGTGGAATCCAAGGCAGGTGCAAGTGCAATGGTTTGCTTTTGAGATCATTACTTGCTCTTTGTTTAAAACTACAGAACTTGGAAAGGAGTCAAACAAAACCAGGAGATATATTAAAGAGAGCAGAAAATAGTCTTTACTTCGGTTTGCTGAAGTACATTAGCAAGAAAGTGGAAGGAAAATGAAACTTTCTCCTTATTTTGCCTTCGTTTTTTAATGATCTTTTCTTCAGACCAAATCCAGTACTTCTCCAGAACACATTGTACCCATTATAGAATCATAGAATAACCAGGCTGGAAGAGACCCATCGGATCATCAAGTCCAACCATTCCTATCAAACACTAAACCATGTCCCTCAGCACCTCGTCTACCCATGCCTTAAACACCTCCAAGGAAGGTGAATCAACCACCTCCCTGGGCAGCATATTCCAATGCCTAATGACCCTTTCTGTGAAAAACACCCTCCTGATGTGTAGCCTAAATCTCCCCTGGCGGAGCTTGAGGCCATTCCCTCTTGTCCTGTCCCCTGTCACTTGGGAGAAGAGGCCATCTCCCTCCTCTCTACAACCTCCTTTCAGGTAGTTGTAGAGAGCGAGGTCTCCTCTCAGCCTCCTCTTCTCCAGGCTAAACAACCCTGTTATGAAACCATGGACAAGTACAAAAATTTCCATAAAGGAAGTTAGCACTGAACAAGCCATAAACACTGAGTAGAGAGAGAATAAACACTTTCAGATCATCGTTTGACTCTGTTTGATCTGTGATTATGGTCATCATGAGAAGGGCAAAAGTTGCAGGATAACTTAGGAGTGGTTGTCAGTAAATCAGCTTTGAACCCACTTCCACCTTAGTGCCTTAACAGCACAAACCCATTTCATGGGATAAATATGCTTATTGGCCTGTCACCAAAAAGCCATTTCACTCAAAGCTGGTTCTTCTGTCTGCTCCTGGTCATGCCTGCCCTCTCAGGCATGCAGAAGGGATGTTCAGCACACTAATAGGTAGGAGGCGTACTGACTTTGAATTCTCTTACTTGTCTGGTGTACTTATATGCCAGAAGACCTGAACAATAACATAGGGACACAAAGCATGACCATTTGTTGTCACTGTAGCAATGCACACATAGACAGACTTTCTAGATAAGACCCAAATCTCATTACAAAATAATTTCTATCACTGTCTTCTGCCACACCTAGACCATTTCAGTGAATTTTACAGTCAAATTACACACACACACACACAAAAATTAATTTATTGCATCTCTGTTTGTTTTGAACCCAACATATGAGACTCCTATATGATGCCAATTTCTTGTATTGCAAAAGTGCTCTGGTAGTTTTCGCAATTGTCATTGTCTTTGTCAGCAATCATTGTACCATCTGTCTTTCAGTAGCCTGTTTTCTAGGCTGAGAGGTCCTAGCCTACCAAATTACTCTTCACATGAAAGCTGTTCCTTAATTTTCAACATCCTTGCTGCTATTCCCACTATCTTTAGCATTTCTTCTAAACCCTTATGGAGAATCAGAGACAAGTGATGCCCATGGGTAACAGGATTGCTCCTTTTTGCTTCTCCACTATGAATGCAGAATGGAGGCTGTTTCCCCACATGCAAAACTGCATCAGTCAATGCTAAATTTCCTTTCTGAGTTTATTACAGTAGTACTGAGTACCAAGAGAGCTTCTTTCATGCTGAGGTCAACTTTTGTTATCCTTCTTACTTTTATATCTCTAGGCAATCTTTGCCATATCCCTGTCCAACCTCTGCTCACTAACTCTTTGACACAGCCTCATACCTGAAGACAAAGGTGGAAACTGTTTCAGCCATAAATCTTCAAAATATAACTGTATCCTGAGAATCATCATGGATAAGAGTGAAAGACTTTATATATCAAGGCTGGGAAAGGAAGGAGGCAGAAATCAGCCAAAGCACTTCAGAAAGTGTAACACCTGGTCACTGACAGTAACTGTGAGCTAACAAGCTGCTAAATGCAACATTTTAACTTCAGGATTTGTTGTATAAAAAGACCAAATGTTTTATAAACAAAGCAACTGATCCTCAGAGGAATTCTCCTTCCAGCTATCAAATGGTGACAATTTCTTTACGTTCACAATTGCCTTAAAATTCTTCTCCTACAAAATCGATTTTGTTAGTACTAAAACTGTAGCACTGAAGTAGAATTGTTTTCTTATGCAAACAGCTCTTGAAATAGAGGCAGAGATGTAAAACTTAAATGCTTTCTTATAAAAGTGTTGAAATGTATTTTAATTTTGCCCTCTGATATGACATTAATGTAAGCGCTGTGAAGAAAAATACAGACTGTTACTTTGGAAACTGACAGACTTTTTGCCGGGTGTTCAATACCTACTAATGCTTTTACATATGGTACTAATTCTGCAATAATTCTGTCAAAAGTGATATCATACTCTGAACGTCCAAATTATGACATCACTAAAACAACTTTGTTCTTCATGGTTTTGGAGCATGACCGTGCCAGAATTGACTAGAATTTATTCATGCAGCCTATTCTGACAAGTTAGTTTTAATTAGTTCATGCCCTTGTAATGAACAAGAGACTCTGGTTTTGAAGATTTGCCAGAATAGTTTCTATTCTCTTCAGCTTGAGTGCCAAATGCGTGGACTTCTTTATACTATTTATACCTTTGCCTATAATTACTGTTCCCTAAGGTGTGATTGTCCTATTTCATAAGAGTTTGTGCAGCTGCCAACATGAAGATGTAAATAAATTGTAATACCGTTGCTATGAGGTGTAAAAATCCCACAGCTCATATCCAGACCCTTGTATAATAAGCTCAAGTAAACATTCCATTTCCTGTAAGCGATTGTGGTTTGTGACTAGATTTAAAATGCAGTGCAGTAAGTCATCACTTTTATAATGATTTGCGGAAAACAAAGCCGTGTAAGTATGAAACAAAAAAAGCAGTGTACAAATATTTACTTTTATAAAAGAGAACTATCTGCATGCACAGATGCATGGTTCACTGCTATTTGATATGGAAGCTGGTCACATTTCCATTTACTGAGGAAAACCTTGAGAAGCAGATGATATGCCAAAAGCAGACACCAAGGGCTTCTACATGAAGATGATTTGAAGGTCACCTCTACTCTATTTTGAACTCACTGCAACCTTTGCAGATATTTTCCCAACTCCCTAAGATTTTTTAAGATGCTGTAGCTGTGTGTATTATGAGTGCACCACCATGGTGAGAGGTGAACACAGCAAAGATTCATGCAGATCTGTCCTTCTAAAGCAGTGAGAGCGTGGAGAGCAGGATATCTTTCTTCCAGTATCAGTCATACCTATCATATAAAAAGGACCTTTCAAAGGCCCCTCTTGCTTTTATTAGAACATCCATACCTTACTGAAGAAGCTTTGTTAGTTTTTCCTCAGCTGATGGTGGTTAAACAATCATTTTACTTTGTCTTTTCTTTTCTCACCTGGGAGATGTTCTACTGTCTGTCCTCTCAACGAAGTTGCAGCTATAGTGTAGATATTATTTGATATAGGAACAATTTAAACTGAAGGCAGGCACATTTCAATAGGAGGCACTAGTTCAATACTGGTGACAGGCACACTGTGAAGTGTAACTGTGAAAATATATCAGCACTCGCATCTTTTCAATAGAGAGGTTTTGCATAGAAACCTCAATAGAGAGATTAACAGAGGAGATAAATTAATTGTTAGTTGCTGATGGGAATAAGATGAGCACATGATGTCTGACTTAATGTGTTAAGTTGACGATGGAGCAGCAATAAAATATTCAGGCCACTTTACAGCAGCAGATATAATGACACAAATAAGCTAGTTTACATGTGCCACAGGATTTTTAAGCTCTTTGCTGAAGTCACTTTTTACAATGTTTCTAAAGCCATATTGAATTCTCATGTCCAAGCTTCAAATGGAAAATGAAAGCATAAGCCTAATACTTTCGTATGGAGAATCAATGCATTCATGAGGCTGGGACATTATATCAGGAGCTGGGACAAGCGTTTAATTGCAGTTCGACACTAACTTCTTGCATGACTACAGTTAACTCATTTCACCAACTCATCCTCCCTTCTCTTTCCCAGTTTTGAACATAAGATGCCCCTGGTGAGGGCTGTGTGTGATCATACATTTCTGCACAGCTTTTCACTGGGCCCTCAGTTCCAGTTGCAGCTGTAGACAGAAGCTCAATACAAAATATTTTAAAACATTAAGCATCACCTGCACATATTTGACTTTTAAACTCTGGGTTTATAGTCTACCTAACCTAGCAGAAGAAAAAGAATTCATATCCTGTTGGAAAAGGGGGAATCCCATCTTTACCACGGTATAATCTATTTCTAGTCCTAATGAGCTGTGGGTTATTGAAATTTAAACCAGTCATTAGCCCAGCACTGAACATTACATGGCCTGGGAATCAGTCCAATGTAATTTGGGGGTGGGAGGGTGGCTCTGAATTCCACGTTTGTGAGGAAAGCAAGAAATATTTTCCTGGCAGGTTTGTTTTTTAAAAAAAAAAAATGGCAGCTGGTTTTAATTGCTGGGAGGGTCAGATTGTTAAAAACAGTCGCAGCGGAAATGGATTAGTGCATGGGAGGATGTCAAGGTGCAAGAAAAAGGGAATTTAGTCTACTCTGATGGGTTACTATTTGGATAGTAGCTCCATGTACTGCATGTATGTACAAAACATCTGATATTATGGACTTGAATCAAGTCATTACTGTTGACATGACTGTGCAGTGACAGCATTATTCATGAAAAGCAACGATATAAGTAAATGAGTTGTGCAAGTTAGACAAAAGGAGCGTGAAGAAGCCCGTTCCACTGTCATCACAGACTTCATGTTTCCTTTAGGACATTATAATTTTCAGGAAAATTATTCCAGAAATGCCTTATTTTAAATGGTCGTGTGCTTTTTCTCTGGTTTTTTTTCCTCTCTCTGTAAAGTCAGTTTTTCTCCCAAAGTGTATCATGAATCTGTATCCTTCAGAAAGGAGAGTGAGATAAGACAAGACTCATTCTATTAGATTAGCTATCTAAAAAATGTGTATAAAATATAGGCCATGATGTTTGTTTGTACTGGTACACTATTATATCCTTCCAGCATACACTCTTCAATTATTATTTTTTCAGTATCAGACTTGTTTAATGAGGCTTTGGTGTAAGTTACATACAAGGCTTTAACTGAGATCCCAGTATCAGTTCTGCTGAAATAGGTCAAGCTAATGCAGTGCAGAAATCTGACTGAAGGTCAGAATGGTAATTATTTGGAAACAGGAACAGTATTTGCATAATCTAACAAAGGCATTGGAGTAAAATATCATGATAAAATGCCATGACACCATTCACTATTTTTTTCAGCTGATTCATAAGGAGCATCAGGTATAATTAGAGGAGATGTCTCTGTCAGACATAAATAGCCCTGTTTAAATGGTGAAAGCTGTGAGGAAGTTAACAGATGTGACCAACATAATGTCTGAGTTTGGATCCAAAACCAGAGCCTCCAGGTAAGATCCTGCTGCATCCAAGTCAATGCTAAAATCACATACCATCTTAGCTGGGATGGAGGGAAAGAGCAGGTTTTCAGCCTGGTGCTGGAAGCAGCTCCTGCTTCTTTGACACACTCTGTTCCATTTCTTCTGTCTGTTCATGCCATGCCAGTCCTTAATCAGGCGCTTCCTCATTTCCCCAGCAGCTTCTCATGAAGGGTTTGTTTCAGCTTCAAGGAAAGCAAAAATTTTAGGAAAAAATTAGGAAAGCTAGGGTTTTTTCATTTTCTGCTGATTATTCTAATGAGTTATTTCACTTATATTCATCTGTAATTACCCAAGTAACTGGCATATTTTCTAAATGTTTGCTGCTGTTTCATATTGCATCTTAGCATCACAGTCCACTTTAAATTCTGCTTTCTTACTAACAGTTTAACTACCATCTTTTTCTGTCTAAGATCATGGAAGGTCTTATGAACTAGTGTTTTCCTGCTTATCAAATCATTGTATTGATAGTGGATTTCTTTGATTAATTTTTTTCACAGATACTTCAGCCTCACTGAAGAGAGTCCAAAAACAAATGTTGTTTGAATTTTTTTTCTAATATCTACATTACTGAAAACTTCTCAAGGATGGAAAAATTAATCAGTCCATTTTCTCACACAGCTCCTATTGAGATGCAAACAAGTACACATTTAGTATTTTTGATTGTATTTATTGTGATTCCTCAGCTTATACACTAGTTTTTGCCTCTGTAATTCTCATGTTCCATAATACCTTCTCTTTTCCTTGAATTGAAATAGATTACTATTTTTTGATGGCTACCTTTTTGTCTTAAATATCATATTGAAACTTGTAATCTAAATATACTAGCTTTTAATTGGGTTTCTATTTGCTTTTTTGTTAAGGTGCATTCATTGCTCTGTGACTCCTGGGATGCCTAAGAAGCCTCCATGCTGAGTGTAAGGATTTTAATTTCCTCACTAACCTTCTCCTTGAAAAAAATTTCATTATCAAAAGTTTAGTGTCACAGTCCCACATTTAGTTCAATCACTCCCTTGAGAATGTTGAACTTAATTATACTGTGGTCACCATTAATTAGTGGCTCAGCAATAGTTGCTTCTTGAACCAACATTTGTAGATTACATAGGACAGAGTAACTTTCCCTCATGTGTGCTGTAGAACCAACTGCTATAAAATATATAGTCTGAGAGGTCAAGAAGTTCTTTCTTTAAATCACCCATTGGAAAGGATAGATTTCTATGCAGATAGTTGAAAAGCTCCATTACAACCATTTATTAGTCTTGGTTGCCCCATTTCTGCCTGCTGACACTTCACACTTCAATATTAATATTACGTTTTTGCCCGACAGGAAATTCTGTCATAGGTTATTAGAAATGTAGTATGTGCTTTCATATTGAATTCAGGTCTGGTATCAAAAGTCTCTGCAAGGAAAAAGGTTTCAAAATGTTGAAAAAGAATGTACTCTTGGTGCGAAGTTCTCAAAAAGCCTTGTTCAGTATTATTTTAATGATGTGATGATTAGTAACTTATCAGCTACTTTATTGTGTTGACATCTGTATTCACTGAATTCCTCTGCATTGTTATGATCTAGTGTTATTTCTTCATAATAATAAAATATTGAGTTCCCTACAATTGACATACATGGTAGTCTTAATACTTGCCTCATTAATATGAAAATACGTTATTCACAGATGTTCAAAACAGAGATATCTTACACTCACCATTCCCAACAGTCTTTTTAATTTCATATTCTATCTGTTGAAAATGTTTACCTTTTCTAAATGTACACTTGGAACATAACTGTAACTACATTTCTAATTGTTTTCCTGGACTTAAAGAGATTCAGTTGTTTAGTGTTCTTTCTGTACTGAAATATTTCCATATTGAAGTACTGTTCTGAAGCATCTGATTTCAGTGGGACAGCTGCATATCTTTGAAATCTGGCCTCAGTCCCACGAGAAAACACCTAGATGCTCACAAACAACAGCAAAGATACCATTTTCAAAGGAGATGACTGAAAGACCAGATGCTTAGAGGAGATAGACCAGGCATGTAATTCATAATCTAAAGGGTGCCGTCAATTCTGGTGGATGGTAACTTTCCTGTAGAATTCAACTCTCTAACTTCATATGGCCTACGTGTTGTGCTAAATCAGCCCAATCAGGGTGTTTCATCCTTCAGCTATAACTAACATATTCTACAACCTGGAGCAATCTGTTTAAATAGAAGAAATGAGGGCAGTGTGAAGGCAACGGCTTCAATATGTCAGGAGACCCAGGCTGAGTTACATGCTTACATATAATGGTCTATAATGCTCTATGTAGCCTGTTTTTCTACTTCTTTTTTAAATTCTTCACGTATGACAAGTCATATAAGTTATTTTGCTAGCCTAAATTCCTATAGTGAGATTAAAATGCAGGAATTTGTCTCTTCATGGCTACCATTAGATGCCTAAAGTAGGAAACTACAATGCTGCATTCTAGATTCTGATCACAAATTCATTGTTTGAGGAATGTATATATCCAAAAGGCTCATTCAGCCTCAAGATATAGATAACTATGATTTAAACTTTATACTGTGAGATTCCTCCTGAGACTAAAATATACACATATCCCCCCAAAAAAAAGAGAAAAAGAAAGAAAACAAGAAGGAAAGAAGAAAATAAAAGAAGCAGGTTTAATACTAACTTTTGATTTTACAAAGACAGAAAAGGGAACTAAGCCTAGTGATGGTGGAAATTCCAATGCCTCAGGTGAAAAAATGCTAATACAGATTTGGATATGGTTTTAAGCTTTGCCAAGGAGGAAATGGAAAATTAAGAGGTTCTTGGAAAACGAAGAGGTTTTGACTGAAGATCAAGACACTGACTCAAGAGAGCCTGAAACTGCACAAAGGCAATTGCCAGCTTGCGTCAGTGAGAACAAGTGCAAACAATCCAAAGAAATTTATCAATTTTCATTGGCAGCTGAATCTAAAAGAGAAAGAATACTGTGTTTATTCTTAAATTTTGTAATTACAATACTTCAGCAGCTTTTCTCCCTTACTGTGCCCCTGATTCTCAGTTCCCCTAACATATTTTTATTCTCATTTTATTTTCTTCCTGCAGTTTTTGCATTATTCAAGGGGTCCAAAAGTCTCTCTTTTTTAATTTATGTAACAAAGGGGTTAATATTCTCAATGTTTTCTCTGCTGGGATGCTAAACAGGGTCACCAGATGTGATTCATAAGTTATTCTTGCATGCTGCTTAGCAAAAGCACAGCTGTGGTTACACGCTGAGGGTAGAGGGAAAAGGATCCTGACCCCATTGGAGTCAACGGGAGTTTTACTATTTACTTCCACAAGGCCAGAATTTCACCCTAAGTATCTACGTGGGTCTTGCTGTTTGTTTGCCTTTGTTCAAAAGGATCCTTACTGCCACCACCGTTAGATTTCATAGAGATAAGATGTGAATCAATAATGTAATAAATTATTATTACAAACACCAATCTACATTATTGGATGACAAGTAAAACATGACTAAAAGCATTAATTCATGATTAAACCTTATTTTGTTAGATAAAATGGATGTTTCATCTTTTTTTTTTTTGTCAAAGTATTTACTTTCATGAAAGGAATACTGGCATCTAAATGTTAGCGTTTGGAAATAAATATTTTATTCCGGTTTAAGACTTCAGCCCCATCTACCCTTTTTTCTGCTTCACAATTTTTACAATATTTTGAAAAAATATTCTAACTTTTTGATCAATAAGCACAAAAATTTAGCTGTCTCTAGAACTATCTGTAGAACCTTCACTGAACTTGGTTATCAGAACCATGTCTGTTTCTGAAGTATGAAAAACTGTAAATGACACAAACACAGATTTAACAGAACCTTCTGTTTTATCAGTGCATTCCCTCTAAGTTGATTCTAAGTATATTTTTATTAACTTACCAGTTAAAAAAATTAAATTTGCTAGAACTATGGCTGAAGTTGCTTCAGAAAATGTTATTGTAACTGAATGGGTATAGGGGAAACATTATCTCGGATGAGAAAATCACACTAGAGTTTTTCTTAAGAAAGATCTTACGTTTTGCTCAGAAAAGGATCTTTCTAACATCACTTTCCACCACTTTCTGCTTCTGTGAAAATTAATCTATGATGACCGTTTTCCATGGTCTTAGCTGCTCTTGCTCTGCAAAAGGTAAGGCTTTGATATGAGATCATCTAATTCCTCCATGGAAATAAGTACTCTATGACCTCTGTAACTATTGGACAGTAACACACATGAGTCTGCAGACATAATTGAGTAGAGACAAACTCAATTTGGCTTACTAATATTCTTGTACTTGGATTCAAGTGCAAGATGTATTTAAAGTAGCTACACATATTTATCTCCTTTACAGAGCTTGTATGAACTACAATGACATTTATTCCGATTCTGCTGTCTTGGATTTAGCGGGATCAAGCAAGATTCATTAACAACAAAGACTATGTCTCACTGATCAAAATTTCCTATTCAAATATGGTGGTGGTCACAGTCTGATGGGATAAATAGAGTCCATTTTGGAATACTTCCCTAAAACACATTGATACAAAATTTTTATATCATTTATACTTTCACCAATTTACTCACTGTACGTGTAACAACCTGTACAACGTTTTCACCTCAGAACTTGGGATAGTCTTTCTTTCAAATACAGAATCAAACAATTCTCATTAGATAAACACTGAAGTACAGACATATTATCTTTCTCAACCATATCCCAGGAAACTGCAATGATGTAAAGGCATTTGCTGTCCGGCTCATTAGAGAGTGTGAAAATTTTAATATTTGCTTCCAAAGTCTCATTTACAAACAGCACAAAAGAAATATACAAATTTTCATAGCTTTTATTTCTACACCAGTACAGTAAACATGCATGTTGATGTTCTGAATCCATTCTACTAATCTTTCTAGCCTTTGAAAAATAAGTGACCAAATGCAAACTCCTTGCTAAATCCCAGGCTGAACCCGGGAACTGCTTTGGAAAAATTTTGCTGGCCTGTGCCAAAACCATCCAGGGACTTTTGTAGCAATTTAGCAGTGTAGCTGTCTGAGTTCCAGTATCCAGGAAGTTCCTTGCCTCTGTTTAATTTCATAATAGAGATGTGACTGTCATTTGCAGGCACCTTTTCTCTGACATAATAGTGTATGTTTCAATATTTCAGTAATGCTCTGCTGCATACTGAACACCAAACCCAATCCAAACAGCCTTTCTCCCCAAAATACATAAAAATGATTTCACAATGACACAAAAATCAAACCACTACTTAACCAGACAGGACATTTTCAATGTTCTGAAGTTCAGTGAATAAAATAATCTTTGGCTCTTACACAGGACCATTCATCTATGCATTTCAAAGAGCTTTGGAGGCACTAAATAAGGAAAAAGTTTGCCTTGGGAGCAGCTGGAAGACTGTAAAAGGAAAGCAGTTCAAATCATTGCAAAAAGTTATTAACAACAAGAACATAACCCACTTCCAACAGAACTCTTAGACTCTGATGTGTTCTATTCTTGTCACTGCTGTACTTCTATTTGGAAATAACAATTTGCACTTCCTTCCTTACAATATGTATTTAGTTACCATACAGGCAAATGCAATACGTTAGTTATTTGCATTCTGAAAATTTATTGAACAATTGGGAGAGGACAGGGAAAAACTTTGAGATGCTATCCATCAGTCTGTTATCTGAACTCACCATGGAGACTTGGCATGCAGAAGGAGAAATACTTCACCATCTACTCAACTGGGGTAGATGAATCTGTTACAATGCCCAAAGGAGGGATTTTGAATGATATTTATATACGTTCTGATGGAAGATTTTATTACTAAAATGTTTTATTCCAGCTCTGGGCACGATCAGCCTCCAGTTCAGTCTGATCATTAGTGGCTGGAAGGACCATGCTAAGATCCTGTTTGATATGTCTGTTTCCAGTGCTTGGTCATTGACATCAGGGACCACCTAGATGCATCATTCCTGCTGGTTTTTGGTGGGTGGAGGAGCAGATAATCTCTAAGGATGGGAGGGAAAGCAGCAGTAAGCACTATGGCACATTTCAGTGACCCAGGAAGGCTTTCAACTGCACTCCCAGTGAGGTCATGCCAGCGTATAAGTGGAAGGAACCTCAGCCCAGACAGCAGAAGCTGGATTCTATTTTCCATTGAAGTTTTACCTCACAAATCCATAGCAAGTCATCTGCTCATCAGGAGTTTTTCTGAAGAGAGGACCAGAGGGCTGGTTCTCAGTTTAATGGATATATGTATCTGAGAAACTCTGGGTACATTCATTCCTGTTTGAGTATCTCATTTTCCCTTTTATCCCCTCTTGCTGTTCTATAGCAATGCCACTGTTACTGTCTCTGTCTGTGCACATGCACACATTATGTGTAAAACCTCTCTTTTCTAAGTACTTTCTCTCTCTTCAGCAGTTACTCAAAGCCAGAACCATGCAGGTATTCACTGCACATGTAGGTCTATCTACACAGTACAAAAAGATGCTCCAGTCCAGCCTTGAAAAAGGCAGCTCAGGTGCTGGAAGTAACATGTGTATTCTGGCTAATTCCAGCAGAGAGTTTAAATAAACTCAAAACATGTACTCACCTACAATCTAACTTAAAATTCTCCCAGTTATTTAATTTCAGGAAATTAGATTTTACTAGCTTCTGACATAGTGTTTTCTCTTTCTATCTTGAATGTCTGCATAACACTATTTTATGCTGTTCAAAAGGCAATGGTTTTCTACCTTTCAAATGGCAGAATTCGATAGGGTGAAGCAAGTTCTACCAGTGCAGGTTAAAATTTTACTAGTTTGGACTCTATCTTTAAAAAAAATGAGAGTCTGTAAATGTCTTTTTATAATTAACAGTATATTATTAAAACATTATCAATTAAACCAGAAGAATATAACAAAAATGTAGTCTATGATTTAAAATTTCATCTGGCTTTCACCAAAAAATATATTCCCTGTTCTGATCTTCCTTTTCTACAGATTTTGTCAGCTATTATGCCTTCAAATGCATGATATTGTTTATAAATGTTACACAGAGTGATTTCCATATTGATCTTCTGTTTGTACAATTCTAGAACTTACTTATTACAGCATGAATTACAGCTTGTTTTGTGCATGAATTTTACGTATTTTTAACAGTAACTGTCCAGCCATTTTTTTCTAAGATAAGAACAAGACAGATGAACATTACAATGAGTATTGAAACACACAGAGTAAAGCACCATCACCAACTCATTAGGCATCAAGTTTCACATAGTAAAGAACTAAACAGCAGAATTTTTGAACACAGGGCACTGTGAAGGCCAGATATTAAAAGGAAGAGAAAGAACTAAGACAATCTCCCAAAGGATCTGTTTCTTGGGTAATCATCAGCTGAAAAGATATAAACTGGATAAAATTGTATTAACTTTTTCCCCTATGGATATGCTAGTGGCTACTGTCAACATTGGTATACTTTTGATTTAAAGGATTCTTTGGGGACTGAAGTGCTAAATTTGGAACAAAAATAGCCATCATTTGGTAATATGTAAGATAACATCCACAGCTAAAAATAGACGGGCTTCAGAGAGTAATCATGAAATATGATGAAAAAGGGCAGGGTAATGGAAAATACAAATTCTAGAAGTAGACTTCAAATGTCGTAAGTGATGGATAAAGTTTAACAGGATAAAGTTTATAGCAACCAACAAGCCTTTAAATTGCCTAAATGCCTATGAATCATTTAAAGTAGCTGTGGCCAGGCATGTGGGTTCATTTTTAGGCTCTGAAACATCTCTGCCAATAATTTTGTATGAAATTTCCTAATCTATGACTGCACTTGCTGAGTGCAACAGGTCTGTGCTCAGTACTTTGTTTTTTCCATTAAATACTTCATGAAACCTTGTCTATGTCGATACAGATGGCTTACAAGCTAACCTGGACACACTCAGATTAAATAGAGAATAATGAGTGAGGCCTTTCAAGGCCATTAATTATTGTTAGGTGATGTGACAACCCAAGCTTCTCTCCTAGGATGACAAAGGATTCCCCTTTGATTCCCAGTGGTCATGTGCAGGGTTTGCCCCATAGGATCCCGCTACAGTGACAGGACATGTGCCCTGAGCGAAACAGAAGTTTGAGGGTTACCATCAGAGGTGCTGTGATAGGAGAGGACAGATGTTAGTATTGCTGCGCCTCATTTTCCATCCTATCTCACTGGTTTCTTCAACCTGAGTGGCCTCACCAAAGAGTATCCAAATTGATTGCCATCCAAAATTTACCTCGTCTTTCTTTAGGCATCCTGTGATCTTTACAGATGATCTTATTGGGAAAGATGCAGAAAGCACAGCAAGTTTCCATAAAATTTCAAGGACCATAGGTGAGTGTACTGATTGAGGAAAATCTAGGAAAGATAAAAAGAAATATATCTTCCCATAGCTGGCAAGAGAAGGTACGCATCTTTCATGTGATGCTTTATTGTCAGTAGTGTTGGAGGCTACATACTTATTCTGGTGTGGCACTCAGGCAGAAGGTCGGGTATGATAACTCAACTCCAGATGGGTGATGACACAGCACATATCCAAAGTAATCCCATTTATCACTGTTAGACAGTAATCTCTGTTGCCTTGGGGAGAGGGAGAATGGCCTTATACTTTATTCTTTTTTTCATTTCATTTGTTCAGTAGTCTCTGTATTCTCTCATTTTGTGGAAAGTTTAGCTCTTATTAGGAATATCAGGCACAAAAGGGATATGAAAATTGATCAAGATAGGACTACTTGAGTAATGCAAGAAAGAGCAATAGAGAGTAGGACTAAAAACATTAACTTTCATGCTCTCAGTGTTACACAATCAATACATAGCCTCTACCACATGCATTACACATAGAGATGCAGATTAAACATGAATGGAAAAATTCCCTTGACCTCAGAAAACTTAAAAAAATTCAAAAATGTTCCCACTCTATTTTAAAAATATTGTATGAAAATGTGATTTCTGTAAAAACATAAAAATACAAGTCAAATCATATAGCAATCTCCTCAGGTGTGTATGTGGACATAAGCATTATTGAATATAAAGGTCACTACTTCCAGGTAGTGGAACCACTTTTTGGTGGGTTGCTCTCAGTGACTCTTGCTGGAGTTATTTCCACTTAAAAGTAAACTAAATAACCCCTGCATTGGGGAACTGAACCTTGCTTTGTACCTTCCTATGTGAGTACAAGTTGTTTATTTTTCTACAGCTGGTGAGTCTCTGCCTGATCTTGACACAAACATAATCAAAACTGAAAACATTTCAAAGTTTGTTTGTTTTCTCTCTCTCTTCTTTTTTTTTTCTTAGAGAGAGAAAAATATATTTAAATAGTATTTTTTAATAGTTGCAGCAAATTCTAACCAACATGGCTTTCATGATGAAAGGATATATTTCAGTGGAGCTGAACCACAGTCACTGGTGAAAAGGCAGCATCAATAAATTAACTGCTCTTGCAAATAATGCAATTCTTAAAAGAAATAATCTTCCAAGAATCCTGGGTAAGATGGAAAAAGTACCAAAAAATAAGAAATAGTAGGAAGGAGGAGGGAGTGGTAACCTACATGAAACTGAGGAAACATTTGCTATGGGTATGAAATAAGGTGAGAAAAAAAGTAGGGAGTTTCCTACTTACGTCTTAAGTGACTGCAATAATATAGTATTGCAACACTGAGGCCAAGAACTCCATTTTCACTTCAGGTATAGAAGAGAGTTACTTTGGAGTGTTATTATTCCCAAGACTCTTAGGAGGACTGTGGCAGACACGACTGAGCCCACAATCTTGAATGCCATTATTTGAACCTGTCTTTTCTGTGTCACACTAGTTTGAGTGTGTATACTATATTACCTTTAATTAATTGAGTGTTTATGTGTTAAAAAGTTATTCACTTGTGCAGAGAGTGATTTGCCAGTATTTATGATGGGAACATTTTATAACAGCGGCATGTGTTTCCCTACATTTTGTATAGGTTCATTCATTATAATTTTTCCTGATGTTTTGCCTACCATATTATTAACTTCCCCAAAGCAATGAAATAGCAGCTTGTCTTCTCACAGCAGAGAAAAGAGAGGAATAATTATGAATGTGGAAATCCCAGTGAAAACACGCTTCTATTGAAAGGGCCTAGTGGTCCAAATAGAAGCCTGCTGGATTTATGAAGTCTATAAAAAAAGCAAACATACAGGAAAACAGATGCTTTTTTTTCTTCCAAAAATCTTGGAAGTCCTACACTTAGTAAAAAAAGAGGGGGAGGGAGAAGGAGAAGAGAATGTTACATTTATGCCACTGTTAAAAAAAAATTTATTTTACTATAGGTCATAGAGTCTGAATAAATCATCAAAGTTTCAAGCCCTTGCCGTGTATAACTATTTAATCATTTGGAAGTGTTCTTTTCAAAATGTAAGAGTTTGTGAGCATAGTGTTTGATTCATTACTCCTTCAGTAGCAAAATCACCTTTGCTTCAAAGGGATAGCTCTTTAGGACACTTTGCATGTAAGAATTTAAAATAATGGGAAAATGAATGGCATTCACTGACTGTGGTAGGGGAAATTTTTTTACAGGCTGTCAGTGAGGAGGGTAGGGGGAAAGCCTGTGAAATCAATTCCAGAAAGTGTTGTGGATCACTGGTTATTTTACAAAGATCCGAAGCTGACAGGACCACCACAGTCATTTGTGTTTATTGTTCAAGAGGGTGCTTTTTTGGACCATCCCTATCAAAACCAACCTCGTTTAAGAAAAAAGAAAGGGGTAGTCAGGGGAACCAAAGAGGAAGCAGGAGGCAGTGTAAGCAATGAGACTGTTGCAAGCCCCACTCTAGGACAGCCTTCCCCACTCCTGCCCTGGCCCTATCAGTCTCTTAGGCACTTTGTATTATTACATGTGCACTCTTCATTGTTATTTCTCACAACAACACTGTCTGCTTCTGCACTTTGTCATCTGGGTGGCCACTCATAAAAAATGTGATTTACATTCTTGTTTCACTCTTGCCACCTTTTCACTTCCTGTTGCTTCTCCAACCCAAGATTTGCTTGCCTTTTCTGTTCTTTCAATTTGAAAACAGAATTTACATACACTTCATGTTTATTATTGTTACATGATTATGTGTGCAACAGAGGGAAAAATAGGCCACTGTCATCAGAATTGTTCCAGGTTTCTTTTTAAATGAATGTATATGTAATAAAGTCTTCAAAATTGTAAAAATGAAAATCTGAATTTGCTAGAATTGTCAAATCATTTCCAAAGCACAAGCAAATAATTTTATCGCAGTTCCTTCTCATCAGATCCCAAAATTTTTCATACTTAAAAATAATTAAATCAAAAATATTATTACTGTTATTCTACAACAGCATCCATTACAATGGGCTGAAACTCCTTCTGATGACACTGAAAAGCTGAGCAAAACAACACAAGAAAGCTGAAGACTGTAGGGGCCACATGGTGACAGTGGCTTTCATAGATGAAGTCATGGAGCTTTAAAACATGTGCTCACCTTTTGCCATAATCAAACCTCTAACAGGCAAACTCAAGCCCTTTGAAAAAGTTAAGACAATTTACCCCTACTGAGGAGCTGCCCCAGTGAATATAAATCCATTTTATGGCAGAATAAAAGGGTCATTTTGTGCTAATTCAGTTCCACTCAGCAGCAGAGGCTGAGCAGAAAGATCTGTCATCAAGTAGTAGTCTCTGACTGGTTGTACGTTTTTTTGCTGTAAATCTCATGGATTCTCATAAGAGGAGGCCCATACTGAGTTCTCACTGGAGACTAGAAGTAGCCCTCAACTTTTGTAGAAACAGTCGGCAGCTGTGGCTGTTTGTTCTTTATTCCCCTGTCTGCTTTAAATTCAGAGCATGTTTTCACTGTTAAAAGTAAGGAAAGAAAAGTGATTAACTGGATGAACATAAAAACAAGTAAATAGATTCAGAGTTGAAGTATGCACCAAAGATTTGGGTGCTCCCCTGAAACTTAACTAAATTTATCTGATTTTTTTTTTCCAGGGATAAAGAATGATACATCATGCTCACAGTCTTCCAACAGGTAGAGTAATCCTCTTCTGTTCCCCGCTCCCCAGAAGCAGTCTGCTCTCTTATATTAACATTTCTTTCAACGGGGTAAACAGGCACAACACCGTCAATCTTCCAGGCTCACACCTTTTAACTGCACTGTGCTTTTCATCTAACCTCAGCACCAGCATAAAGGGAGAACAGTGCCTGCAGCCCCGGGCGTCTGACAGGATTCAGAAAGGTGTTGAGATCAGATCTGCTCTATATGTACCTTACTAATGTTTCAGTATTCACCTCACCATTACTTCTCCACTCAATGATGAAAAAGTATACACCTATTTCAGTATACAGCATTGACTAACTTTACCATAGGAGCCACGCCACAAGCTCAGGGCTGGCAGCCAGCAGCTGCTGGCTTCTCATCCCTGTTACGCCACAAATGTACACAATGACAGTGCAGTAATAAGTTAAACTCTCTCTGCCTCATTTTCCCCAGCTGTAAGATAGAGTTAATTATTTCTCACAACTCTTTTGAGAATCACTTACTTCTGTGGGGAGTAAGGGCAGAATTATATGGGTGATAACAATGAATCCTTTCTAATAGGAAGAAAGGAGGAAAGTGCTGAAGTCCAGGAATAGCAAACCTAAAATAGTTTTAGTGTATCAATAACAGTAATAGTGTTTATGTGGCTTAAAAAATATCAAGGCTATTAAAAGACATTTTTTAATCTGGTTTCATGCTTACTTTGTAAAATAGTGACTACAAAGGTTCTCATTTAAACCTATATCATAATATAGGTATAATATATCATATTACTGAAATGAAGTCATTAAATTCACTCCAATGCGGCATGGCTGATATAATGACCATATTTATTTGCATTATATTGGATGATTAGGTGGAGATTAACTTCTACCTTATTTGAGATGCAGAGAAGCTATAAAGAAATATAGATTAAAAAAAAAAAACAAAAAAAACCCTAGCATTCTAACAGTCTGTCTGTGGAATCTAAGACAAATGAAGAAAAAGGGATTTGAATGTGCCCAGACAGAGCACATGACAGAGTTTTAAATCAAGCTCGGGTTTCCCTACCTCTTGCCCAGCCTTCACAGAACCTTGGTACAAAATGTTGGTACTGCTAAACTTCTAGGTTTAAGCTTTAGTTACTATATTTGTGTTATGCTACATGTGTAAAACAGTGAGTGTCATTTAAAGGACTTTCTGCAACTCAAGGTACAGCAAGTACATACTCTAACATCCATAAGCCAGGGAACAAGGGCTCTCACTCACGGTTAATGGCTCTAGTGGCTAGGCTGCAAGGCCAAGAAAAGTAAGTGAAGTCTTCACAAGGATACTAAAAGATTTTTTAAATCATGTAGGAAAGAAAGGAAAAACATTCAAAATCTCTCCATGGAGAAAAAGGAAAAAAGAAAAATCAGCAGAAGTAGCAAGTTTAATGGTTATCAGGACTAAAGCTAACTTACTTTTCTCTGCTTTGAAAAACCTTCAAATACAACAAATACTCCTCAGACTGAAACCTCTTTGATTTTAAATGTTTCTCAGTGTCTTTCTTAAGTGCTTTGTTTTAAATGATGAAGTCTTAATAAATAGTAGACACATAATATGCTTCTGTGGGATTTGGACTTTATCCCGAAAGTGAGAGGAAGACCTCATAACTCAGAGTGATGAAGCCGCAAGAGAGTTATGAAGGTTTTTCCGTACTAGTGGGATTAATTCCATATTCCACAGATGCCCATTATATAGAGGTTCTCTGTTTATACTGCATGAGGCAAAAAAGCTTTTTTTTTTTTTATTAGATTAAAATGTCAGGGTTGAATATAAATATCTTAGTCAGAAGAGTAAAGAACAGCTGCTTTATAGTGTCACAAAACATGCTGAAAACAGTGGCTGAGTTAATAGAGAGACATTCATTGGAAGCATTTTGTGTAGCAAGCAAGCATCACTACGGATCACTTGCTCACTGTAACAGTGTTCTCACATTTGTGCAGTAGGGAAAGTAACCCTTATCTCTTGCAGAGTATATGCAATTTGGTTTTCTTCATCACTTCCAGCATTCAGGACTTACAACAGACCTTGTTTCTACTTCTCTCTTTGCTGCAGCGTGGTGTCGAAGCAGGTCTCCCCAACGCACTAAGGCCACTGACAAAGCAAAAGGTAAACTTACAGGAAAAGTAAGCTGTCCCACTTAGAATCAAAGATAACCTCCAGTTTAACTCTCTGCAGCTCTAGGAGATCACTGAAACTTACCAGTTTACCATGTTTAAGCCACAAGGAGGGTGTTCCATATGAACAATGCATTTGCTCAGCAAAACCCCTAAACATTGCCTGCCCTTCTAATAGATTACTGCTTTTCTGTTACATACATTATTTATATCTGCCAATTTCTTTCTGTCCTAATGCCTTTTAAGACTGGATATAAACCTCAGCATAAGATAAGATCAAACTCAAGTATTTACATATTCTGTATGCATGGAGATATATCCTTTTAATGAAACTATCACAGAATAATAGAAAAACAAGGTTGGAAGAGACCCGCAGGATCATCAGGTCCAACCATTCCTATTGAACACTAAACCATGCCCCTTAGCACCTCGTCCACCCATGCCTTAAACACCTCCACGGAAGGTGAATCAACCACCTCCTTGGGCAGCCTGTTCCAGTGCCCAGTGACCCTTTCCATGATTATTTTTTTCCTTATGTCAAGCCTGAATCTCCCCTGGTGGAGCTTGAGGCCATTTCATTTTGTCCTGTCCCCTGTCACTTGGGAGAAGAGCCCAGCTCCCTCCTCTCCACAACCTCC
>WAAB01004733.1:14185-27406 GCA_013389865.1 Piaya cayana | reverse complement strand
TCTGGCCCCATAGACTTGTGAGTGTCTAGCTGGGCTAGTAAGGCTCTGACCACCTCCTCTTGGACCATGGGAGCCTCATATTGCTCCTCTAGTTTTGGGGTTTGTACATAGAGGGAACAACTTTCTTTATAATTAAAGACTGAGGCAAAGAAGGCATTAAGTACCTCAGCCTTTTTTTCATCCCCTCTCACTGTTGTTTCTTTTATGCTTATCTACAAAATGGGAGGAGTTCAAAATTTAAAAAATACCCTTGGGCTTCGACCATAATCTTTCCATAAGAAAAAGAGTTCTCTGCAATACTAAGCTACAATTTAAAAACTCTAATCATTCACTATTATTGAAGGATATTCTGTATTTACCATTATATTTGACAAGACATTTTGCTTTAGGTGAGACATAAACATTCAAAGTATTTTCTGACCACATATATATTTACAGATGTACATTGTGATGTGTAAGCCTTGCAGTAAAGGATCTTTTGGTTTCAGTCAGCAGTAAGCATGCTGCCTGCAAACACTGTATCATTCTGCTTAGCTTTTAAATACCTGGGAAAATATCTCCCTGTCTCTTCAACTCAATTGCTGCTTATGGGTTCAACTGAAACTTGCAGCTTGAAATATCCAAATAAGTAGGCCATGCCTGAACTTCAAAAATCAAGCAGCTATTTCAGGATTAAGTCTTGCCATAACCACAGAGCACAGACCTGCAATGAAGTCCAGAGTATCACAAACGTTGCCATCTGGCACAGGGCAGTGGAAATTCAGATCATCCTGCTGGTTACTGTTGATAGTGCTGGGCAGCTGCGAGAACACACTTTTCTTTAATACTCTATCTGATGCTCCTTTCAGAGAAGCAGGGAACTCCTCCTGCTGAGATGCTCAAGCTGTGGTCCAGTTCCTGTCACTCCACAGAGAACTGGTGAGCCACACAGGGCTGTCTCCTTCTCTGCCGTGGAAAAAAAAAAAAGAACAGAAGAGCTGAAATGGAGTAAATAAAATCAAGAGAACAAGATGGTGGTAAGATTAGTGCTTTTAAAATGGGTAACATGTTTCTTTGTATGTAAAAGTGCACCCATATCGCCAACATTGTGCAAAACCACAGTTCCTGCTCTGGCCACAACTGTGTGAAGGATGTTCACAATAGCATCTCCTCCACATGGGCTGTGACTCATAAGACAGCCTTTGAGAACTGTACTGTCTCATTAAGAACAGATTGGAAACCCCCATGCTAAGCTGAGACCTGCAACAAGCATAACAAGAAGGCAAGAAACCTGAAAAATATCTGACCTTTCCTATGATTCCAACTGAGGTGGCAGCTCAGTCTAGGTCTGCCTTAACCACAAGCCTGTAAAACTGAGGTTCTGCTTTTGGTAAGAAGCAAGGAAAAGATCGTTTAAAGGACCTTTTATCCCTGCTTCTGATGGATCAGTATTTTGAAGTCAAGTATTTTCAAATATTTGGTTTTAGTGCTGTAGCATATCTGCTTGCTTACTTAAAATAACTGAAAAAAGTATTTTGGACACAAAAACACAAACATTCACATCTATAATGAGGCTCTGAAGTTACCTCTCCATTAATCACAGCAGTGTGGAGAAGTGCTACAAGTAGAGTTCAGCAGTAGGTTGCTTACAGTGTTCTGGTACTCTCTGTCAGAAATAAGACTAGGAAAAACAGCAGAATTTGAAAGCGAGAAAGCAAGACAAAAGTTGCAGTGGCTGTGCACAAGTACACTAGTAAACTCCTTTCATTTCTTTCTAAACATTTTCTCTCTACTTTTGAGACTTTTACTATTCTGTCTCAAGGTAGGTAACACTTAGGTTAGTCTGCAAGGACATCCTTGACAGATACACAGAAGAAATTGGACTGCGTTCTATCAATCATATTCTACACTTCAGACCCAGTCTCTTCTGAGATATATTTTTTTACAGGAGACTAATTCCACAGACTTCCTTGTGGAGTTGTTCCATATTTATACTAATTCTGTTGAAGTCTTTACTAATATTCCTGCATGTTTTCCTACCGGGAGGAGACAGGGAGTGGAAATGACAATGAAATCATCCCTTTCCAATGTGGAAAGATTTCTACACCCAACTCATGCTGATCCCATCCATTTTATCCCACACAGAATCACACTACTTGCTGTATAATTTGGGAGTAGCTGACAGCTGGGATCTGGATGTCTGGCTCATGAGATTGCAAAAAGCAGGAAAAGGGGAATATTCTGGTTTAAACTAAAGTAGAATCAGTTTTCAAACTTCGACTAGGTCTCATATAAGTGACTGTATTTTTTTGAAAGTTACAGACAGAATGTTCCTCTGATAGCATGTTCTTTCCAAACTGTTTTCCCAGAAACTACTATCTTGAGAATTGTAATGTCTTTTGTTAAGTGCAATATGTGCTGAACAAAGGTGTTTTCTTCTGTAATAATCTATGTTTGTTTATAGTCCCTATCTATCTAACAAAATGCAAGGTCAGACAGAAAATTACTACTGTCCCAGTTAGTGGAGATCCGGCTGTTTTGAAGTTCATAATAACATTAAAAGCAGTCCTTGGAAAGTAATAGGATACACATAAGATTTCTGGGAAATACTATACATGTGCATGCAGGTGGGAAATATATTCTGTAACTAACCCTTGTTTTGTTACACATGTTGATGGAATCATTTCTCCATGCATCCAGCANAGAATGTTCCTCTGATAGCATGTTCTTTCCAAACTGTTTTTCCAGAAACTACTATCTTGAGAATTGTAATGTCTTTTGTTAAGTGCGATATGTGCTGAACAAAGGTGTTTTCTTCTGTAATAATCTATGTTTGTTTATAGTCCCTATCTATCTATCTAACAAAATGCAAAGTCAGACAGAATATTACTACTGTCCCAGTTAGTGGAGATCCGGCTGTTTTGAAGTTCATAATAACATTAAAAGCAGTCCTTGGAAAGTAATAGGATACACATAAGATTTCTGGGAAATACTATACATGTGCATGCAGGTGGGAAATATATTCTGTAACTAAACCTTGTTTTGTTACACATGTTGATGGAATCATTTCTCCATGCATCCAGCACTGTAATAAAGGGTGCTTGCTTTCTAAAACTCCAAAATGAGTCTTGGAGAACTTATTGCTGGCATTTGGGGTATGAAGCTGGTCGTTAGGACTTGGGAGTAAAAACCCTCATCAGCAACAGCCTGCAGCATGTCCTAGGGGCAAAAGGAACAGAGATTAAGGCAGCATGTTACCTTTTCTTAAATACTTCAGGAAGGCTCTCCTGCCTTCCAGCAAGATTATTCAGAAATGCAATTCAGAGAGGGCACAATATGGTTCTTCTGCCATCTAAAACACTCCTGGTGGTGCTGGGAAAAAATAAACGTCACACCCCCTTTCTAAAGCCTCCCTCAATTGAATGACACTTTAACTCCACAGGGAAGCAGGGAGGAGACTGCAGGAAGATGACATCCTGTAGGCTGCAGTATCCTCCCCTTGATCAATGTGTACACTCCACTGGGGGTATGACTTCAATTCTTTCCTTGAAACATGAATCAAATGAGGCCACAAACAAATACATTCCCTGTCAAGCATTTCACTTCCTGGAGACATTTAAGAGCTAATGTGATATACTGTGCATGGTTTATTTTTGCTTTTGGGCCAGCGAACTGCTGTACTATTTTCCAGGCCCTTAAACTTGGTTTGTGTTTGCTGAAAGACACATTGCAGACACATTAGCTGTGAGTTCAGTAGGATTTCTAGCACACTGACTTCCTCTGATGAGGAACTGAAAGAGCAGTAAACCAGTTTCAGGCCAGAGGTGCATGTGTTCCTCTTTGTTTAGGGACTTGAAAGGGCAGACTGGGGAGTTTCTTTCATGCCATCACACTTGCTGCATCATGCAATCTGCCTTTAACATAACTTACAACTGATGCAATTGGCTGACTTGTCCATATAAAAAATAGAGACCCAGAGAACACTCTTGTTCTGCCTTTTTGTTGTTCCCTGGCCAAAAAACATTCAAAAGCTGTGCAAGTGCAGGCTTTTTGTGTAGGTGAGAAACTGAGGCACTGAGCAGTATGCCTGGCTCACAATGACAATTGGAATAAATGACAGAGCCAGGAGTGTACCATACTCTACAGACTACAGATGCAATCTAATTGTTCATTCACTGAAGTAAATTTCATTGAATTAACTTTATCCTAAGTCTCCCTGTGATATAGAAGGGGAGGAACAGATGCTGGAGTATCACCAATGATTTTCCTGCTTTTGGGGACAGCTCAGAGATTATCACCCACCTGGTAAATTTAAAGCAGCTTTCCTTTTACCAGCAGGCATTAACCACCCATAGAACCAACACAGCAGAACTGCCTGAGAAAACAACCACAATAAAGTTGTTGAGTGACTGCTGGATACTCTGTCAGGGTTACCTAAATGTTACAATGAGAAAAGCAGGTCCTCAGTCCATAAGGAGGAAGTAAGGATTGTCAGCAGTTGTAGGCAATTAGCCCTGGAAAACACCCCCAGGACTGCATCTGACTGCTGTTCTCCTGCAGGGCTGAAGAGCTACATGAGATCTGGACATCACTATGTACTTCTGGGGAATATCTTTGGTTCCCTCTTAATAACCATAATGTTTTGCATTTCTACAACACTGCTCATTTTACAAGCCTTGATTAGTTAAGTGTCACTATGTTGCAAGTGTTTCAGAAACCAGGGAAAGCTAGCATGTAATCCCTCTCCCCATTGCCTCACCTGCACTCCTACAAGCAACACTTCATGAAGAAGTGGCCACAAAATTGGGTAATTCAGGTAATTCAAATAGTCTCTAAATGTCATATGAAACCGCCTTCTGTCTGAAGGAGGCTGAGATCATTCTTGGGCATGCTGCTAGCATGATGACAGCTTTAGAAAAATGCTGAGATGTTCTTATAAATGTGACATTACTTATTCTCTTTTTTAATAAGCATAACCTCCTCTTTTTAGTTCCATGGTACTAATATACGTATATCAGAATTAGCAGAATCTGTGATCTTGCAGTATAGAGGTACTACAGCACTAGAGGACAAAATCAGGGGAAAAACAAAAATTGAGTATTCCAGTTTTCCATAGCATCCATCCATTTACAACAAAAATTGATGTTAAATGATCCAAGAACCATCTGATGTGGCCTTAGGTTTTTAAGCACAGCTCAGGATTCCTGGTTAGTCATATTCCCTTGAATGGGCAGATATGTATATATAACTTTTGCCTTTAGCTACTTTTCAGTAAAAAAGTATACATCATTCAAAGCAAACAGACATAAAAAACAAAACCTCATAAAAGGCAGTGAAAATATTGCTATCTATACCAGCACTGAGGTGGTTCAGTGCCTTTAAAAGCCTTCAAGATACAGCAAGTAACTCCTCTCTCCTCCATTCAACAGTTTAACTATGCAACTAGGTCAGACACACTGCAGCAAGGGAAATCTCATTGTGGTATTGGTAATGTCAATACAAATTTTCCAACACAGATAAGCCAACGTGCTTCAGACTTCACCTGGGAAGGAGAAGAGGAAATAGCTTGGTCTCTGTAGTGGTGCCATGCTCAACATCTTTGCAAAGACTGAATGCAGTGCCAGCTGTGGTAGTTAGTGGTATTTGTGATGTGGAAAAATGCTCACCACAAAAAAAAAAAAAAATGTCACAGTGCTGGCATTTCCCCTTCTTTGTCTTCCTGAAGTGCAGAGGAGAAATGTCAGAGGCATTTTGGGATAAAAAACTGCCTTTTTGTCTACCTTGTTGTTTTAACACAGATGTCCCATCAGCTGTACAGTTGGAGGAAAAAATAAACTAGCACATGCTTCTCTGAATCAATGTTTTAACTGTCACACCATTCATGTTGATTTCCTCATTGTTTTTGGAAGTAATACCAGACTGCTTCAGAAAAATCTCTTTATTTGTTCAAAATATATGTAGTTTGATCCTTCTCAAAGTGCTTCTTAAAAGTTATCCTGGCTTCAGACTACTCACTTCAGTTCCGTATATTAGACCACTTTCCTCTCTTCCGACCATGAAAATTATCAGATTTTACTTCATTTATGATCTAGCAGTGGCAAAAAATTTTACTTTCCACTGAAACCATCTTTCACTAGGTACTTTAAACACAGATAGAGGCTGTCCCAGTCCTAAAGGACATTGTAGATTCCACAGGGCTTTGTACAGATGTCTGCACAAACAGCAAGATTTTCTTATTGAATTAGACCTCTTCAGATGGTGTGACTCAAAAGCCAATGCAAACAGTGATATGATCACAAAAGCAGATATTTTTTTACATTTATGGATTTTCTAACATAGTCACATAAATTACTGGAAAGAATGGAAGAGAGAAACAGATTATTTTGTGTGACGTATCCAAATAAATTATAGCTAAAATTATTTTAAAGTCTTTCTTCCATTCCTAGTTGTCAAAAGGTTGTTATTGATCTTAAATATTTCCTTGAATCAATGGAGATCAATTTCTATATTTTAAAATTCTTAGCCAGTCAGGACAATTTCATTGCTTGCCCAGCAGAAATACATTTGTTTTCATGTTTAAAACATAAAGAACATACTTGCGTGATTTGTATGAGTATAGTAAATTCACAGACATATACACACACTTAATGCTTTCAGATGAGACTATTCCATAACACTATGATCTTTTAATTCTAAATTCCAGTTTCCAGGTAATTTTTTTTCCTATTCCTAAATTTTGATTCAGTAATTACTGAAGTAAGAGTAGCAATGGGAAGTTCAGAAGGCCCATAAAGTATAAACTGTGCCAGGAATAGAACCGTGCTCCTGACATCTCTATAATGTAAGGGGGAAGTACACATAAAACCAAATTAACCTTTTAGTATTTTCATGAGCAGAAAAGGGCTTAATTAAGGAAGTCAAGATTCCCTTCCAGATCCTTCTTCCAATAAATATGTTCAGACTTTGATCTTTGACCTTTATTCCTAAAATTAATTCTACATAATATTTCTGCATATAGCTCTCTAAGGAGAATCAAGTTTACACTTCCCTCCCAATCCAAACCATAACAGTGCTTAATTAGGTGATAATTTATGTACTACTTAGCATGAACTTTTGACACTCTCTGAAGCAGGCAGCATGAGTGTACATATGTTATCACCTGACTACATCAAGCGAGAGAGCCTACACACCAATCAGGTATCTTGGGTTTTATAAGGTATCGAGTAACACTTATAACCCTGTTGTATCTAAATCTCTAACAGGTTGGACCTGTCTCCAATGTGCATTAATATATATGTCTGTGTGTACTTAAAGCACTGTTTGCAAGAACTTCATAAGAACCAGCAAATAAGGGAAACAGATGTCAAGACAACCTACAAGGAGGCTGCCCAAAACTTTGTCACTCTACTCATTTTTATGGAAACTGTACAGCTGACAAACATTTCATTTTTCTCACCCAGTATGATTAAAAAACAGGGAGTTGAGATCTCTTCCTGCCAAAGTTAAACCTTGAGCAATTATAACCACACTAATCTGACCTATTAAAAGCATACAGAGCATTTTTATACAAGGCTTTTTTCCCTACCCGTGGAGCCATGTTCTATTAGGCTGAATAGCAACTTTCTGATGGAGTTGCTGTTGTTTCTACATCACAGAATCACAAGGTTGGAAAAGACCCGCAGGATCATCTAGTCAAACCATTCCTATCAACCACTAAGCCATGCCCCTCAGCGTGTCATCCACCCGTCTTTTAAATACCTCCAGGGATGNCTCCTCTTCTCCAGGATAAACAACCCCAGATCTCTCAGCCGCTCCTCATAAGGCCTGTTCGCCAGCCCCTTCACCAGCTTCATTGCTCTTCTCTGGACATGGTCCAGAGCCTCAACATCCTTCTTATGGTGAGGGACCCAGAACTGAACACAGGATTCAAGAAGCGGTCTCACCAGTGCCGAGTACAGAGGGAGAATAACTTCCTTGGACCTGCTGGTCACACCGTTTTTGATACAAGTCAAGATGCCATTGGCTTTCTTGGCCACCTGGGCACACTGCTGGCTCATGTTCAGTTGCTGTCAACCAACAACCCCAGGTCCTTCTCCTCCAGGCATCTTTCTAGCCAGACTTCTCCTAGTCTGTAGCACTGAATAGGGTTGAGTGACTTTGACCACAGTTACTTCATTCTACTTTGGGAAGTTTACAACACGTGTTTGGGTGACTTTGACCACAGTTAGTTCATTTTGCTTTGGGAAGTTTAAGCCTGACTCTCACAGTGTGCAAGATTTGATAAATTTATAAATTGCTTTACTGAGCAGCTGTAGTAAACAACATGTGCTATTATATCCCCAGTGTGGAAACAAAGATACTGAGTTACACTGAACACGTCAAAATAGAAAAGATTTGTGCACCCATTGTGCTATGTGCTTAGCAACCTTTCTCATTGCTACAGGCAATGGAAACACTACTGTTATGAATGTGTTTTCAGTCATCCTATCACCTGAACTGCTCTGAACACTGTATTTTTTCGGAGTCCTGTAGCAAGTTTATAACAGAAGTCAGGCCTTCTGATTGCCAGGGTAGAAAGGTCTCTAGACCACTAGAAAACAAGGAAATGTAAGCATACCTTCGATCTTAAAAAAAAAAAAAAGTTTGCATCTACAACCTTCTTTTCTATTTATATCCTTTATTTCTTTCTGCCTCATAGCAATCAGTGCTATATCATCTACTGCTGTGAAAATAAAATCATATCTTACCAAACCTATTCGGCATGTTATGCAAGCATGTTTCATAAGGAGTTAAAACTAAATGAACAAATGCTGAATAAAAATAGTCTACTTTGATTTACATTTATTTATTAGCTTTGTTAAATCAATTTCAATATTTATCGTTGCGTTTACAAATAGTCCTAATACTGCTTATGAGAAAAGTAGAGACATTGTAATTCTTTGCCCTTTTATTATGAATTCCAGAAATTTCCTTACAATAACTAGGAGATAAAATATCCATTCTATTTCCTATATTCTGCAAAATTATATCAGAATGGCCGTGCCCTGCTTACCATTTTGTTGATACTGCTTGTTTCACAGACACATAGCACAGCCTCTATAAACATGTTGTCATCACCAAGAAGTCTGAAATACAGTGAGAAAAAATGAAACCTAGATATTTAGAAAGCCCAATTAATGTGAAAACATCTTTTCTAAGATAGTTTTAAGCATGGTTAAACCAACAGCACTCCTCTAGTGGGACATTACATATGTAAAGGCGTACATTCTGCTTGTAAATAATAAATAGTAATATACAGTAAATAATTTTACAATTAAAAATACTATTTTAAATATACTGATATTTATTTACAGCTAAGCTGCTGCTTCTCCTTGTTGTGTTTTAAAGCATATGATACTCAAGCACCTATATTTTTGGTAGTTTAAACCAAAATTGAGTCCAAACAAATTAAATAATGTTAATGCAAATTGTAACATCAAACAAGTTTTTTTCATTAGTCAACAGTTATTGGATATGAAATAACTCAGCTCATCAGTCATCTTATCAAAGGCAAGGAACAATGAGTTCGATGATTTTTGCTTAAGTTTCTTAAGACATTCATTTATGAAGAAGGCAAACTACAAAATGCAGGTGAAACTTCTGTTTCCAGGTATGAAATTCATTGATTTCCTTTTCAACTACAAACAGATCAGAATTAATGAGAGAGAACCTTGAATGTCAAGAGGTCCTGACCAAGAGACACCTGATACAGATTCTGAAATTCCTGCCCCATCTCTACTCCATACTGTCCCTAACAGGGCCTGGTTCTCCAGTACCTTGCAGCCAGCGGAGTCTTTCACAGCAATATTGAATGATGCCATGGTGGTTTGCTACCAAAATAGACCTTTGTTCCTCAAGGCTGTGTAATTTTAAAATATGCAGGACATTAATTAATCACAGTACCTGTCCTTGGGCAAGTCATTAATCTCTCTCACTGCATCCTCTTCTTTACAACTCACAAATTATTGAGAAGACTGACAAGTTAGAGCTGTAGCATACCACTGAGACACTGTCAAGATGCCTCCCAGCCGACTTTGTTTGCTCTTCTTGGTTACTAGCCACGAGGTAAAAAGGGAATGCAGTCCCTGAAGCAATGCAATGCAATGAAAACATTACTTGGATATTTCATAGAGTTATTCTTAAGGCTAATTCTAGTTCTGTACAGTGTCTGTAAACAGGGAAAGATGGAGGCTCAATGTTTTTCGCCAGTTATTAGAGTTGTCAGCATCTCGTCCCCATAGATGCAAGACAAGTTGGGCTTATCCCTGGGTCTAGACATAGACTCTGAACCTTAGTCTGGATCCCACCATGAAAAACAATAACAGCTACTGTGAGGAGCAGTGAGAAGCAATGGCTAGTTTATGCTCTGTCTACAATTTAGCATATGACCACAAAGAATATCATTCCAGGAGACTCAATTCAAAGCAAAGCGTCTGAGCTTCTGTGCTACAGAACTTTATGCATGGCCAGGGAAAACAGAGAACAACAACTTTCCACAGTGTTTAGCTGCTTTGCTTGTACTTCCATGGTTCAGAAGCCAGTAATTTTCACTGAAACAAGTCCAAGACTTGTCTAAGTGTGTCCACTGAAAATGAAACTGACCTTGGGGAGAAAGAAGAAATGGCAGGGCAGTGAAAACATCTTATGCCTTAAGGAAAAGCATAGACTAAGTAGCAGCAACTCGTGCCTGCTCTCAAAATAATAACTAGGGCTATTATTTACTGGAAAGAAATGATCTTTCTCCTTGCAATTTCCTTCCTTGGTGCCAACAAAGGCCAACAAGGTAAATGAATAAATGTTCTGAGAGAAAACAGGAGCAACTATTCAGGAGGATGCAGATTGGACAGGAAGAAGGAATGAGAGGTTCTCTTGCTCCTTCTCAAATGGAAAGCATTATTTATCATAGGCAACCAACAGAGAAAAACAGTGTATGTCAGCAGAGAGAGAACTGTAGAATTTATGGCAATAGAAGTAATATTACATCAGTAATGATACAAATGAATTTATTTTAGCTCCTACAGATTCCGTTTATATATAAGTCATTGTCCTTGAACCTACTTGTCCATTCCCAAATGTAAAAAAAAAAATAGCTACAAGGCAACATGAAAGCCCACTTATTTTCCAGTATTTTTCTAACAAGTGGGTAGACTATGTTACTCAACCAAAGCATGACCTCCTATGAATTATGTCTGCCTCCATCTCTTTTTTTTTTTTTTCTATTTTTGGTTAGGAATGCTTAAAAGTGCTAGGCATTTCCTTCTGTTCCTCTCCTTTGCCATCCCCTCTTGTTCTTTGCTACCTTCACAATTCACAGTGTATTCAGATCATCTTGTCTGTATGTTCTAGGGAGAGGAAAGGTGGACACGGAATAAAAATCTTCCTTTATTAGCTCTTTTCTTAGATTTGTTTACTTGTCTGGTAAGTGGGTAGGAGCATGTGTCATGAGATAATGCACTGCTCCCACATCCTGATGCCCGTGAGGAGGGAATCAATCAGTCCCAGCACAGTGTGACGCAGCAGTTGAGCTCAGTGTTGATAAAGGTTCTGATATGTAGCAAAATTCTGAATATCTGAAAAAATGAAAACACGCCTCATTTACACAGGTTTCATTTTCATGATTAGGTTTTCCTTATGTGTTTTCTCCTAATTAATTTAAAGCATACCCAACAGTAATTCTACATGACATTTTTATCACCTACTTAACATTTCAAATGAAACATGTTATTGCATTTGATTTTATTTAAACAATTATGATGTACTCTTCAGTTCTACAATTTTCAGTGTATTCTGGCTATATTAAACAAATATCTTAAAAAACATATAGAGAATGTGATTTTTTTTCCATTTTATGTGTTTAATCTGCAATAAACACACAGTATTTTGCAAATACATTACATATATATGGTCATTTATGCATTAAGTGTTGAGTATATTTTTGCATTGCCATAGCTGAGTTCATCACATTTTCCATTACAAACTTAATTTCAGGGTTTATAACTTCTCCACAAAATATACCCTTCAGGAAGAAGCTTGACATTTAATTCCATGGCTGAAAAGAAATGGGATTTTATTTTACCTTTTTAAAAGCTTATTAGTAAAAATAATTGTTTAGCAAGCTTTTTTAACATTCATAAACAAAGTGACAAAAATATTGGATTCCTAACCATTGCTACTTTTTCCTCATCCCTAAAAATGTTATACCAAAACCATATTGCTTATCACTATTTCATTTCCTAAACAGGACAGGCAAATATAGCCTAAGACAAATAATACAGAATAAAAATGTAAATTAAATTAAAAGCTCCGCTCATTTCTTGACAATTTTTAAGCAAATAAACAAATTTCTGTTAATAAAAATATGCTTTTCATAAACACAAATATTTTGTGATTGAGTCAAATATCAGAAGCCTAAGCTTATTGCAACTTTTACTTTCAGACCCATGCATGATTACTATTATTTTTATAAAAATGAAACAGCATTATTTACCAATTCTCACGTGCTGACATCCAACAATTTTCCTCAGCTACAGTACTTTCCAGATTAATCTCTCTCTACATTGCCAAGTTTTATGACCTTTATTGCAAGTCACCCAACAAGTGTTTTCTCAGAGTTCTTATTTTCCTGAGCAAAGTAAGACTCTCAGCTTTCATTCTTTCCAAACATAATATTATGGCTCACAACTTAGCTAAAACAAAAAAAAAAAGTGACTCAAAAATGCCCTGATTTTGAGCATTTAAAGGACAAACGAAGTCCTATATTTATTATATCCAAAAATTCCCCAACCTCATGACATTCCAGACTTGACTATGATTTGTGAATGCTTCCAGGAGAGCAATACTGTATTATGTGTTCCTCAGACTCCTGTCTGACCACTACATCCACCAGCTGCTTGGTCTTCTATATTTTTTCCACAAATGTCACCCAACATGTTCGGTTTCAGAAGCCAAATTAAATAGCTTTAATTTTATTCAGGGCTTTGTTTTATATATTTTCTAGATAAAATTTAAAATGTCTCCCATGTATATGGTTACTTCACCTCACATGAATTCATAGGCAAGAAGTGTGGATTTTGTCTATGAAAAACTTTGTCCTCTGGCACTAGGTACATCTTTAAATAGAAAGAGGTCATGTTCTTGTAGCAGACATCCTTAATGTTGTTGTGTCATCCTTTGGAGCTCTGGTGGGCTGTTATCTAATGTTTT
>WAAB01004733.1:0-14096 GCA_013389865.1 Piaya cayana | reverse complement strand
TGGAGGTGTTTAAGGCACGGGTAGTCGAGGTCCTGAGAGACATGGTTTAGTGTTTAATAGGAGTGGTTGGACTCAATGACCCGATGGGTCTCTTCCAACCTGATGATTCTATGATTTTCTTCAAAATAAAATAGCTCTTGCCTTTTAACAGAATTATGCTATTTTATTGATTCACTTTCTGTTTTCACATTACAAAGAAATAGTAAGTACATATGTGAGCAGAGCTCAATCTGTGTTTTGCTCATGTGGATGAGTCAATCTGTTCTGATTTGTCTGGACCGTTTTCTTCTTTATTTTCTCCCTGTGTGACATTTCTCCCAACTCACGCAGCTTATTTTCATTCATTTTGGCTTTCTGTTAGCCTCTAACAGCAGAAAATTATATACTAATTTATTAACAGGGTTTAAAACATAATCTAAGAAACTCTGAAACCTTCTAGTAAGGTCAAGACTTGTCCATAATTTAATTTTACACTGTTGCAGATAATCTTCAAACAGGATGTTGAATTCATGGGACCTGACATAGGTGAAAAGGAACAACATCATAGCTTCAACCTACCAATTACAGGTCAGAAGCCTTTAATTTCCAGATTTTCCATGGTATACTTTATCACGGGGAATGTTTGCATTTGTAAGCAACCATAGCAAATGCATATCAGTCTTAATTTAAAGCATAACTACTGAGAGTTGCCAAAGTTGCAGTTCAAACTAGCCATATGGTCAGTAAAAAGTATCTTATTTTAGCACTCAGAAAATTCTTTAGGGAAGCAATTGTGTAGAAACAAAAGCAACATTACACACTGGAAATATTTGAAGGAACGTAGATGAGCTATAGGCAGAAACATCAAAACAAATGTCACTGTAGGCAATCCCTGTTCTTACTAAATTCGGACCAACATCAGAATTAAAGAATTAATGCTCCTTACTTTGGTCACCATATTTGGACACTTCAGCAGTTATATGTAAGGCTTTCCTTCACAGGAGAATTATTTTGACTACTTTAAGTTATATGACCAAGTTCCCTCTGTGGTGGACGATAAATAGGCACCTCCAGAAGGTGTGAATAAATCACCATTCAGCTCCCGCATCTTGGGCTATAATATACTACTATTAAAAGAAGTGTAGGAAAAGTGGAAAAATATCAGCAACACTTTTTCCGCATCTTCTAAACGTTTGACAGACATGTCTACCTCTGAACAGCGGAAGAGGTCTAGCACTGACTTTATCCATCTAGGCCATAGCAGTCCTGGTCACATGTGTGAGTCTCCATAAAGGTATCTAAAACCAAATTAAGATACTTTAGGTACTCTTAGGAAATATGTAGTATTTGAGAGTAGCAGGAACAAACTGCTTTTTCCTGGTTACACTTCTGCTGATAAAAACATTGATGGCAGCACAGGGTCAGTCATAGCACACTGCCATCCATTTTGATAAGTTATCCCTGGCATGGTGTCAGCATCTCCCAGCCAGCACTCAGGATGGCACTAACCATAGATTCTTCCCAGTGAGGCAATCTCTTTTTCAAGGGAGGAAGAAGAAAGTTTAGCTTACACTAGTTTTTAATTTCTTTCTCTCCATATGGTCACAGAAGTTTTGAAACCAGAAGTGTGACATCAGTAGAGAATTTGGATTTTTAGCTTCAAAATACCACATCTCAAATCAACACCTTGAGGGAAAACAGAAAAGAAATATCTTAATTTAAAAGAAAACAAAAATCAACAACAATGGAACAGCATTGGTTGCCACCAAGTAAAGAAAGGGATCTGTGACAGGACCTTATGAAGAGAAAACTCTCATGAAGAGAGAAATTACCACTATCAAATTCTTTGCTGTATTACAAGAGGCACGAATTATTTAAAACACAACACAACCACATTTTTATTTCTTCAATGATTCATTTAACAAAATCCAAAATGCTAAATGTTAAGGTTGATCTATAACTAATTCTTCACAGATTTAGTTTTGAATATGAGCAGACAAGGTAGTCCCAATTCCTACAAAAAAGTATATCTGACTTTTAAAGGTTGATGTCCTCATCTCTTTCTTCCCATTACTGTCATCTATTCAACTATGATGAATATAATAAAGGCAAGTCTAAATTAAATGAGAGGAAATATAGAACTTATTGAAATAAAAGTTGTTTTGAAGTCAGAGTCAAAAGAATGAATACAGGTTTTGTTTCCTATGAAAAGCATTTAAAGAACCCATGTACATACAGTAGGGTGTGAACTTTAATAATTCACACTCTTCACTGCTATTTGTCTTCTTTAACTTTCCATTTAGTGAACAAATGGTTTGCTTTTCCCTTCAGAGAACTGCAAAATACAGTATTCCCTACTCTTTAAAGAAATGACTTTAGAAAGAAAGGAATGCTAGAGTTGTTCCACCTTCTTAAAAAAATAAGCCAAATATCATTATTTTCAGAATTAAAAAAGGAAGTAGTACTTTTAGGTGCCTCTATAGTTTTTAGTCATGTAAATTCCCTGTGACTCAAGTGGTAGTTTGCCTGTATGAGGAAAGGAGGGAAGGAGAGACAGGACCTCTCCATTCAACTTCAGAAATGTTGGTCTTGCACATTCTTCTCCAAAAATGTAATGTACAATACATTTGTTTGTAGTAGTAACCAAGAAACAATATTTATTTTGGAAGACACTGGGTTTCATTACTCTAGGCAGAAATGGGTTATTCATCCACAGTCCTGGGCTGAGCAGAGAGGGAAGTCAGCTTCAGGGCATTCTGAACTGGCCCTTTCCTATGCAGTGGCTGTGATGCCACAGTATAGAGGGGACACTCTGCATAGCCGTTATCATCCTGTCAGGCAAGCTTTGGCCCATGACATGAGGTTCTAAATTATATTGAAGGGTTTTGTTTTGGGAAGGAACTCTAATTTTTTATCCCTCTGTCCATACCTTGTACCCTTGCAGACTCTTGACCTACAAATATATGGATAGTAAAATTTATGTTTTTCTTAAGTTGAATTTTTATACAAAACTTATCAGCCCAATACTGCCAGTCCCAAGCAGTCAAAACCCATGAGTCAGACATCAAGAAGTTATGAGATTAGCTTGCACTTGAGATTTAAGAAGAAAGTGTCTTTAGTTATATTATTCATAGTCTACAGTATGGTCAAATTTTTAAGCTTCTACCCGCAACCACAAAAGTAGATACTTAACCAATAATTAATGCATTGTTACATTTTTTTGAATGAAATGACATTATTACATAACAGTTGATTTTAGAAGTCCAGGTATTCAGATTACTAGATGTCACAAAAAAAGCCATAAAAATCACCTGATTTGGAATATTATAAATTGCTGGTTGTGCAGTTATAGTCTGAACATCTTGGCACCTATGAGTTGATACAGATTACAAAATGCATGCTGAGATTATATGAATTATAAATATATTATACTACACTTCTCTTTCTTGGTGATATAAGAAGAGTTAATTTTACTCTGTATCCCAAAAGTGACAGCCAATCACACCTTTTACTCTTTGAAATGATCCAAACCCACATATCTAGTCAATATTCTTGCATATTTCTGAGTGGTTTCAAATACAAGCCTTATGCCAAGAATGCCTTTTGATTTGGATTCTAGATTGAGTATAAAATGCTTCATTCAGATCCAAACAAAATCTCAGAAGAACATTCCCTTCAGACTTGTAATCTTGTGATTTGCGAAGAATGCTGGGGTTTGGGGTTGTAAACCCAGAAAAGACAATTTTATAGATTTCTGTCCTATGATCAAAACCCTAAACTGAAATTCTTGACTAGATTCAGCCACAAATCTTCAATATATAATTTTTATATTACATACACAAATTACTGCTCTTCTGCTGAAACAATCACTACTTAGAAATGTTTCATGATTCAGAGTTGAACTTGAGAGTCAGGATAGCCAGATTTTCTCCCTCCCTATGACTGGGAAGGTTCACATTTCCAGTCCCAGGACATTCCCATAAGGGAGCAGGAGACTGCCCAGATGTGAGGTAACTTATTTTCAAAGCTGGGTGTTTGAAAATCCCAGCTGCATAGTGATTTTTCTGCCCCTGTTGACAGGAGCGACATGGACAGTAGGACTTCATCATCATAAATGACATGTTTCAACCCAACTTTACTATCATGTGTAAGCTCCAACTAACCCAAGCTCCACTAAACCTCATACTGGGTTGGCTGAAAAATTGGACTGCATTACACACTGCCTTTAAAAAAGTACTGAGGAGGGTTTTTTTGCAAAAGTGAAAAATTATCATACAAAGTAATCATCTGACATCTGTAACACTTTCCATGGGACATCTAGGGCCTAACCTACAGATCTGTGAGAAACATCCATAAACCCAATCCGGTAATGCCTGGATTGCATATATACACATGGTGCGGGCTGTGATGTCATGTTATTACCACCTGGGGTGGGGAGAAAAGTGTAAGTTTTACCGTTTAATAATCTAGATAATTCAGTTCTACTTAGGACTGTAAGTTTGATTTCATCATCTTTCTATCAGCTTGCGAACACTGAAGCTGACAGTTAATTAGACATTAAGCAAGAGAGGCCATTGTTAGGAGTCTGTAATTGTTCATTGATCTTATCTCATGAATCACTTCCTATATTGTACATGACTAAAACTGAACTTTATTCCTCAAATATCTGCCACTTGTCTACACAGAAGAATTAGCAGCAATAGGAGGTTTTCCTTGTACCTACCACCTTAAAAGGGAATATATACAGTCAGTAGATTTCATGGATGATAATAAGGCTTCAGGTTCTGAAATGTGCAAATAATTGCTCTCTAGTTTGCACAAATATAACAATTTCTGCTCTCTCTCCTGCAGGATGACCCCATAAAATCCTCCTAATTTATCATTGTTCACTGGTTCCAGACATAACTTTTCCTCAGGCTTCCAGCCTCACTTCCAGATTCACAGACTGAGTCGTGAGGTCTCCCATTACAACCCAGTGCTCTCCCATTTCCCACTGCACAGATTTCTGACCTTTCAATTAATTAAACAAGTCTTATTAAGAGGTCCTCATCTTTTAGATCAGGCAGGTATGACAAATGGGTAATGTGCAAGCTTTATCTGTGAGTTTTAAGCCTCCCAGGGGTTCTGAAGGGCAGTAAACCCTGTCTTTTCCCTATATCAAGTCTCATCCTTTATATCACTATGACCCTCCTCACTCTCCCACTTTCTCTTGTTTCCAGCACGGTTCTAGTAGTTCCTTCAACTACGGCCTTCTCAACTCTTGACATTTGGCCATTACAATGGCAGTCTCTTCCTTTGACCTCTGATTTCATGCCCTGGCATGTCCATTTCCCTCTGTTTGTTTCCCATTCTTCATTTGTAGTTCCAGGATTTCTTAATCTCATTATTCTCTCCTCTGGCTCCTTTGATTAGGTCTCCCCTTACCACACGTACTCAGGGTAGCCTGGAATCATCATGTCAGCAGTCCAGACACCTGCTTCATACTAAATACGATTCTAGTAGATACTAGAGAGAGAAGATCTGAAACAATAAGAGATACTTCAAAGATGATATTTCGTCAGCATGCACCTCACCACAATCACAATCATCCACTCTCAGCAGCAGCAGCAACAGATGTTGCCCTTGCTTTGCCTGCTCTACCTGCTCTCTCCCACTAAAAACAGGCAGATCCACCCAGAACCTGTTGGGCTATATTCATTCAATATGTCCAGAGCAAATTAAACCCTCAAGCTTCTCTACTTCAGTGATGTTCAAGTCACCTTACATAAAAGCCAATATGATTATTTAATACTTTATTTTAAATTGGATTTTGATGTTTTGATCTGACTACAGGTTCCATGAGGCCTTTCCAGCCAAGTAATTAACTGGAGACCGTTCCCCACTTAAAGTCTTTGTAGTTGTAGACTTATTCCTTGCTATGAAAAATTACTTTTGGATCAGAATCTAGACAATCTTTTTTGATTATTTATCTAAAACTAAAAGCAGGAAATGATTCATTTGATTTCTGCCAATACTGGAGTGTTGCCACTTTTGGCTCAGGAAGAGCAGGCTTCCTTTGGCACGCTTTGATTTTGTGATGATGAATGAAGTTCTATGTTTAGTGCTAGCTAAAATTTTATAGAGTCTAAAAAAGCAATCTAAAAACATGTTATAGGGAGTGGATAAGTTTTTTTAGATAACTATACCATAAGCTTTCATGCTGTGTTACAGCAATATGTTCAAGATATACATAGAGGAGGGACTCTTTCCAAAAAAAGATCTTTAAATAGTTGAAAATGCACTATTTGTCATAATAAGCACATAATTCCCCAAAGTGAATGTACAATTACAGTTACATCACATAGAGGAAAACATAAATGCCCCTCCTTGTCTTAATGGTGTAGCACCCAAATTACATCCAGTCATTTGTCACTGAAAAGCATAGACCACCGTGGAACAGGCAGTTAAACAGCACAATTAAACCTACTGTAGACCTAACAGGCAACTGCTACATACTGATGAACAGGAAAGTCTTAGAAGTCTTGACAATTTAAATATTAGTCTGTGCAGAGACTTATAGTAATTCAACCCTGATACCATAATTTTGGTGAGGGAATTGTGTAGAAATGATGCATTTATCTGATGAAAGTATTCAAGTATACTTTCAAAAAAAAAGCATTAATTTTACATAAACTGATCTCACTGGATGGCATTTGCCATTCAGACAAAACTTACTTTCAAGGTCTGAAATTAAACAGAGATGTCTGAGTAATTCAGGATGTTTTACAAATATTTTTTATTCAGCTTTAGTGTCCTCAACTCTGTTCCCACCTATGTTCAACTATTAATTCCCTTTGTGATTTTCTGGGATATTTCTCCTGAGTGTTTCCTTTGACAACTCCCCGACAGTCTTCTGAAGCAGCATGTTCTGGTGGGCCAGCTCTCATGCTGAAAGCAGTCCCCTCATTCATGAATTTTGCCTTCAGGAGAGTCCTCATATCTAGACCAGCACTCTTAGAAGCTTTCCAGCTCTGTGAAGATCATGGCCCGACCTGATGTTCATTGCATTTGGGGTCACACCTCAGTCAGGAACATATTCTCTCACTAATGGTACTTTTATATAAGTAAGCTTTCCAGAGGACTGGATGTGTATTAGAGCTATGCCAAAATAATGTTGGTTTAGCATCCAGTCATACCCAATTCATTCATTTGGAGGACAAATTAGCATCATCAGTCATTCTCTTCTCTTCACAATATGCAAATCACTCACCTCAGGAATAGAAATGAACTAGAATCTAGCCAACTTCTTTTCTTTCATGAAATTAACCTAAATGCATTTGTTTGTCTTAAGACCTTACCACCCTTCCTTACTTCATCTGTGATTGTTTTCCACATGAAGAATTGCTTCACACTTTGTTTTGATGACATAAAACTTTCAAAATTAAGGTATCAATGAGACAAAGAATGTTCAATGGAAGTGACATTAATTCTATAACAACATCTCATTAATTTTAATGCTTGGGCAGGAAACTGTCTTGGAAAAAGAGGAAGAAGTACACAAAAAAAAAAAAGATAATTACAAGAACTGAGACCTTACCCAGAGTATTGCGTTCAGTTCTGAAGTCCTCAGCAGAGGAATGACATGGATATATTAGAGCAAGTCCAGAAAAGTGCCACACAGATCATCAGAAAGCTGGAGCACCTCCAATATGAGGACAGGCTGAAAGAGTCAGGCAGGCTTGCTTAGCCTAGAGATGAGAAGGCTTTGGGCAGAATGTGTAGTAGCCTTCCAGAACTTATAGGAGGTCTACGGGAAAAATTGGTAGACACTCTTTCTCAGGGAGTGCAGAGATATGGCAAGGGGCAATGGTTTTAAGACAAAAGAGGGTAGATTTAGATTAGATATAAGGAAGAGGGTTGGTTTTTTTTTTACTAACAGCGTGGTGAGACATTGCCCAGAGAAGTCATGGAAGCCCCATCCCTGAGTGCATATCAAGGCCAGGCTGAATGAAGCTTTGAGTAACTTAGTCTAGTGGAAGGTGTCCCTGCCCAGTTCCAACAGGGGGGTTGGAGCCAGATGATCTTTAAGGTCCCTTCCAATCTAATCCATTCAATGTTTCTGTGAGTCTATAATGTGTACATCATATCCCGGTCCTACTTCCTTTAAAGTGGAGCCTGGTTGACTCCTTTGGGTAGCGTACAACTTCAAATAAACAGTCTTGTCTGATAAGCTCCCTCAAAGGCACTTCATACCAAAGAAGTGACAGACACTCGCTTGAGAGCAGTGTTTGTTGTTCTTTCTCTTACAATACTCCAGAAGCATTTTCAAGTTGTTCCTGGAATTAACACTCACTAGTAAGTTCAGTTTTGAGNAAAAAAAAAAAAAAAAGTGGAAGGTCAAGATGCAAATGTGGGAAAACAGAGAGCAGAGAGCTTAGAGGTTAGCCTGGGCCAGATGCAAAGGCTTCAAGATAAAGTACCCTGGTTTCAGGCAGCACCAGGATGAAATAGTAAGGAAAAATAACTTTCAAAATAAACAGATTCTCACTGTCATTCACTTCAGATTTCATTCTGTTCTGCAACACTAACAGACTGAGAAGATCAAAACATTTAGCTTCCTATTCAAAATCTATATCATCTGTAATTGTATACTCTTACAACTAGTATACATTTCCTGTATCTTTTAAAAATCTCTCCTACGTGATAAGAAGAATTAGAGTAATATGGAAACTAGTAGATGAAGTAATTTGTCCCATATACTACACACAAGATTTGACTTCCACAGTTGTATTCCAGAAGCTTAAATGTATATATGTAAAGGAATGGAGGACTAAATTATAACTTGGTCTCTCAGCTATCATCTCAGTGGAGAAGGTAGGCACTTTCTCCAATGCTTGTAGAAGACATTTATAAGTGAACAGGATCCAAAAGCCTTTACCTACTTCTCTCCATGCACATTTTTGAATACTGTGTATCCTGCATGGGATTTACCTCTTTTCTGTTGCTGAAAGTCAGAAACACTCATTTCTGTGGTATGCAGACTGAAAAATCATTGAGCATCAACTAAAACAGCAGGTGGACTTATGGCCATTCCCCACTGATGGAAAAACACAAACAAAATTAATGTAATGAAATCATTTGTTCCCCAGTTACTCTGCTTTCCACTTGTCTCTTAAGCCCTTTCTCCTCTTTGGCTTCCACTCACTTTTGTTTTCTTCTTCTTAGCCTGAACTGCCACAGAAGGATGTGTTAAATGTCTGCTATTACCTAATTCTTTCTTGCATCCAAGGTTCACAAATAGAACCTCAAGCTGTGAGCTATCCATCTGCTGTTATATGTGTGCTCAAAGGTAACACTTATTATCCTCATTCTACCAGAGACGCTGGTACACTGACATCCTCTGCTTTCAGGTCCAGCACTCAGATATCATTCCATTTATGGAGTTAACTCAAATTGGCTCCACCTTGGGCTAGAAAAATGGTGAGTGATCACCAAGGCTGTGTTCAAAGTCTCCATTTTCTTCTTCAAACTCTCTCCGAGCACAGCATCGTATCTTGCTTCCTTGTAATTTCAGGTTTGCTCACTTAAGGAAAACTTTCACCCACTTTCTACTTCTTTCTTCCAGTTGCCCATCCCCACTGCCAATCTGTGATAGATGCATGAACAGATTGGAAGGAAGAACATATTTTCTTAGCTTTCTTTTTCTTATGTCATTACCTGAGGACATAAGAGACTAAACATATCAAAGCTGCAAAAGGCAAGTCCTGAGAAAAATGCTTGCCACTTTTCGTCCAAGCCAGTTTTTCAAACTAATACTGAATGATGAAAAAAAGACATCTATGACAAAATCCTAATTTGGAAGATCTGTAACCCTCTGTAAAACAAAGAGCTAAAGAAAAAGTTATCACCTGAAGCATCTTAGTTGCTCATATAAGCCACTGTTGTCAATCAAATTTCACAGTCACTTTTATTAACAGTACAGTACAAACAAAATTCTTAGTAAACACTGGAACAGACACTGGAGATCTTGAATGCAGAGGTACTTTAGATACTGCATTAATGAGAATGAAGTTTTAATGCATTAACTAAGTAGTATATTGACTATTTTTTTCATGGATGTACTCAGGTACAAATGACTAAACGCATCTGGATTCTGAAAGTTGTGTTAGAAGACAGACTCTGTGCTGTGTAGATCCAACATTTACAGATAAAAACTGAGGAAGTCAAATCATTTTTGTTTCCTTCAGGAATATTCTTGGGGGTTATAAAATATTTTTCTGAGCAGAGGTTTAAAGAGGGACTAGACAAAAATAGCAAGTCTCCAACAGCATATCAGAAGCTTCATTCAGATGTGTACCATTCTAAGAAACAGGTTGCTTCTGTGATCAGCAGTTATAGAAAGATCTTAAAAATAGAGAGAGCATTTTTACACTGATGAACTTGTCTAAGATTTCATCATGTCTCTGTTCCCCTGAATTCTGGCTGCAGCCCTGCTTCCTCTTGCATCTGCTTGGAGATACATTTCTGTTCTGTATCAATAACATGCCATGTGTGTTTGATCTGGGAAATATTTGTTTCTTACTTCCACACTTACGGTCAAAGCACTGAACTTAAAAATTGAGTTTCAGAAAAATTGTTTCCTTTGCTGATGGATTTAGCATACCAAACCAACAGTTTTCTCAGCTTTAACAAAAGTGTAGAGTAAGGGTTAATTCTGTGTTGTAACAGGCTACTTAAACATGCATAACCAATCCAGTCATGAACAAATTACACTAGCTATAGGGGCAAATTGTCTCTACAATGCTCTATCCATACACTGGCATTACCCTACAGAAGCAAATTAGGCCTAGTATTTAGCTAATTTGGGGTACAATACAGAGTTCTTTAGTTAGAATTATGATCAAAGAAACAATGAATGTTTCGTGGTTTTTTTGTGATAGACACATTCAATCTATCTTCCCAATTTCCTTACGAATAAAACAGATATGCAAGGCAGACTGTTGCATTCTGGATTCTTCTGTATCTTATTAACTTGTTAATGTCTACATTTCCAGCAGTAGGATAAAAACATAGTAAATTGGGGGAAAAAGAAACAGATGGTAGCATTGTACAACCTTTAAAAATTGTTTTGGGAAAAGTGGTTATGACATCATATTCTTCTGCAATCAGCAGATGTTTCAGTAGCATGAAAAGTATTTATTTTAGCTGAGATTAGAGGGTATACATTTATTGCCCTCATTAAAACTTGTCTGCATGTGTGTCTGTTCACCTATTCCTGTGCAAAACAAGTTCGCCACTGGATGAGGCTTCATCCTGTCCTGTGAGCTTAATGCTTTTAAACTCATATCCTGATATATATGCACTGCAGTTCCAGTGATGAACTAGGACTGGGAAAATGCAGGACTGGGTCAACAGACCAAGGAAAACTTCTGTCTGAGAAGAACAAAATATTACCTCTATAGCAGCACTCCGTTGGAGGTGAACAATCTCCTTGTGTACTGAAAAAATGCTAGAAGACTGGTCAATCAATGTAGCCATGTCCAGATCCTGCTGTTTAAGTTGGAGGCCTCCAAGATTCTCAAATCCTGAAATCTTCTTTATTCTTTCCTTTCAAAGCAGTTCCTGAAATTCAGGGGGTTTTGACCACAGAATCACTCTGATGAAGAAGGAGAGCACAGTAATGTTGTGTCAAAGAGGTCTTTTCTGTTCTTTAACTGAGTAAATCCCCTAAACATTATTAAGAATTGCCAAGTTTATTCAAAGCTATTCCTTTATCTGAAGACTTAAAATGAAAGATATGCATTCCCCAAAAGAGTGCCAGTTGCAATAGTTTCTCTCTTTTTGAAAACATGTTCTTTGCTCCCATCTTTCTCTGCTAATTCTGTGTAGAATTCTTAACTATGAATGATTTAATTTTGCCTTTCTCATACATGAACTGAAATGGTTTGCCATAAAAGGGATTTTTACAGACTTATTGTTACGCTGTTACTCCAGAAAAATTATTGCAGACTGTTGGTGTCAGTCAGCTTTGTAATGATTCAACAGCCCTATTGTGTTAGGGTTTGTTTCAGCACACAAGAAAAGATCATCCCTACCACAAAACAAACTTATTTTCTTTAAAAAGAAAATGAGTTATATCTCCATCTAAACTTAAATTTAGACATGATTAAAGCTCAGTTATTTGGCCATAATGTTTAGCTGTGATCATTGAGCCACTGTTTTTAATGGAGAACAAATGGTTTCTCTCTGAGAAACTCTGCTTGCAAAGCAGGGTCACTTATTCAGATTTAGATGGATTTGTTTATGTAGTTTTAAAAGTAGCACAGCTTCATTTCTTAGAAGGCTACCCCCTTGCTTTCTTTCCAGGACAGTGTTTTTCTTTTAATTCAGGGCTAGATTCCTACTATGGAGTCTTTCAGCGCCAAGTCAGAACAGGTTAAATAGAGACACTATGGAAAAAACTCTCATGTTTAGCATGCAGTCCATAGACAGATAGGCATTTCTCCAGAGAACATAAGCAGGAAGGTTACTTAAGGATAAAGGTAGTCCCAAATAAGATAACAAGCTTTGGTTTGGCTGCCCACACAGGTATGGACTTCATGTACTGTGACAGAAAGGTAAAACTGGACAGAAATTCTTAAACAAGCTCCAGCTTGTTCTTCTAACATGAATTCTTAACAGTGGGAACATATGGAACTGCTTTGTAGACTCTTCTGGGCAAGACATCTGTTTGATGGCTGTGATTGCAGTGGCCTGGATATTCACTTTGAGCACTAGATAACTTTAAAAAAAATACAGGAATAAAGTACATTTATTCTGTCAATATTGATTGTTACAATACCACAATCTTTAGGACTGCAGCCTGCAACACTCCTCCTCCACCCTCAGTTAAGTTCTTTCTTTGTCAAAAGTTTGACTTCTCTTTCCAACAAAAACGTGAAACTACTTAGGTGTGTTAAAATAGCCCTTCTCATCTGGGAATTTCACAAGCTAGCATAGTATCATAGACGCAATTCATGATTATGGGATTTACTGTCTTCAGGGTTTTCAAACATTTACTTGTTAGCTAGTCTACTTGTTGTAATTAAAAGTCTATATATTTACAGAAAGAGACCAGCACTAAAAGGAAACACCTGAGACTTTTGTAGGCAAAGCTCATCCTATGAAAAACTGCTGGTTTATGGTGGAATAAGAATTCACATAAATTTAACTTCAATATTGGCCTTATCCTCCTGGTGCTGCTGGCACATGATTACACTTCCTCTGCCTCCTTCATCAAGTGTAATCACTGTTAAAGTTACTCTGGAGATATGCTTGGCAGCTCTAGGATCCTTATGTGAAGCTGCATTATATATTTTCCAGCAGCAACACCTAGATTTGTGGGTTGGCTCCTAAAATGAATGTAGCAGTGATAGTTGGATGTTTCTGTTGATGGATGCCTCTAAGGCTACCCTGCTGTTTGATTACGCTCATACTAGATGGATTCTTGACCTATTAGGGTTTTTTAAACATTCCTTCTAACTGAAATGTTAAACTACTTAGAATGCACATTAAAACGGTCCTTCTCATCTAAGACTTCCAGAGATGAGTATGCTGTCTTAGAGGCATTTGTTCATAATATGATTTAGGCAGATAATGATCCTCAGTGAGTCTCAAAAATTTTATCAGCTATATTAGAAGCTGATACACTCCATTATCCAAATAATTAAGACACAGGAACAAAAAAAAAATTACAAGTAGTGTAAAATGTTGGAATTATTCCTTAATAATTTTCCTGCTGAAAAAAAATTAGTTTTATTTCTAGTAGGATATTGAGAAATATTAATATTTCTCTTAAAACAAAGTTACACTATTTAATCAGATTTCTCTTGACATGTACATGTATGTCCTATGTCCTTCTACGGAAAATATTTCCTTTCTAAAACCCCTAATTTCAGCCATGTCTGTCAGAACGCTTTAGAAATGTGATCTGTATCAAGCTACCTGATGCCCTTGTAAAGATAACACAAACAAGAGTATAATTGAAGAAACATGGAAAGTCTATAAAATTGAGCACCCTGAAGTTAGAAAATGCAGAATTAAATTGGTTATATAAATATTGCATTAATCCCTACGTATTTCATAGAACCATAGAACAA
>WAAB01004732.1:77620-102251 GCA_013389865.1 Piaya cayana | reverse complement strand
AGGTCCAGGGAGGTTATTCTCCCTCTGTACTCGGCACTGGTGAGACTGCTCCTTGAATACTGTGTGCATTTCTGGGCCCCTCACCATAAGAAGGATGTTGAGGCTCTGGAGCGAGTCCAGAGAAGAGCAACGGAGCTGGTGAAGGGGCTGGAGAACAAGTCTTACGAGTAGCAACTGAGACAGCTGGGATTGTTTAGCCTGGAGAAGAGGAGGCTGAGGGGAGACTATATTGCTCTCTACAACTACCTGAAAGAAGGTTGCGGAGATGAGGGAGCTGGCCTCTTCTCCCTAGTGACAGGGGACAGGACAAGAGGGAATGGCCTCAAGCTCTGGCAGGGGAGATTTAGGCTAGATATCAGGAGGAAGTTTTTCATGGGAAGGGTCATTGGGCACTGGAACAAGCTGCCCAGGGAGGTGGTTGATTTACCTTCCCTGGAGGTGTTTAAATTACGGGTGGACGGGGTCCTGAGGGACATGGTTTAGTGTTTGATGGGAATGGTTGGACTCGATGATCCGGTGGGTGTCTTCCAACCTGGTGATTCTATGATTCTATGATTCTATAAGATGTTTTTAGTAGAATTCAAGAAGACACCATTCTATAATCCATTCTTCTGCAAAGCACTGCTGCATTCAGGAGAGGCACGACAGCACATAATTCCTGATGGCTGCATAGTGCAAAAGCAGAGGCCTCCCTGATGCCTGGTGCAGAGGTGTTTCCCAGCTCTGAGATGTTCTCACCCTAGCAGGTAGGCAGCCTTTCACCTGTCTGCTGACCACTTGAATAGCAAGGGGGATTGCTCCAGCACAGATTTACTGAACAGTGTGCTGAAGCTGTTCTTTGCAGCATCCATCCATTCAGATGATCAGAGGGCTGGAGCACCTCTCCAGTGAGGACAGGCCAGGAGAGTTGGGGTTGTTTAGCATAGAGAAGAGGAGGCCTCTGGGAAGACCTTACAGCAGTCTCGCAGTACTGAAACAGGGCCTACAGGAAAGATAAGGAGGGGCTTTTTATCAGGGAGTGCACTGATAGAAGAAGGGGTAATGGTTTTAAGCTGAAAGAAGGGAGATTTAGCTAAACTTTTACAAAGAAATTTTTTCCTGTGAGGGTGGTGAGGCACTGGCGCAGGTGGCCCAGGGGAGTTGTGGTTGACCCATCCCTGGAGGTGTTCAAGGGCAGGTTGGATGAGGCTTTGAGCAACCTGATCCAGTAGGAGGTGTCCCTGCCCACAGCAGGGGGGTTGCAACTGGATGATGGTTAAGGACGCTTTCAACCCAAACCATTCTATGATTCTGTGATCACCAGGGATTTACAGTCCAAGTAACCTTCTTGGGAAAATTTTCACATTTTGCAGCTGGGATAAGCAAAGGACTTCCTTTAGCTGAGATAAGAGCTGCAGTGACTGAACACTTGAGCCTGCCCCAGTGGGTTAGCTCTCAAGGAGAGGTTGTGAGGTTGTTCTTCCCGTGTGCAATGAGATCTGCCACTGGTGTCTGCCGGTCAGATACAACTCTTGGTGCCATGTTAACTCACCAGCACATAGTGCAAGGACCAACAGAGAGACCAGACCATCAAACCCCATCCTCCCAAACAAAATGTATCCTCCTGAACAAAATGTCCAGCAAACAGCTGGATAAATGTACAATGCAGTGGGTTTACAAATGGCTGATGGGTCAGGCTAAAACCGTCATAGTGAATGGGGTTACATTGGATTGGTGACTGGTCACTAGTGGGGTTCCTCAGGGATCCATCTTGGGACCATTACTCTTTAATATCTTCAAAAATTACCTGTATGCAGGACTTAAAGGTTTACTAATCAGGTTTGCTGATAACATAAAACTGGGGCGAGCTACTGACACTCTTAAGGGCAAAGATGCCCTGCAGAGGGATCTAGACAAATTGGAGAGCTGGGCATTCACCATCCACATGAAGTTTAACAAAGTTAAGTGCTGGGTTTTGTACACGACAACCCTGGATATACATACAGACTTGGGAGTGAGAGGCTGGAGAGCAGCTCTGCAGAAAGGGATCTGGGGGTTCTGGTCAGTGGCAAGTTGAACATGAGCCAGCAGTGTGCCCTGGGAACCAGCCGTGCAACCATGTCCAGGGGTGCATCCAGCATGGCATTGTTAGCCAGCCGAGGGAGGTAACTGTCCCAATCCACTCTGCACTGGTGCAGCCCCATCTCGAGTTGTCTGCAGGTTTGGGCGCCGCAGTATAAGAACGATATCAAACTACTGGAGAGCGTCCAGAGAAGGCCACAAAGTGAAGGGTTGAAAGGGGAAATCGTATGAGGAGCGGCTGAAGTCGCTGTTCAGCCTGGAGGAAACTGAGAGGGGTCCTCATAGCAGTTTACTGCTTCCTCACCAGGGAGGAGGAGGCACTGATTTCTCTTCTCCGGTGACCAAAAGTAAGACCGGAGGGAACAGCAGAAAGCCTGGGACGACTAAGTTGGACACTAGTTAAAGCTTGCTCCCTCAGAGGGCGACGCGGCCGCCCCACAGCTTCCAGACCCCTCCCCCCGCGCTTCCACCGCCCCGCCCTGTCCCCGCGGAGCCGCCGGGGAGAGAGGCGCGAGGTGAGCGGAGCGCAGCGGGACCGGGAGGGGGTGGCCGGGGCGACCGTGGGTCGGGGGGGCTCCGCGCCCGCTCCCTGCCCAGCTACTTCTTATCCCGCCTGCAGCCTGACCGGGACACCTGCACACCTGTGCTGGTCTTTTGTCTTTAACACAAGATAATAGACTTGATTATTTCCAGAGTCGACAGAGCGAAGAGCTGTCAGGACACTGAAGAAGACTGAGGTAAAACTGGTAAACTTATGTTCAGAAAGTGAATTGATAACTCTAAAGTCCATACTTTAGAAATCATAGCTCTGTTATATTACATGCAACACTATAGGCTTGGGGAAGAGTGACTAGAAAACTGCTTGGCAGAGAAGGATTTTAAATTGTCAAGACTTTGGCCTGTAAATATAGAAGAGGAGTAGCATCTTGTAGGTCCTAATTTAAGTATCAGCATAACTGGTATGCCAGAAACAATGTTTTCCTGTCTTAGTAACAAGGTTATATAAAAATTGAATATCCTCAATAACAGAAGAACAACATGAGAAAAGTTCTACATGTGGGAGGGAATAACTTTATCCAAGTCTGTCATCAAGTGGGAAAACAGCATTTATTGAAGCAAATGAATTCCTGATTTTTTTTAAAAGAAAGGTTTGATAGGTCACTTAAGGGCATGTCCTTTTGGTTTCTCATTGCTTTTCTAGGGCATGGAGGACCAGGAACTGCCTTATGTGCTAATTGATTGTGTAGGAGGGAAGCACGGAGTATATGAAGACCATGTTGAATTTCTGGAGAAATATTTTCATCTCATCACCATGAAAGAATATATTGAAAACAAGAAATTTCTCAGTGAAAAGATCAGAGCTATTTATGTGTGGTATCACAAACCAGTTGTTAATGCAGAGTTGCTCCAGAGTTTGCCTAACTTGAAGATAGTTGCAAGCTCTGGAGTGGGAATAGATCACTTAGACTTGAAGCTCCTCTCCAGCTATGGTGTGAAAGTGTCCAACACTCCATTTGTTGTTTCCAGTGACACTGCAGACTTGGCAATGGCTTTGTTGCTGGCATCTTCCAGGAGACTTGTGGAAGGTGATAACTTAAATTCTTTTAGTCTCTTTATAGAAAAGGTGATGCTTCAAAAGATGCAGTTAGAAAGCATGTGCTAATGCAAAAAGTAAGCTGAAAAGTAGAAATACAGACAAAAAAAGGGATAAGGAAAAAGTTAAAACAGATTTGTCATGTTGACAGTAACTTAGATGCAGTGCATGCCATCTGCGAACAGGCATATCAGCAAGGTAAATATGTTCCTTCTTCAGACAGCCTTAAATTCAGACCTCTTCTCCCTCAGCTGATAGCCACTTACTTACTGTACTTATTCACTGCAGTCTTGCTTTACAAGTGTTGGTGAGAGGCGAATAAAAGGAGATATTTTCTAGGAGGCTTGAAATCTGCCTTTGCTAAGCTGATATGTATCTGAGTCAGTCTGAGCAAGCTGTCCAGATATCTGTCCACCATGCTCTATTTCTCATCCCTGGTGTATTAGCGAGATAGCTGGGAATCATGTTTTGGCCTTGTTGACAGTCTTGATGATGCTACAACTCATTCATCAGTTGCACCATTCAGTATTTCCAAGGTAGGTGGCATCCATGCCACTACCAATTTCATTAGCCCTGCTGATGAACCACCATGAGCAAGAAGTTGTGTTGCTGAGGTGCACTTCAACAGCATGATAATCTGTACTTCAGGCAGTGAGAGATGATGGGCAGGTATGCTCCACACAAAGGGAGGTTTCTGCTTGGCCTCTCCTTCCTTGAGGGGCTGAATATGTTTCTGTCCTAACAAAGAAATCAGTGTCAGAAATCATGTTGACCGTGCAGCATTATTCACTTCTTGTCCAGAAACATGATGACATGATGTTACTGTTCCTCTGCTTCTGCACTGTCTTACAAGAAAAAGTAAATGGGGAAAAAAGTAACCAGATGCCAAGACATCCTTTACATGACATATTTCCTTCTTTTTCCTCCTCCAAGGCTATCGGATGGCAGTCTCTCCTAACACAGAATATTTTCCTGCTGACTGGCTGGGGGCTGAGGTCTCTGGGGCAACCCTGGGGATTGTAGGAATGGGCAGCATTGGCTACAAAGTGGCCGAGAGAGCCAAAGCCTTTGAAATGAAAATTTTGTACCACAACAGGAATAGGAGGTAAAGTTTGTTGCAGCTTTGTCACTGCTTTTAAATATTATTTGTAACTTTCACTATCAAACATGTCTCCTCTCAGTCTTGTAATAGGATGATGTGCTCTCTGCACTATTGTTATTAAATACTGTAGCAGGAAGCAGCAAGGGCCACAGATCATGGCCAGGTTCACCCAAAAGTCCAAAGCATCATGCAAGCTCATGGTGGTGAAGCAGGGTGGAAGTCAGACCAGGGCTGCAGAGAGCTGACAAACAGCCCTGCTGCCGCATCGCTAGCATGTAAGAGAGTCTGGGGAGGTGGGCAGGGGTTTGGTGGTGCCCTTAGTACTTATTACTGGCCCTTTATTTTAAGTGGCAAAGTACATATACTTGCTTCAAGGTGGTCATTAATTTCCCAGTTTATACAGACAAAGAGTCAGGGAGGAATGGGAGAGATGCATCTCCCTGGTCTCCCCATCAGTCAGGGCTCCTTGATCCTATTGTTGTATTGCTGACATGGCAAAAGACTGAGGAAAGGAGAAACAATCTGGTAGGGCAACTGTCCTGTGATTCACTTGAGGAAGGGATGCAGCTCACCCTTTTAGAGCTAGCTGACGATGAAGAGCCAAATTTGCTGGCCTGTTTGCTTTCTTCTGGATTAGGTGTACATACCCTTCCCGTATGCCGTGATCCCCATCAGGCCCATGTTATCCTTTTCTTTTGTCGGAATCTGATGGACGTTGGGCAGTACATGCCCCAACGTCGTCCTGATATGGATCAAATGTGTCAGCAGGTCCTGCAGCATGTGGTTTCAGCGAACCACCACTGATACACAGAGCAGGCAGACTGCTGCTTAACACTGATTTCTAAAGATTAATTTCTGAAGATCCCCTGCCCTGTCTTGTGAGTTTCCTCAGTAATTTTCAGGCAACTTCTCAATGCAAAGGGAATTAGTTTCAACATCAGTCTTGCTTTTGGGTTGGAAAAGAATCCCTGATACAAGCACAAGTTGTGACACAAATGCATTTATTTTATTATTTATTCAGTGAATTTACATGATACTATTTTCCATCTCCACATGTAAAATACTGCACTTTGGTGTACAATGCACTTGGTATTATGGGAAACAGCTTAACATTTTCCTTTACTGCATTTTGGTGGTATAACTGGCTAGCTGCTGTGCACTACATAATGAAGAAAACAATGAAGAAACCTTTTCTGTAATGATGATTTGAACTTTTTCTTGTTGTTTACACAGGAGTTTAAGTTTTTTATTTCCCCCTTCAGAAACAAGGAAGAAGAAAGTGCTGTTGGAGCTATTTACTGTAAGAAGATAGATCATTTGCTCCAGCAGTCAGATTTCGTGTTGCTGTCTGTGAACCTGACTCCAGAAACGCACAAACTGATTGGGAAGAGGGAGCTGGAGTTGATGAAACCCACAGCTACTCTCATTAATATCAGCAGAGGTAGGGTGGAGAATAAACAAAACTGCATTATGATTTGCTGGCACAAAAAGTCCTGGGAAAACCCACCCTAATATAGCATCTGTCACTCCAAAATCTGCAGTAAATTCTCTGATTACTGAATTATTTAGGTGTCTGTGGTCTTATCTGAGCATTTAAGCATTTCTGTAATCATGAGCAAGCAGGTCACTAAAATGTTAGCTTGGAGTGTTAGTAGCCTATGTACATTTGCATAACCTCCTACTTAAGCTTTTTAGTATTTAGTGCAGTGTTGCTAACATACTTCACAGTGGCACAGCCCACGCTGAGGTCGGGCACCATACTTTGCTTTATGGTGTTATGTACTGCTTTTTAAAACTTCTGATTGTCCCACTCTGATCCATGTACCCCAGATTTCTCCTTCTACTTCACCACCCTCTCTCTGCTGCTGCTTCTGCTTTGTGAATAACGTTAGCCCTGCTGTTTGCCTTACCCCATTCCAAAGAAGATGGTGAGAGAACAGTACAGAACATGAAAATAAGGTTATCCTTTTTACTGTAACCGAGGCCTGGTTGTGGATCAGGATGCTTTGGTGGAAGCCCTTCGAAACAAAGTTATTAAGGCAGCTGCTCTGGATGTGACATATCCTGAACCTCTGCCAAGGTAGGACATGTTTTTAAGTTAAATACAGGTGAGTGTACATGTGTGGTTCAAACCAAGTACAAGTTTGTCAGCATGTAAGAAGTTACATAGGTTTGTTAAACAAAATTCACACTGGCTCATTTGGATGATTTGTTTTATTAAAAAAAACTACAAGCTAGGCAGCATTTTGCACTTCTCTGAGTATGCTTGGGCCATGTGATTAGTTTTTATATATATTTATTATTATTTTAAATATCCCCTGGCTCACTTCAGGTGACAAAATAACAGCAGCATGCCCAGGTGGCCAAGAAGGCCAATGGTATCCTGGCTTGTATCAGAAATGGTGTGACCAGGGAGGTTATTCTCCCTCTGTCCTTGGCACTGGTGAGACTGCTCCTTGAAGACTGTGTTCAGTTCTGGGCCCCTCATCACAAGAAGGATGTTGAGGTTCTGGAGCGTGTCCAGAGAAAAGCAACGAAGCTGGTGAAGGGGCTGGAGAACAGGCCCTATGAGGAACGTCTGAGAGAGCTGGGGTTGTTTAGCCTGGAGGAGAGGAGGCTGAGGGGAGACCTAATTGCTCTCTCTAAGTACCTGAAAGGAGATTGTAGAGGGGAGGGAGCTGCCCTCTTCTCCCCAGAGAGAGGGGCAGGACAAGAGGGAATAGCCTCAAGCTCCGCTAGGGGAGGTTCAGGCTGAACATTAGGAAAAATGTTTTCATGGAAAGGATCATTGGGCACTGGCACAGGCTGCCCAGGGAGGTGGTTGATTTACCTACCCTGGAGGTGTTTAAGGGATGGGTGGATGAGGTGCTGAGGGACATGGTTTAGTGATTGATGGGAATGGTTGGATTCGATGATCCAATGGGTCTTTTCCAACCAGGTGATTCTATGATTCTATGAACGCTTTGTGAGTGACTGGCACAGTATTTTTTTCCTTTCCCAGGGATCACCCTTTGTTAAAGTTGAAGAATGTTATAATAACTCCTCACATTGGAAGTGCCACTAAAAAGACACGCCTCCTTATGATGGAAAACATGATCGAAAGCATACGAATGTGCCTTATGGGTCTTCCTATCCCTCATGAAGTATTACTGTAAAGCGGCCTGCATTTAATGTTCAAACCATTAGTGTTTGTTCTGGTGTGAAGAAGTGTTAATTCGACCACTTTTCATATAATTATCTCATATGTGTTACACAGATTAAACGTGTAACATGTATGTAAATAAAAGTGATTCTGTGGAAAACTGCATTGTTTTGTCACAAACATCAAGGAAAAACTCAGGAGTCCAGGGTCTCGCACCCATGCATTTTACTTTGCTCACCTCTTCTTAAAATTTTCTATAAGTGTAACACTGAATTGAAGGACATTTAAACTGTTCCATTGCCACCAAGTGTCTGTGTGGCACAGTGGACTTCATTCACATCCCACAACTGGGGTTGTTTAGCCTGGAGGAGGCTGAGGGGAGATCTCATTGCTCTCTCTCCAACTACCTGAAAGGAGGTTTTGGAGAGGAGGGTGCTGGCCTCTTTTCCCAAGTGACAGGGGACAGGACAAGAGGGACTGGCCACAAGCTCCGCCAGGGAAGGTTTAGGCTGGACATTAGGAAAAAAAATTTCTCGGAGAGGGTCATTGGGCACTGGCACAGGCTACCCAGGGAGGTGGTTGAGTCACCTTCCCTGGAGGTGTTTAAGGGACGGGTGGATGAGGTGCTGAGGAACATGTTTTAGTGATTGTTGGGAATGGCTGGACTCGATGATCCAATGGGTCTTTTCCAATGTGGTGATTCTATGATTCTATATGGCACCCCTGCAGAGGGGTGAGTCCCTAAGCCGCTGACTTGTGTTACATAGCAAAACCTCATAGTATTTGCTAACTCAGGTTTCAAAGCAAAACCCGGTAGTTGTGGGAAGAGCGGCCCGGCTTCGTCCAACAAGCTTTAAGCCGCATTTGACTCCCTTCGTTGACACCTCCGGGGCGCCAGGGGGCGCTGATGTCTCGGGAACGGCCTGGGGCGCGGAAGGACCGGGCGGCTCGGGGCGATGTGGAGAGCGCGAGCGGCGGTGGTCGCGGCTCCTCGCTGGTGCCGCGCGCTGCGCGGGGAGCGGAGCCTCCTCGGCAAGATGCTCCGCAAGAAGAGGTGCGGGCGGCGGCACCAGGCGGGGCGGGGGCCGGGGCACGCGGCGCTGCTGTCGCGGAACGGGGAGCAGCGCTGAAGGAACCGAAAGCCGCGCTCTGATTCGTCTAATAATTGTGTTCTTTGGAAGTTAGAATGTCCCTCTGAGAGCGTGGGGTTTTATGGCATGTTTTAGTTTATAGCGGTTTTTATCGCATCTTTTCNCAGGGGAGGTTCAGGCTTGATATTAGGAAAAAAAATTTCTCGGAAAGGGTCATTGGGCACTGGCACAGGCTGCCCAGGGAGGTGGTTGTCACCTTCCCTGAAGGTGTTTAAAGGACAGGTGTATGATTCTGTGAAATCCTTGGTAGTGCTACAAACACAGGCGGTTATGGCGAGGTGGGTGGTGGTCTTTTCTCCCAAGTGACAGGCAATAGGATGGATAGAATGGACTCCAGCTACACTAGGGGAGGTTCACGTTGGACATCAGGAGAAATTTCTTCACCAAAAAGGTTGTCAGGCTCTGGCACAGCTGCCCAAGGAGGTGGTTGAGTCACTGTGGAGGTGTTTAAAAGATGGTTTAGTATTGGACAGGTACAGTTGGACTCTCTGGTCATAGACTCATAGAATAGTTTTAGTTGGAAAGGATCTTGAAGCCCATCCAGTTCCAACCCCTTGCCATGGGCAGGGACGCCTCCCACCAGACCAGGCTGCCCAAGGCCCCATCCCACCTGGCCTTGAACCCTTCCAGGGATGGGACATCCACAACTTCCCTGGGCAACCTGTTCCACTGCTTCACCACTCTCATTGTGAAGAATTTCTTCCTAATGTCTAATCTAAATCTTCCCCCATCCAATTTCAAGCTATTTCGCCTCATCCTGATACTCCATGCCCATGTAAAAAGTCGTCCCTCCCCAGCTTTCCTGTAGCCCCTTCAGGTACTGGAAGGTGGCTATAATTTCTCCTCAGAGAATTCTCTTTTCCAGGCTGAACAACCCCAATTCTTTCAGCCTGTCCTCATAGTGGAGGTGCTCCAGGCCCTCTGGTCATCTTCATAGCCCTCTGCATTCCAGCAGTTTCATATCCTTCTTATGTTGAGGATTCCAGAACTGGACTCAGTGCTCCAGGTGGGATGTCATGAGAGTGGTGTAGAGGGGCAGAATTGCATCCCTCAACCTTCTGGTAATGCTTCTTGTGATGCAGCCCAGGATATGATTGATCTGGGCTGCAAGCACACATTGCTGTCTCACAGGTCTTTTCTGACCTAGAGATTCTATGATTCCCCCCACTTCAGCTGTGGGTGGGGGCTTTGCTTCCTGCACTGCTTCCTGGCCTCAGAGCATGGTGGGGACACAGAAACATGGGCAGTGTTCTGTACATTCAGGTGGGTGGCTGTTTAGTTCCACAGGGAACCTGTCATTCCTCTTAGCCACTGAAAGGTAAAGCTGCTTTCCTTTCATCTTCCCCAAAGGAAGAAGTTTTGGTATGACAGCCCTACCCTGGGATCTAAAATGGTAAGTACAGGCTTTTCAGGTGCCAGGTTTATCTGTGCCAGGAGGAACAAGCTTATATTTCTGCCATTGTGTCTAACTAGCAAAAGCATTTTCTGGTGGAGAAGTAGCAGGATTTTGTGAATGAAAACCAGGGTGCCAGTTTCAGTGTGGCATGCCAGGACTGCTGTCAAGAGAAGCTATTCAGCTCCCCATGGCTGTTTTCTGTACTGATCTTTCATCCGTGCCATCACTTAACAGTCTCTTGTATGTTCTTGAGTCTGTAGCAGAGAACTGATCCGGATTAAAACTCCTGTATAACAGCTTAGTTTTACGGAAAACAAGATTTTCAGTATGTTTTTCAAACAAGCAGTGCTTTTCAGTTAATACGTGATATATTCTAGGAAATGGATTTATTGAGCTGTATAACATGCTACAAAATAATAGAGAAACTAAGAAACCTTGACTGTACTATACGACAGTCAAATATTTTGTGAACAGAAATATTCTTTATTAAAACACCTGATACATAAGACCTATATAAAGCCATCACAGTTGCAATAATGGAATTCTGATAGTAAGCAGTGCACAAATCTATATAATTGCCTGATAAACATTTGTAACTATTGATTAATGTGTTGGGGTTTGTTTGTTTGTTTTATTTGTTTTTGAAGATATATAAACCAACCAGGTTGGCCTCTGTAATTAAAGATGACCAGACAAAAACTAGGAAAGAAGATAACATACGCTGCAGAGTCTTGAACAGTCTTATTCATAAAGCTGTGGTAGATATGATGAATACCTGTGAAATTAATCAAGAAATTTATGATCTCAAGCTGGAAATCTGCAAGGCAAGTAACAAAGCTACAACTTGTGTTGAGCTACTCTGGCTATACCTTCAAGTCGGCATGGCATGCCAGAGGAGCTCCCTTGTGTTTTGTGTTGTGTACAGGAGTTTTACTGCATTGATTCTTGTGTGACTGAGCACATCAAGATGAGGCTCTGTTTTCATCTTGCACACTAGAAAAACTTTGCCTGTTGTACCTGGCTTAGTAGACCTTTGCTGCTATACTGCAAATGCAACTTAGGCCAACTAAATGGTGATTCTCCTGGTATGACTCTTTTATTCTGTTACTCAGACATGTTCATTTTACCTTACCCTTTCAGGAGGAGGTGCTTGGTTTTAACAAGGTAAGTGTATGTTTCCAGGAGACTTTTCTTCATGCAGCTGTGTGAGAATCGATACCTCTGTGTCACTAGCCAGCATCATTACATAGGCAGAAGCCTTAAGTGGGGCATGACCTTAGTTTAAAAAAGGCAAGCCTAAGAAAATGGCATTGGCAAGCTAGGTTGCAGAAAGAATTGAAATTTGTAGCTAATGTTGCAATAATTCATGGGTTTAAAAGGGATGTTAAAGCTCTGATTCAAGAACTAAGTCTTCAATTCTTGTTTATTGTCTGTAGTTTTTTCTTCTACATTTGAAGTTTTGTTAAGATAAAATCATACCAATGTTTGGCTTAAAAGCTTAATGGACTTAGCTTTGTTAATTAGAAGCATGGAAAAAAATTGTACCTCATAGCTGCATCTATGATGAGGGGTTTGTCATTTATGATTGAAATAGATATTTTTGCCAGCTGAACTCATTCCATCTTCAGGCAAGCAATTAAAATTACATGGGCAAGATGAATCTTTTGGCTCTATATGTGCAGTAACCTTCACTTAATATTTCTGTCTTTCTGGGGCTTTGAGATTTGCTGGTCTAACTCAGTTGGCATGTCTGCACATAAAGATACTGGCTGGTGTAGTCAAGCCACTGCTGTAAATGAAACAACTTATAACATGAGAGAGAGAAGGAAACAGCCTTCTTCCAAATATACTACAAACTTTATTAGTATAGTGTTTAGTGTTTGTGCTGCACTGCAATGTGACTGTGACTCCATCCTGATTTACTCTTGAGCTGATTCTAGTCTGATATTGTTAACTTCCATTATCAAAAGAAATTTTCTAGTAAGCTTTCTGGACTCAGTCAGAATTTGGTTTTTTTCAGTATGAAAAGTTACATGATAGTAATACATGAATCATGCTTCAGGCCTGACACATCAAACTTTTATCCAGTTAATAGCATTATTCATGTGATGATGAAGAAATGGCTTGTGTTAGATAGGGTTGTTTATGTGCTTACATTAGGCTTGTTATGGGAGATGGGGAGGGTTGATCAGCCAGTTAAGGGTCACAGTGGGTATTTTAATGAGCGGTGAGTTTCCCGGGGAAGGAGCTATTTGGTGTTAAAAAACATCACTATGTAATTTGGGTTTTGGGGGCAGTCCATACTGCCCTGGGAAAGAGTAGCACTGTCAACAGCAGACTGTGATGCAGTTTTCACTCCTGGGAGTACTCTGATAGAGTTGTCTTTTCCTGCTAATGTATGTAGACACCTGTATGTTTGAAGAGTTAGTTTCTGGACTAGGTAACCTCTAGACTGTGCCTTCCAATAGGAAATTTATGCTTTCTCCTTCTTCCTTGACTCCTTGCTTTGCTTGAGCCAGATAGGTTATTAGAAATTTGCTGACTGCACCCTCATAGTGAGAGTCGCACATGTGCTTTGGCCCCTGCACACCATGTGTTTCCAGTTGCAGGCATGACAGCTGTGAATATTGTCTGTCAGTGAGCAAGTGGTTCAGGCACTGGATTTCCCCTGCACGCTTTGGGGCTGGAGGGACTTTGACATCGCAGTGGCACGGAGAGTACCTTTTTTAATGTCAATATCAAAACCACGCTCTGTGTGGGTGACAACAAACTAGGCAGTGTCACAAGTCCTTCTTTAGCAGAAACTCACACTTCAACTGTATTCCGGAACAGCATGTTGTTTTGGACCATTTTTGATGGTAGCACTGTCACATTGACTAAATGTAGCACTGTCACATTGACTAAATGTAGCGCTGTCAGTAACACACAGGTGTTAACAGCTGTCATTTAGTCTTAGTTGGAGGGGAGAGAAGGCCATGAATTGCCTAAATAAAAAAAGTCCTTTCAGGTACTGAATGTAAATCTTATTTGGTGTTTAACTCTACCTTTTTAAAGGCACCATGTAATTATGGTTCTAAAGAGTGGAGAAAAGAGAAGAGATTCTAAGAATTTACATATCTGGTTTAGGTCACTGTGTGCTTATTCATGGATTAGAGACTTTGTTGTATATGAAATGTGTATATGCATGTAATTTAAAAAAAATATATCTTTTTGTAGGTGTCGCTGGCATCAAACTTTTCAGCATGTCGTGTGTACTGGAATCCCGCTTCTACTACAGAGAAAGAAAATTATGTTGAAAGTGTATTGCAGAAGAGTGCTCCACGTATACGGTGCTGCTATGGGATAGATAGTTAAACCACTTCATAGTTCATAGTCATATGATAGTACAATTTCTTTAGTGTTTTTTAACAATCCGTATCTAACCTGTTATGATGCTTTAGATTTTTAGGTATTTAGAGTCAGAGCATCTCCTATGATGTGCCTCACAGGGCAGGATAGCTGTATTCCCCTGCTGGAGCACAGCTGACTTATTTGGCTTCTGTGCTTTCCTAGGATTGTACTAGGCTGAGCAGAAAGAGGAGTCTGGATGGAGTTTCACTTTATTGTACTAGTGGCAGTAGACTGGACACACCATGCACAGCAGTAGGCCAGATATGATGCTGCACAAGTGGACTGGCAATTACAACAAGTATCTCCTTGGAGACTGACTGGGAAATTCTGATTGCTAGGGACAATTTGGACCTCCAGAAGGGATGGCTGATATTACAAAAATCGTACAGATTTGTGTTTCTTCCTCTTTCTGTGGCTTGCCCTCTGCTATCCATCAGGGCTTCACTCCATGGGGAAGGTGGCACTGAAGGATACTTGTAGAGTATCATAGAATGGTTTTTGTTGGAAAGGACCTTAAAGATCATCTAGTTCCCTGGGCAGGGACACCTCCCATCAGACCAGGTTGCTCAAGGCCCCATCCAACCTCACCTTGGAGGGGTATCACACCCTGAGGGAGACAGAGTAGGACGTAGAACTGCTCTTAAACATCTAGTTTGTTACCTGTAATGTTACAATCCTAAGAATATAAGCTTAAGTCTAGACCAATATTAGCATCCTATAAGGGTTTGTGAGGGACTATATGACCTGTCTGGAGCTCAATGATAAAGTCTTTTTAGATGTTTCCATAAGGCTGCTGCAGGTGAAGTTTTTGGAGATGTTCCGGTGCTCGGAGGGATTGGATCCATGATGTTACATTGACATCGGTGGGGGTCTCAGATCAGCTGAGAGGGAACTCTGATTATGACCTGCTCCTCTCATTCTATTATAGTCCATTCTGGAGTGATAACATCTGAGGTATCAGTCAGCCCAGCTTGTTATCTTCTTCACCTTTGGTCAGTGGTGCCACTGGTACAGGACACGGTGGGTTGCTTTGGTCCCCCTGCCGGTGCAGCCTCCACCAACATGTAGGGATCAAAGAACTCCAGGGTTAGTTAAGGTTTCCACATCCATAAATCATCCAAGTACAACATATATTGGTTTCTATTCATAAATCTTAATAATACTTCTGCTTTCAGGATCACCTTTGATTCTTTGTTCTGTGGCTGTGATGTAACTGCATACTTGCACCGATATGCAGGAGGGGCTGACCAGGGGCCAGTTTGGTCATCCTGATAGGCAAATGAGTGGCAAAGACATAATGGGTAGTTCACGCTCATTCTTGCTGCACACATGGGCTTTGATGTGGCCACTGATGTGGAGTGGCCACCAGACCTCTGTCTTGCTTCACTCCACCCCATGACTCAGCAAAGCAGTAGCCCTCTTCATCAGCATCAAGGGGAGTGATATGTCAAGGGGATATCAACAACTCCCCTGTGCAACCTGTTCCAGTGTTTCACCACCCTCATCATGAAGAATTCTTCCTAATATCTAGTCTAAATCTTCCCTTCTCCAATTTAAAGCCATTCCCCCTCATCCTATCACTCTGTGCCTTTGTAAAAAGTCCCTCCCCAGTTTAAGGAAGTCGAGCGAAGTGGGGAAAAGACCTGCAGCAGCCTGTGCATGTAGGAAACAAATATAATATAGTCAGTACTCCGTGGGTCCACAGCTTGTAGTTTTTGTGGGTATACATTCAGGGTTGGGATTCTGCAGTTCTGCTTAGTGGTGACCTGGATGGATACCAAACAAACCATATCCATTGCAAGCCATATCCTTAAATTTGCAATACTACTGGAATTAATTTAACATGTTTTCTCTGTCCTAGAGGTACTGTACTGTTACTCATACTTATGAATGCTGTATTTTTGCCAGGTATCTTCTGACAAGTCAGCAGATTCTAGGAAATGTACCCCCAATAGTATTTGTAAAGGACAAAGAAGCTGCAGCTGTAATGGAGGTAATTGTGATCTTTGACTCAGTGTATGAATAGAATGATATGCAAATGTAGTGACTTAGCATACCATAATGCTTAGGAATATGGAGAGAGCTGATCATTCAGTTGCTCTACCAGTCTGCATTAAAAATCAGTCTTTGTACCATTTCATCTTCATGTTCCAAAGCATTTTAGCAAGGAATCTTGACTAAGGATGATAATTACAATGCAAAAGAATCATTGTAGTTACCACCTCATGTACTATTTTACAACTAAATTTCTGAAGTGATGTTTCAGAGAAGTTTGTATTTAATATGTATTGTCTTCATATGCTTACAGATTGAGGAATTATTGTCAATTGCTGATTTTGGACCTCCAGAAGAAGAAGAAACATCTCAAAATGCTTTTAGGTGGGTTTTTGAAATCGGTGTCTGTTTTCATTTTAATTAAGATGTGTTACCTCACAGTTCAGCAAATGGTGTTGTGAGGAAATAGAAGGGAGAGATGTTTTAGAAAACCCCACCAAAAAGGCATCTTTGCTTTTAAAAATATCAGTTTTATTTATCAGGCCCTTTTATTAACAGAAGAGGCTATGGAATAGCCTACGACAAAGCCAATATGTAATCAACTGAGAAATTAATTGTAGAAGATGGCATTTTATTTTGTAGCTTAAGCTTTCTTTACCAAAATTACACCCATTTATTAATTTTAAGGGAAAATATTTCTTATAATATATGGTCTGGTTTACTTTGATATTTTAGTGCAGACACATTTCCATAGGGTATTTTGTTACTGTTTTTTATGCACAGGTGGCTTGCTGCAGACCATAGGTTTGCAAATAGGGAAAGGGAAGTCTTTCTAATATATAAATGAGCCTCTGTTAAGCTGTGGAGAACTACAAAGGACAATTTTGTCACTGCATAGTATATATACTTTCAGAGGCAACTAAACAATAAGGTGATAACAGAACACGGTCTTAGCAATCAGGAGTGTTTGATGTTTATACTCTGAGTAAGATAGTCATCAGGCTTGTTACTTGCAGACCCAATACTTGTTTTGGTATTAGTATCTTTACTTTTGTGAGGGAAATTGTTTTAGAATTTTTAAGAATTCAAAGCTCAATGTGTTTGTGATAACTGCATTTTAAAAAATTGCTTTCCAGGAGTTTGTTTCTTGCTGGTAATTTTCTCATGATGATAAAAGCTCTCCGTTTACCAGTACTTTTCTACTTGGCCAGTTTTTTTCTGGTATAAGTTTGGTTTGTTATATATGAGATAAAGTTCCCTGACAAACCTCCCTAAGTTAACAAAAAGTAAGTAAATTGAGCATTCTTCTGTGAGGGTTTTTTGGCTATTGAGGGATAGGGCTGAACAGTCTATTGGAATAATGATTCCGTGGACTGGATGCCCTTGAAGCCGACAGCCTTGCACTTGTCTGCTGCAGTCTGTTGGTGGAAATGCCTTTTGTGCCTTATCTCGCAGGATGGTTCAACAGGTGCAAATCAGAAATAGTTTCTCAGGGGAAATTATTTTTGTGACACCCTTTCCCATAGGGTACCTAACATCTTCCTCTGTTTTTGCCTTGTGAAAAGACTTAAATCAAGCTTAAGGTGCCATATGCTGTCATTGCAACACCTGTCTGACATGATTTGGACACAGGCTGCTGCTTCTTATTTCTTAGAAGAGCTGGGAGAAGTCTAACTTCCTTGGAACTCCCTGGTCCAGGGCTCATTCTGTTATCTATGCACACCTTTCCCCAGAAGCGGTTTCATCTGTAATGTCATGACTTTGTTGGCTTCTTCCAATTAAATCAGTTGACGTGCTGGGACACTTACAAACAGCCTGTCCTTGGACACACAGTATGGTGGGATTTCTTCCTTCTTAACACAGGGAGCGCAATACTGATCACAGTGCTTTTAAGTCTGACTGAAAACTCCAGTTTATTTCTGCATACTCAAGTTGCTGCAATTAGCATTGCCCCTTAAAATATACATGGGCAAAATAAACCATGTTTGTTTTCCTTTCCACAGTGAACTGCTGTCTTCAGCAACTCAATCTTCAGATTCACCTATGTGTTCTAATCTTTTTGGTATTGATCATGGACTATTGAATAAGAAGATAAGGGACTACAAAAGACTGAAGGTGTCACGAGATAGAGAAACTGTTGCCTGGACAGAAGAGCAAGAGCAGCAACTTTCTAAGATTCAAAAGAAAATGAAAAAGAAAAAACCAAGAAATCCTCCTGATGATGACATTACACCACAGAAATATTTGCTGGACAGATATGAAGCTGATTATTGGGATGATAACACTGAATCAGTCTCAGACCATGAGCTGGAGGATGAATTACAGGAAGAAGTAAATGAATTGGAGACAAATGATGGCAAAACTCTAAGCCAGCCTACTGATAAAAAGAAATGAAGTGAAAAAGCCGCTCCCTTTAAGATTTAGGCTGCCAATAGCAAAAGAAGTCTGTCATAGATACTGAAAAATTAGTTTTGTACAGCCTGTTTACCACTTCCTCTTTCAAACAAATAGGTTTGCCACACATGGGAGAGTTTTGCTAACACAAGGTTTGGATGCTGTTTGTGGCATAGTGTTAAGCAGCTTTTAAACTGCTGCAATTGTATGACTTTCAATCAGAGAACAGTTTTGTAATTACAAAATATACATAGTGCATCACTGAGTTAAACTTGCAGTTCTGTTGATTATTTCCAATAAAACTCTGGTTTCTGTATTGAAAGAAAATGTCTTTTTTTTTTTTTTAGTGGTCTGAATAAAAATAATTACAAAGTGATACTGCCTGTAGGAAGGAAGAGGGAAGCAAAATAATGACAATGGCACATAAAGGGCACCCTTTGGGGCACAAAGATCAGGACAGGTTATTCTCTAGAAGATTTAGTGTAATGAGGGAACTCTTCCCACAAGAAGGTGAAATTTGTTGAAACTATGACCAATAAAGTTAAAATTGTGAAAGAAAATAAATTTATTTATTTTAATATTTAGACATTCACAGTTGTGGAAGGGGAACTGCAACCAGAGAAGAACGGAGAACTACTCACTTGTTGGGTAAAATTGGGCAAAGCATTAACTGTGACTGAAAAAAGTATATTAAAGATTCAAAGGCAGGAAAAAGCAGCAGGGAGGAGTGCCCCAGTAACAGATCTGGAAAGGAATGAGGAATTGTATAAAAAGTGAGAATAAAGCTCTCTGGCTCGAAGCAAGTAAAAAGTAATAATGTGGATGTATAAGGGAGAAAAGCCAAAGCTTAAAAAATGTTTTAACTAACAAGGCTGTAAAAAGGAATTCTACCAGAAATAAGCAACATTTAATTCTATTAGTTAATGGGGAAGTAAAGGACAATGCAGAGGGGGTTGCACTATACTGTCTTATACTCTAGGCATTGAAAAAGATTTGAAAGACATTAAGTGTAAGCTCAAGAATATAAAAAATAGTCTAAAGGATTTTTAGGTTGAAGAGAGGAGTTCAGGTCAGCAAAGAAAACAAAAATTTACTTCAGGATATTTAATAATCTCCTAGAAGCATATTTTGAAGACTGATTGTCTGTGGGAATATGGAGAGGATATAGGTTATGAAGGTCCATAGGATATTCCTATAAGCTGTTTAAAGCTAGTATTGAATAAGGGTCAGGATCTTGTAAACATATGCATGACTTTCATTAGAATCATAGAATTGCTTGGTTGGAAAAGACCTTTGAGAACATCAAATGCCCAACCATATCTGTCCAATACAAAACCATATCCCCAAGCACTTCATGTACCTGTCTCTTAAATACTTCCAGGGATGGTGACTCAACCACCTACCTAGGCAGCTGTACCAGTGCCCAATAATCCATTAGGTGAAGAAATTTTTCCTAATGCCTAACCTGAGCCTCCGTTGGTGCAACTTGAGGCCATTCCCTCTTGTCCTATTGCCTGTCACTTGGGAGAAAAGACCAGCACCCACCTCTCTACAACCTCTTTTCAGGTAGTTGTAGAGAGAGTGATAAGGTCTCTCCTCAGCCTCCTTTTCTCCAGGCTAACTAACCCCAGTTCCTCCAGCCACCTCTCATAAATCTAGTGCTCCAGCCCCTTCACGAGCTCTATTGCCCTTCTCTGGACATGTTTCCCTGTTCTTCTTGTAGGGAGGGGCCCAGTTATTGTAAGTGTATTAGGTCACACGTTGAAGCTGTAGCTCACATTAGTACTTGCCAACTTGAAGTAGGTGAATAATCACACAAATTTCAGCATGACTTGTTCTGGCTTTCCAGGAGGTTATCCTAAATTTCATGGAATGGACAATTTTGAACTAGATGCTTTAGTTTGTTTTCCAGTGAGCGAAGGTATTTATCATGGCAGAAACTGCTTATCATTGTCAATCCAAGCTGGCCATGAATTTAGTGCAACTTGGTAAAAAAGCTCTTCCCTTTTTGAATGAATAACAGGAACCTGTTAATTGGTACTTGCTAAATTAATCTGCAGGACACTAAAAACCTTTAGTTTGTGCTGTATAAAATGTGAGACTGTCCTAACTCTACCAAAAGGTTAAAAAAAGGAAAAAAATAACTTACATAAATAGACTTTTGAATGAACAAAGAGAACAATGTTGATTACCTCTGCTTCTTCTTTAATTTGGACATCTATAAACTTGATTTGCAGTTCATACATTAGATTTCATGTAAAAACAATCAAATCCATCCTCACTGTTGACCCTCGTGCCTTTACTCCCTTGTTAAGCAAGTGAGGGCAGTTGACTTGGTTGCCACAGGCAATGCCATGGGAACCACACTTTGTTCAAGAAGAGAGATGGCCTAGTACTTAAGCAAGGTTGTCAGGGGACGGGACAGCTGTTCTGAACCTGGTGAGGAAAACAAAGCAAAAGCAACCACAAGAGTTTGAAATCTTAAAAGTGACTAGGCAGGACAGACTGGAAGGAGGAAGCAGCTCAGAGTGTGTGGGGAATGGCACAGAAGAAGATGGGTGGGAGCAGCAGTGGCCTCTCCCTTACTAGGGCTCTGCCTCAGCATGTACTGCCTTCCCAGGGAAGCAATGTGGGAAGTTTGCGCTGTGCTTTGTTATATTTTTGCTATGGTACCTGTGTAACTGTAACCTCAAGACCTTCATAGCTGTAGAAGACAATAAATGAACGTTACAGTCAATATGAGTAATATGAACTGTAATAATTTTCAGAAACCCTTGATTTAGTTTTTTATGTATTATATAACCATTGATGGGGAAGAAACTTCTGGGGCCTTCAGACCCAGTCCTCTACCTTTAATGGGAGCCACTGGCTGCAGTCCTGTATTCAGATGTTAATCCTTGTTAGAAATATGCAGCTGGGCATAATTGTTATATGACATTGGCAGAATCAGATATGCAGCTGAATTTAAGCAACTGGTGTCCCCCTGAGCCTGTGCTTCACCACTGGTGTTTGAATCAATGTGATCAGTCAATGAGTTTTAAATAATATGAGAGTTTTCATTGCTTCCTATGCCTGTCAATCCAAACCTTTCCAAACACTCCATGGTCCTACAAGTGTATTGTTCGGGTTAAGTTTCAGACTGAAAGTAAAGAAATACCTCAGTTATCCCTCCAATCCGATTATTTTAGCTGAAGACCTGGTCCTGTATGGGGCTAATTTTTAAATGAGGGCATATAGTTTTAACAAATCAGTTTGATTTCTCTGACCCCTTTCAGACCTTGCTGTGAAAGTGTTTATGCATTTTGTGTCTTTTCAGAAAGAGAAGTGTCTCTCCAGAAGAATTGCTGAGTAACAGTGCAAACAGGCTGACAGCAAGTTTACTAATGGCATTGCCAGCTGGTCAAGGGAGGTGACTCTACTCTGCACTGGTGTGGCCTCCTTTAGAGTATTGTGTGCAGCTTTTGGTGTCACAGTATAGAAAGGATGTCAAGCTACTGGAAAGTGTCCAGAGGAGGCCACAAAGCTGTTGAAGGGTCTAGAGGGGAAGCTGTTTGAGGAGCGACTAAAGTCACTTGGTCTGTTCAACCTGGAGGAGACTGAGGGTAATTTGTAGTGGTTTATTTCTTCCTCACAAGGGAAAGAGGGGGAGCAGGCACTGATCTCTTCTCTCTGGTGACCAATGATTGGATCTGAGGGGATGGCAGGAATATGTACCACGGATAGGGTGGATAGCAGGAAACATTCTTCACTCAGAGAGTGGTGGAGCACTGAACAGATTCCCCCAGAAAGTAGTCATGGTGCCAAGCCTAATAATATTCAAGAAGCATTTGGACAATGCCCTCAGACATGGTGTGAATGTTGGGGTTGTCCTGTGCAGGGATAGGAGTTGAACTCGATCTTTGTGGGTCCTTTCCAAGTCAGGTCATTCTGTGATTCTGTGTAAACCTCTCCAAAACATGTAACTCAAGGACAGTGACAGTCTCCTTACTCATCTGAATCACAAACACCACTGACAAAAAAGGCATCATGCCAGGGAAATTAGAAAACCAAGCTGCACATCTCACCCAAATCTTATTTTCTGTCCAAGGTTTTACTTATTTGTCATTAGAGTCAAGCTACCCTTAAGCTTTTCTTGCATAATTAAAATGAAGAAATGTAGAATAAATGCTCAGCAAAGAGAGATTAGTATATTGCCCAATGCTTTGCCATTTTGTTCTATATCTAACTTTGCAAGAGGATAAGTGAAGTAAAAAATTTTTAGTTTTAAAACTTCCCAAACTCTGTAGAATATGCCCTATCAAACCAGAAGAAAATCTTCTTTAACTAGGAATAATGTATTGCATGCTTATTTTTATTGTATTCAGTCACTGCTGATAGTACATTGCTGCACTGCACTCATTTGTGCTTCAATGATTAGTGACCAGTCATTCCCATGAACACCTAGCTAACAAAATATCACACTTCAAACTATAAGATTAAAAATGCAGAAATGTTTGTCTCTTGTGGTAACTACTTCTTACTTTTTGTGGTAGTATGTTCTTCAGATGGTCCATCTTACCTGGTGAGCTTTGCTCAAACCTACTGGAAAATAAATTGTAATGGTGGTGAAGGGTTGAAAGGGGAATTTGTACAAGGAGCGGCTGAAGTCACTTGGTCTGTTCAGCATGGAGAAGAGGAGACTGAGGGGTCACTTCATTGTGGTCTGCATCTTCTTCACAAGGGAATGAGGAGGAACAGGTGCTGAGCTCTTTGATGACCAATGATAGGACCCAAAAGGATGGCAGGAAGATGTGCTACGGGAGGTTTAGGTTGGATATCAGGAAAAGGTTCTTCAGGTTCTTCACTCAGAGGGTGGTGAAGCACTGGAACAGGCTCCCCAGGGATGCAGTCATGGCACTAAGCCTGAAAATATTCAACAAGCATTTTGCCAATGCCCTCAGACACACAGTATGAATGTTGGGATTGTCCAATATAGAGACAGGAGCTGGACTCAATGATCCTTGTGTTTTTTTTTCAGCTCAGGACATTCTAACATTTTAAACTGCTACTAGATTGCCCTTCAGGATCCTCTTCACCAGACTGAGTCAACCTAGCCTTCTTGCATCTTTGGTGTACCCTATCCATAACTACAGGTTTGACATCTGTCTTCTCTAAGTAGATGCTCTTTTGCTGTTCCTCACCTTCCTGGACTGGGCTGGTAATATACATAACTTTGAGAAGAGTGGGAAGAGTGAAGTTAAAAGATATTGAGTGCTTCCGTCTTTTCCATGTTGTCTATGAATAAACTGTATGCACCATTCATCAGCGGACCCATATTTTCTCTTGACCTCCATGCTGCTGATACACTTATAGAAATCATTCTTGTGGACCTTTTCAGTCCTAGAAAGATTTAGCTACAGCTTACCTCTGGTCATCCTGATTTCATCAAGAACACCCTTACACTTATACTTTTCTTTTTCTGCCTTCCATCCTTTCACCTCAAGTATGCTCTCTTTTTCCCTTTCAGATCAATGGCAAAACAAGGAATCCTACTTACCTTGCTTCTTTCCTACCCTGTATAAGCCAATGTTGACTCCCCTCGAGTCCAAGCCCCAGCTCTGCCTCTTACCTTGCTAGCCTTTCTCCAGAGCCTCAGTTTGGTGATCTGGTGGTCACAGCAACCCAAACAGCTGTCTATGGCCATATTTGCCATCACTTCCTTCCTGTTTATGAGAAGCAGGTCAAGTAGTGAATTACCTGGTCAGCTTATTCAGCATTTGCATTCAGAAATCGTGATGAGTGGAGCCTGGGAAACTCATGGACTGCTTTCACAGTCCTGTTTCATTGTCCTGGAAGGTATCTGGATGACTGAAATTCCACATCAGGGAAGGACATGCAATTGAGGCTTCTCATAGTTGTTTATAGTTCATCCACTTCATCTTCCTACTCAAACAAGCTCTAACAAACCCCACCACAACGTTATTTTTTCAGACTGGTATTGAGTCTGAGACTCTCAGCCAGCAGGTCTACAGTGTCACACAGACAACCCCTGCACAAAGTGCCCTGCTATTCACAGACATGACTATACCCGTCTATGGATATAGACATTTGTGTATGTGTTGAGTCTATGAACTTAGGAACTGATTATTAGTAGCACTTTAAAAATCTAATTCAAGACAGGGTCACAGAATCACAGAATCACAGAATCACTGGGTTGGAAGAGACCCATCGGATCATCGAGTCCAACCATTCCCAACAAACACTAAACCATGTCCCTCAGGACCTCATCTACTCATGACTTAAACACCTCCAGGGAAGGCGAATCAACCACCTCCCTGGGCAACATATTCCAATGCCTAATGACCCTTTTCGTAAAAAACTTCCTCCTAATCTCTAGACTAAATCTCCCCTGGTGGAGCTTGAGGCC